>CAJQUN010000189.1:652488-1166934 GCA_907163345.1 Haberlea rhodopensis
ATACCAATACTCCTCCCACCAACCCAACAACATAATAACACAATAAATCAACAAAATACACCTCAAGCAACACAAAAATCCAACACCCAACCAAAAATGATACCAACCCAAAGTAACCCATTTCCAAAACCCTTCAAAACTATTTCAAACTCAAACCAAACACAATAAGAACAACATGGAGGTATCCATACCTCTAGGGGACTTCAAATCTCACACCAAATCCCACAAATCAAGTTTTTTGGAAGGATTTCTCTTCACCCCTTTGCCCAAAATCGAAAATGAAGAGAAGGAAGGGTTTGGAGGAGAAATTGGGGAAAGTATGAGTGATGGGTGTAGAGGGGTTGGGGTATAAGTGGGTTGTTTTAAAATAAAATGCATTCCACAATTCCATGGTGTATAAAACACTCCAACATGATATTTTAAAGCATTCTCCCAAAATGCATCAAAACCCCAATTAAAATCATGTTCGACCAAATAATTATCGATTACCATAAACAACCATGATAACCCTTAATTTCCCAACATGCATAACATGCATCCCGAAATGCATCCCCGGTCACACCTATCATGTGACTAAGCATTTCAATATGATAATTAAATCCAGCACATAATTAATTATCACCATAATTCATCATATAAACATAATTAATGCCCAAATTGCAATTAATTATTTCGGGGATATCACAATACTCCCCTACTTATAAGATTTCGTCCTCGAAATCACATGCACTTACCCCAACATGAAACTAAACATAAATAACATACCAGAAAATAGTTCCGGGTAGTGCTGCACCATATGCCGTTCCGTCTCCCACGTAGCCTCCTCGACACCCCTGCGATCCCACTGAACCTTGATCATAGGTATCACTTCGTTCCGAAGTCTGCGGTCTGCCCGATCCAGAATCCTAACAGGCCGTTCCACATAGGATATATCGGATTCTAACTGAACCTCGGAAGGCTGCAACACATGAGACGGATACGGCTCATACTTCCACAACATAGACACATGTAACACATTATGTATACCAGACAAATAAGGTGGCAGAGCTAGTCGGTAAGCCAAAGTGCCAATGCACTGTAAGATCTCGTACGATCCAACATACCTCGGAGATAGTTTTCCGCGCATCCCAAATCGCACAACGCCTCTGAAAGGCGAGATCTTCAAGAAGACCTTATCTCCCAACTGAAATTCCAACGGTCTCCGCCGTTTATTCGCATAAGCTGTCTGTCTGTCCTGGGCTGCTTTCATTTTCTGCCTTTTCTTCCGTTTCTCGTACCAGTTCCGGTCCTCCGACCGATTTATTGTCCAAGTCGTCCCAACACAAGGGTGATCTACACCGTCTGCCATAAAGGGCTTCAAAAGGAGCCATCTGTATGCTTGCCTGGTAGCTATTATTATAGGAGAATTCTACCAAGGCCACTGAATCTTGCCAAGAAACATCAAACTCCAATACACAAGCCCTCAACATGTCCTCGAGCGTTTGGATAGTACGCTCAGTCTGGCCATCCGTCTGAGGATGATAAGCAGTGCTCAATCTAACTTCAGTTCCCAAGGCTGACTGAAGACCCTCCCAAAAATGAGATGTGAATCGTGGATCTCGATCCGACACTATGGAAATGGGGATCCCATGCAATCTCATCACATCACGAATATACAACTGAGCCATCCTCAAAAATGTGAGGGTCATGATATAGGGAATGAAATGAACTACCTTAGTCAATCGATCCACGATCACCCAGATAGCATCAAAACCCGAAGTGCTCCTCGGCAAGTGAGTCACGAAGTCCATGGAAATGTGTTCCCACTTCCACTTCGGTATCTCCAAGCTTTTCAACTCGCCGCCAGGTCTCTGCCTCTCTGCCTTAACCTGCTGGCAGATCAAGCACCTCTTAACAAAAGTGACGACATCACACTTCATTCTTTTCCACCAAAACTTACCACGCAGATCTTTATACATCTTCTTCCCGCCTGGGTGGACTAAGTCTGCTACTATGAGCTCGCTCCAAGATCCCTCTACGCAACTCCGGCGTACTCGGAACCACCCAACGGCTACCCAATCTCAAAGATCCGTCCTCGGCCACTCTGAACTTCGATGGTTGACCAAGATGCAATAAAGATAACCATCTCTGAATCTCATCATCTGACTTATGAGCTCTTCTAATATTCTCATAGATATCTGGCTCAGCTAATAAGGTCGATACGTACACTGGTGATGCATCTATGTTAAAATCATAGCCCAGATGGCAATAGGAGGTCATCATAGCCGACAAATGGATGACGTCCTCAGCAGTACTCCTCACTTTCCGGCTCAAAGCGTCTGCTGTCAAGTTAGCTTTTCCGGGATGGTACTCAATTTCACAATCATAGTCCTTGAGTAAGTCCATCCACCTTCTCTGCCTCATGTTCAGCTCCGCCTGAGTGAATAAAAATTTGAGGCTCTTGTGATCCGTATAAATGGTAAACGAAGTACCATACAAATAATGTCTCCAAATCTTCAGGGCGAAGATGATAGCGCCAATTCCAAGTCATGGACTGGGTATCTAGTCTCATGCAGCTTCAACTGCCTCGATGCATAAGCCACCACATGCTTATCTTGCATCAGTACACACCCAAGGCCCTGAAGTGATGCATCGGTATACAAAACAAACCTGGAGTTTTCCGTAGGAATCACTAATACCGGCGCCGTCGTCAACCGGTGTTTCAACTCCTGGAAGCTCTCCTCACAAGCTTCTGACCAAAAGAATGGTACTCCCTTCTGGGTCAACTGTGTCAACGGCTTGGCAATGAAAATCCCTTGACAAAGCGTCGATAATAACCGGCCAAGCCAAGGAAGCTCCATATCTCAGGTACAGAAGTGGGTGCAGCCCACTCCATCACAGCTTCAATCTTCCAGGGATCCACTGATATCCCGCTGCTAGATATGACATGCCCCAGAAACACTACACTGCTCAACCAAAATTCACACTTGCTGAGCTTGGCATACAACTGGTGATCTTTGAGAATTTGGAGCACTGTCCTCAAGTGTTTCACGTGCTCTTCCTCGCTCCGGGAGTAGATGAGAATGTCGTCGATGAATACAATGACGAACTGATCAAGATAGGGTTGGAACACCCGATTCATCAAGCTCATAAAGACAGCCGGGGCGTTCGTCACACCGAACGGCATCACTAAGAACTCGTAGTACCCATACCGAGTCCGAAATGCTGTCTTCTGCACATCTTCCTCCCTGACTCGAATCTGGTGATACCCGGATCTCAAATCGATCCTGCTATAAAGTCTGGTACCTTGCAACTGATCAAACAAATCATCAATCCTTGGGAGAGGATACTTGTTCTTCACTATGGCTTTATTCAGTTGCCGGTAATCGATGCACAACCGCATCGAACCATCCTTCTTCTTCACAAAGAGAACCGGTGTGCCCGAAGCGATACGCTAAGGCGTATATATCCTTTATCAAGGAGCTCCTGCAACTGCTCCTTCAATTCCCTCAACTCCGCCGGTGCCATCCTGTAAGGTGCACGAGAGATAGCGGATGTCCCCGGTAATAACTCGATCCCAAACTTGACTTCTCTAGCCGGTGGGAAACCTGGGATCTCCTTTGGGAATACATCAGCAAATTCTGCTACCACTGGTACATCCTCAACTCTCAATTCTTTATTCTTCCCAGATGTGTCCACATCATAGATGAGATAGCCCGTGTGACCACGCTCCAACAATTGAGTCATCTTGATTGCCGAAATCAACGGAATCTTCGCACGAGAACCGTTGCCATAAAAAGTCCACTGTATTCCCAATTCAGATCTGAACCTTACTGTTCTCTGCCAACAATCTACCACTGCCTGATATCTGTTCAGAATGTCAATACCCACCATGCAGTCGAAATCTGACATGCCTAACACAATCAAGTCTGCATTCAACTCGTTGCCCTAAAAAATAAATGAGGCAATCTGCCAGAAACTGATCGGCAACAACATTTCTTCCAGTGGGTGTCGAGACCATGAGAGGCGTGGGTAAAGAAGACGTGCGCATATGGTGTCTTTCCACAAAGCCCACAGATACAAAAGAGTGGGAGGCACCTGTATCTATCAAAATAAAAGCAGGGTACGTAAATAAATGACACGTACCGGCGATCACCTCCTCCGGGGCTGCTTGGGCCTGCTCTCTGGTCAGCGCATACACTTGTCCCTGAGACGGTCCCACTGTCTGACCTCCCGATGGTCGAGGCATATTCTGCTGCCTCTGGTGCACTGCCCTGTCATCAAATCTCGGCCTGTTTCCTTGAAACTCTGACTGTCCTCCCCGAGTGGGGCAATACCGAGAAATGTGGCCCATCTTGCCACAACTATAACAAGCAGGGCAATTATTCGAAGAATGCGGCCCTCCACAATTATCGCACCTTGACTCCCCCGATCTATTTCCTTGCATAGGCCCTCGGTTGGTCGACCAATTGTTCTTCTTGTTCTCTTGCTTCCAACCAAAGGATTTCTTTCCACTGAACCGTGAGGATGAAGAGGCACCACGAGGTTTAAATGACTCCCCTCGGGGCCTCAAGCTATCAGTAGCTTGCCTCTGTTGTGGCACCTGTGGGGGTACAGCACTAGGATAGGCCTCAACTCCAATCTCCGCAAGCTTTGCTCTCGTGAGAGCATCATCAAAGGAAGTGGGGTTATTGGTGATAACCCGGTCAAAAAGCTCCGGCCGCAATCCCTTCAGAAAGTTTCTCATCTTAGCATGTCCATTGGTGGCAATGTGTGGAACATACCTCAGCAACGAAGAGTAGTGCATAGCATAGTCTGACACTGACATGCTTCCTTGTTTCAAGTTTGCGAACTCATCTTCCTTCATCTGTCTCGCCGCCGCAGAGAAGTACCGGTTCAGAAACCGGGTTCTGAAGAGCGTCCAATCGATCAATGCACCCTGTGCTCTAAGTTCCATTACCGCGCTCTTCCACCACATGGAAGGTTTCTTTGCCAGCTGGAACTCTGCCAGCCTCAGCCATGCTGTAACAGCACAAGGAGCGGATACAAATATCTGCTCAAGTCTCTCTAGCCACTCTTCGGCCTCCTCCCCTGATTCTGTCCCCTCAAACCGGGGCGGGTGGTAAGACAGAAACTGAGTCAAACTGATCTCACCAGGTAGTAACAACTGAGCCACTGGTTCCATGCCTACAGCTGGTGGAGGTAAAGGGTTTGCCTGACCAATGCTCGCATTAACACTGCCAACGTCACCCACCTCTTCATTGAGGTTTCCCAAGTTCATAGCCGCCATGCTGTAACACAAGGGTTAAAACAATTCCAAAACAAACATATATATGTTACGCCGTTAGATGACATGAATGATAATAAGCATGTTAGTAGAATAGGATATACATCAATATGCACCACATGCATAAACATGCTTCAAATGTAAGCACCTAGCCAATCATGCTAAGGCTACCTTCACTCATTCCCGGGTTCTCTAACCACTGCTCTGATACCACTAATGTAAGGACCCTAGTTCCTTAAGTGCGGATTAAAGGCATAATTAGAGCTAATACACTTCATCAAAGTATAAATGTTCGTGTTGAGACTATGAGCCTTAAGAATTACATGCCAAGTCAAGGACTATCAATGGATTAATTACATTCCCAATCAAAAAATGAATGTTATCAACTATAGCTTTACACTACTCCTAGAGTAGATACTATACAAAAGTAATCATGTCCTTCTTTTCTCAAAAGTATTCTTCACAAGCTCACCGCCTCAACCCGCTTTAGCCCCTTTTCTATCATGCCAAAATGTACCTACAAGGACAACCCCCAAACATGAGCATATAATGATTCATATACAACACAATATGAAAGTAAGGCGTAAATGCATAAACCGTAATAAACACTTCCTGTTTTTTCCCATGCATTTTAAACGCCCCCTTTTTGGTTGTCCCTGTACCATAACTCATGAGTATAATCAAATAGATTATTTAATGGTCCACACATGTCATGACATAATATCATTTCATCATCACCAATTACCAATCACCAATCCCTAGTCTATTCATCACAATGTATTTTAATGCCCCTCGCTTTTCATATAGGCGGCATAGAATAACCTCGCTTCAATGGACATGCGGCGCTCCCACCCCTCGCTTCACATTGAGCGGCAAATATTCTTTCCTCGCCTCATATGATAACCACGCTTAAATGTGACATGTGGCGCTCCCACCCCTCGCTTCACATTTAGCGGCAACAAATCAAATAGCGGCAAGCATTAAAATCATCAAGGGATGACCACGACTCATGGGATGTGCACCAATAACCATCATATGCATATATAATCATCATGCACAATTCAACATGTATTTGCATCCACAATGCATAATTCCATATATACTCGCATCCACAATGCATAAACAATGAGTATATTAGATACATGTACCGTTGGGTGCCCGTACGTCCTCTACGTACCTTTCCAAAAGTGGAATTTGATATGGCTTCACTTCCTCGGTTGCGTCGCCACCTGGGATGGTTCTACACAATCACACAACCCCATATTAGAAGCCAAATAATAATCAAATACCAAAAATTCGTCAAAAAAATCCATTTTCCAAAATTCCACTGCTGGCGATCGATCACTTCGCTGAGGCGATCGATCGCCCAATTTTTGCTTCGCGGTGATCGATCGCGCCATACATGGCGATCGATCGCCTACCTTATATTTTGGACACTGCCCCTCGGCGATCGATCGCGCCATTTCAGGCGATCGATCGCCTACCCTGCGATTTTGGTACTGCCTGTTGGCGATCGGTCGCCTCATTTCAGGCGGTCGATCGCCTCACACAGACTCGCGATTTTCCACCATTAATGCACACCAAAACCATCCCAACTCATACCAATACTCCTCCCACCAACCCAACAACATAATAACACAATAAATCAACAAAATACACCTCAAGCAACACAAAAATCCAACACCCAACCAAAAATGATACCAACCCAAAGTAACCCATTTCCAAAACCCTTCAAAACTATTTCAAACTCAAACCAAACACAATAAGAACAACATGGAGGTATCCATACCTCTAGTGGACTTCAAATCTCACACCAAATCCCACAAATCAAGTTTTTTGGAAGGATTTCTCTTCACCCCTTTGCCCAAAATCGAAAATGAAGAGAAGGAAGGGTTTGGAGGAGAAATTGGGGAAAGTATGAGTGATGGGTGTAGAGGGCTTGGGGTATAAGTGGGTTGTTTTAAAATAAAATGCATTCCACAATTCCATGGTGTATAAAACACCCCAACATGATATTTTAAAGCATTCTCCAAAAATGCATCAAAACCCCAATTAAAATCATGTTCGACCAAATAATTATCGATTACCATAAACAACCATGATAACCCTTAATTTCCCAACATGCATAACATGCATCCCGAAATGCATCCCCGGTCACACCTATCATGTGACTAAGCATTTCAATATGATAATTAAATCCAGCACATAATTAATTATCACCATAATTCATCATATAAACATAATTAATGCCCAAATTGCAATTAATTATTTCGGGGATATCACATCTGTGGTTCCGCTTGATTCCCATATCTCAGGTTTGTATGATCTCGCCATCCTGGATTGTAGGTGTTAGAAAAAGAATCATATTTCCTTCGTGTCTGCCCCAGAAATATGCCCGCGGCATTTGCTTGCTCACTCGGTGTCTCTTGAAGTGAGGGGCATGCATCGGTTGTATGGCTCATCTCTAAGCAAATCACACATGGCTTAACATTTTACCCATTCCACCTGACATCTGTCGAACAAGAGAGGTTAAACTAATTAGTTGTTGTTCAAGGTTAGATATGTTTACCTCATTATGTCCTTTGGGTGTGTGGTCATGTTGAGTGCTTCCGAATTGTTGCGAGTTAGCAGCCATGTTTGCAACTAAATTCCTTGCATCCTCCGATGTTTTGTCAATAAAAGCACCTCCACTTGCATCATCTACTAGGTTCCTATCACAAGAAAGAAGACTCTCATAAAAGTATTGAATAAGGAGATGTTCACTTATATGATGTTGTGGACAGCTTACACACAACTTCTTGAAGCGTTCCCCATATTCATGAAGTGTTTATCCGTGATGTTGCTTGATTCCATAAATATCCTTATATTTGTAGCTCTAGATGCTGGGAAGTATTTCTCCAAAAAAGTCTGTTTTAGCTCGTTCCATGTAGTGATAGATCCGGAGGGTAGGTAGAATAACCAATCCTTGGCAGCATCCTTCAAAGAGAAAGGAAAGGCTCGTAGTTTAATTTGCACCTCCGTTACTCCAGGTGGTTTCATGGTAGTGCAGACTACATGAAACTCCATCAAGTGCTTGTGGGGATCCTCACCTGCAAGGCCATGGAAAGAGGGTAAGAGATGTATTAATCTAGATTTTAGTTCAAAATTAATATTAGTTGCTAAAGCAGGGAAAGTGATGCAGAGGGGCTGATGATCCAAGGTAGGATTCACTAGCTGTCTTAAATTTTGGTTCTCCACCATTGTTAATTTCTCCTCTTTCTCAAATTGAGAGTCAGTATCGGATTGAAATTCCTCCGTTATGCCTCGATTTTCTCTTCTTCTTTGGTCAAAGTCCTCTCGATCTCAGGATCGTATGTACGCCCAAATTAACCATTCTCAAGTTAATAGTAAGTATGTAGTAGCGTGAGTAGGGATCGATCCCACGAGGAATGATGAATTTTGTGTTAATTAAAGCAAACAAAATAAAAGGGGGTTTTGAAAATGAATTAACTATGATGCACAAATCTAAGAAAATAATGAATAAACTAATATGCAAGATTAAAATAAGAGTGATTAGATTATTAGAGAAAAGCGATTCTTGGCTTTTGGTCGACTTTACAATTGGGTTTATTAACTTAATCATCAATTCTCACAAAGACTCAATTCGCCTTGGAAAATTAATTCATATCTCACCTTAATCGTAGTTAGGTAGCCCACGCGTTCTATTCTAACCCTTATCAATCAATTAGTCCAAATACACACAATTAAAATTAAAAGATGATAGATTCATAAACTAGTAAGACAAATGAAGCTAGACAATATAATCAACGCGTCTATATTTAATCTAGTTGAATGTTTTCCCTAAGAAGTTAACAATCTCACACGTGCAAAATTATTAATTTTAGTTGCTTCATCTAACAAGCATTAGATTGCATGCACAAGTGATCAATCCAATAATTAGATACAACAATCCTATCAATCAAGTATAGAAAAACAATCAACACTCATTCCAAAATTGATTAAAAAGCACATGAATTTCATAAGAAAAATAAATCCCATGTATTGTCTTCATTAACAAAAAATCACTAAAATAGTTTAGCCACTCATGACTACTGCAAAACAATCAAAATTAAATAAAAACAACATAAAAGAAACACAAACTAGGCAATTTATGCAGATCTTCACTTGTCGAGGTTGTCAAGCCCGAATTTGCTTCAATCTTTGTAGCGTGCCTTTGAACTATGATGAACTATATGCTAATTATCTATGAAAGCATGTGAAAATATGTAAAAAGAGGTCCCTCATGGTCTGATGGTCGTGGGGTATTTATAAGAGAAGGATAAAGGGGCTAGAGTCCTTGTATGATGGAAAGAAACCAAGTCTTTTACTTTTGCTCGAACTCCTCTGGTGATCGATCGTGGCTGTCTGGCGACCGATCACCAGACCTTATTGTTTTTATTTTTTAGAATTTCTTCACTCGCGATCAATCGGGAAAATGTGGCAATCAATCGCCAATTGTTTATGCCTCAAACCTTGTCTCGCGGCGATCGATCGCGGAAAAATGCAGATCGATCTCCAAGACTTAACTTTGTTGCTCGGATTTTCTCGTTTGGCAATCGATCGGGGCTCTTTTGGCAATCAATCGCGGCTCCTCATTCACTTTTATGCATTTTTCTTGGTCTATTTTGATCTCTTGTCAACTCCAATGCATTTCTTGATCTTTATTTATCGTTATTAGCTTGATTCTTTGATTCCACCTACATTTACACAATGTACGATTAGGTAGCATATGTATCATTTTATCTATCAAAACATACCAAATCGTAGATGATTAAGCGCAATAGATGTGTCTATTTCTAGTCCAATCAATTGTACTAAGACTGATATTACTTGCTATGAGTGTGGAGGCATTGACCATATGGCGAGACAGTGTCCGAGTTGTGGTAGTCGACAGGATTCTAGATCTGACAAAGGTAGTTCGTCGGAGAGAATGGTTCAGCAGCAGCGGTTTGCACCTCTACCACCTGGAGGATAGACACGAGGATGGGGGTCTGGACCACCTCAGGGGCAGGTATATGCATTTACGAGAGAGCAAGCAGAGGAAGCACGAGATGATGTGATAGCGAGTAAGTGTCCTTTGTGTTCTTATCTTGCTTTTATCCTTATTGACACGGGTGCTTCCCCTTCCTTTATTTCATTGAGATATGTCATGCTACATCATATGAGCTCGTCTCCCTTGCCTACACCTCTATCTGTCTCGACGCCCACTGGAAAAGAGATATTAGTTACGACAATGATACCAAACTGCATTATCTCATATGAGGGTAATGAATTACGGGCTGATTTGATTATTCTTGATATACTTGATTTTGACGGAATTGTTGGTATTGATATTCTGTGGAAATATCGGGCTACTGCTGATTGTTATCAGCGGACAGTGCACTTTGAGTCAGAGCAGGGAGAGCGGTGGACACTCTATGGGCAGGCTTCTCGTCCACGGATTTTGTTAGTATCTGCTGTCATAATGTCAAGGTTGTTGGAGCAGGGCAACGATGGATACCTTATTTATGCAGTTGATGTTACTGAAAAGAAGGAGGAAGTGAGAATAGAGGATATACCTGTGGTTGGTGAGTTTACTGATGTATTTCCTGATGAGATTCCAGGCTTTCCAACGGTTCATGAGGTGGGGTTTGGAATCGAGTTGTTGTCAGGTACGTCCCCTATTTCTCATACACCATACATGATGGCACCAGTGGAATTGAGGGAGCTGAAAACTCAATTACAAGATCGTCTTGAAAAGGGAAATATATGTCATAGTGTATCGCCTTGGGGTGTTCCGGTCCTATTTGTTATAAAGAAAGTTGGCTCGATGCGATTGTGTATCGATTACAGACAGCTGAATAAGATAACAATAACGAATAAATATCCCCTCTCACGTATTGAAGATTTATTTGATCAGTTGCAGGGAAACTCAATTTACTCAAAGATAGATTTAAGGTCTAGATATCTTCAGATGCGGGTTAGGGAGGAGGATATAGAGGAGACAACTTTTCGAACCAGATACGGACATTATAAGTTTCTGGTCATGCCTTTTGGATTGACGAATGCTCCAGCATATTCATGAGTTTAATGAACCGGGTATTTTACCCTTATCTTGATCAGTTTGTTATTGTCTTTATTGATGATATTCTTATATATTCCAAGAGTGAGGAGGAGCATGTAAGGCATTTAAGTGTCGTATTACAAATTCTTCGAGATAAACAATTGTATGCTAAACTCAGTAAATGTGAGTTTTGGCTGGATAGAGTGGTATTTCTTGGCCACGTGATATCAAAAGATAGAATCTCAGTTGATCCAAAGAAGGTAGAGGCAGTAGTACAGTGGTCTGCGCCTACCTCAGTACCTGAGATTAGAAAGTTTTTAGGTTTAGCAGGTTATTATCGACGCTTATCGAGGGATTTTCAAATATTGCTAAACCATTGACACAATTGACTCAAAAATGGGTGAGATTTCAGTGGTATGATGCATGTGAACAGAGTTTACAAGACTTGAAACACCAATTGACGACTGCTCCAGTGTTAACAATTCCGAAAGAAAATGAAAGGTTTGATGTTTATATTGATGCATCATTACAGAGTTTAGGTTGTATATTGATGCAGGATAGACATGTAGTGGCGTATGCCTCGAGACAATTGAAACCCCATGAGACGAGGCATCCAGTACATGACTTGGAGTTGGCAGCCATTATCTTTGCATTAAAGATATGACGACATTATTTATATGGTACGTCGTTTACCATATTTACTGATCACAAGAGTTTAAAATTCTTGTTTACCCAGACTGAATTAAATATGAGGCAAAGAAGGTGGTTAGATTTGCTAAACGATTATGATTTTGAGATTGAGTATCATCGTGGTCGAGCCAATCTCACAGCCGATGCTTTGAGTCGTAAAGTGAGTTGTACTGCTGAGGATATATGCCACTTGTCAGCCTTGATGATGTCTTATTGTCATCTGGGCTATGATTTTGATGTATCTACATCTCCAGTTCAGGTATCAACCTTTTTAGCTGAACCTGATGTTTTTGGAAGTATTCGTGAAGCAGAGGGAATAGAGAGGTTCAGCGATGGACACGTCTTGTTTTACTAGGGAAGGAATCTCGTTTCAGGATAGAAAAAGATGATAGTCTGCGATTACATGATCGATGGGTAGTTCCTGATACAACTGGATTGCGCCAAGGATTGCTACAACTTGCTCATTGTAGCAGGTATTCTATTCATCCTGGTAGCAAAAAGATGTACAGGGATTTACGTCCACAATTCTGGTGGAAAAGGATGAAACAAGATGTGACTGATTTTGCGCGAAAATGCCTGAATTGCCAGCAAATAAAGCTGAAAAAAGAAGACCATGAGGTGATTTAAGGAGTTTGGAGGTACCGACTTGGAAATGGAAACATATTTCGACGAATTTTGTTGACACATTTATCAAGATTTGCCCCAGAGTATGATGGTATTTGGGTTGTGATTGACCGGTTAACAAAAGTTGCTCATTTTATACCCTATAGTATGCATTATACTTATGTGAAATGACACAGTTGTATGTCAGGATGTGGTAAGATTACACGAGATTCCTATATCTATCATATCTGATCGAGATATTTACTTCACATTTCTGGGAGGGATTACAGACTGTAATGGGACATAGGTTAGACTGAGTACGTCATATCTGACGGTCAGATTGAACGTACCATACAGACTTTCGATGATATGTTATGTGCATATGTTATGGATTTTGAAACTACTTGGCCTGAATCTATACCATTAGTGGAGTTTTCATATAATAACAGTAGTATTCAGATGGCCCCGTTTGATGCACTATATGGGCAACTTTGTAGGTCTCCATTGTATTGTGACGATACTGATAGAGCAATTGTTGGTGGACCTGAGATGATCCAGGAAATGGAAGATAAAATAAAATTAATCCAACAACGAATGAAAGCAGCTCAAGACAGACAAGCTGTGTATGCAAACAAACGACGTCGACCCCTAGAATTTTAGGTTGGTGATCATATGTTTTTGAAAGTGTCACCTTTCCGTGCAACAGTGCGATTTGTTGTGCGAGAAAAAATTATCACCGAGATATGTTGGTCCGTATGAGATATTACATCGGATTGGTAGTTTGGCTTATCGATTGGCTCTACCTCCATCTTTATCTGGTATTCATGATGTATTTCATGTATTTATGTTGCGGAAGTATGAGCCAGATCCTTCACATGTATTACAGCTGTCAGAGGTACATCTAGATCCTGATTTGTCTTATGTTGAACACCCTATTTGTATTCTGGATCGAACAGAATGAAAACTTTGTGGTAAAGTGATACCAATGGTAAAAGTTCATGGGAGAGACGAGGTGTGGAAGAGGCAACTTGGGAGACAGAGCAACATATGAGGGAGCTCTACCCCGACTTATTTTGATGGTATATATATTTATGTTTTATTACATATATTGATGGGTTAAATTTCGGGGTCCAAATTCGTTAAAGGTGGGTAGAATTATGATGCCTGAAAAAGCCATAAAAAATTTAGTTTCTAATTATGACATAAGCATGGGGTCCTATTGAATAGTCGTTGGATAATGTGCTCAAAATAAATTATTTATTGTCAGATGATTTAATATTTTGGCCATAACTTTTAATACGATGTCCAAATTGGGTGGCCACGTGAAAATAAACGAAAGAGCTACAACTTTCATGTTGACAAGATTAACTTAAAATGTAGTTAGATAAGGCAAAAGATAGATAGAATAAACGTATTTATCTATATCGTAATACATGCCCATTATTTAATATTATATTATATACATAGAAGATATATGTACGTGAATTGTGAATTGTGATTCACAATTCTCAGACAAGTGACCGGAATGAACGAGAATGAGATAGTGGGGTTAAGAATTAAAAAAAACAATTATTATGTTCGATCGGTTCGAGCTGTGAAATAAATTACGTATTCGGAATCAGTGAGGTAAGAACTACAGTCTGACACTAATATTTCATATTTTGATATTAGTTTTCATTTAGCCAATTTATATAGTGGTTGTTAAAATGGTGTATTATTGATTGTTATCGAATGATGAATATGTCGATATGCTTAGTTGTAGTCGAAACGACTAAATGATTTAAGTTTTGAATTTTTTGATAATAGCAGATATTGATATTCGGGGGAATTAATTCTAAATGAATTATTGTTGCGTAGTAACTATATTGGTATGCATATTTCCAACTGAAGTGTAAATGATGCAGATTCATAATTTGGTATTGTTGGGATTTTCAATTATGGGGAGATTATGCCAAATATTTTATATAAATGACGTCATATTTTGTCTGTTTACGTGGTGATGTTTGGGGCACCACAACAATTCCTTCTTGGTAGTGTAAAAATTGGTGCAAAAAAGTGATACACTTTCTTTAGTTATTCAAATTTGTTCTGATATATTCTTCCATCCAATTGAACTTTACTTATCGTTGGGCAGTAATTATCCCTACTGTGATCACACTCGAAATGTGGTATTTGTGCTATTGTTTGCACATTTATCACCAGTAATGTGGAATATATGTTTAATATTTCACCAATGAGTGAGTGCAAGGCTAATATAAAAATTTAAAAATTCAAAAGCATCAATCATATTAATTTGTCTGGTTTTGTTTTTGTTTGTTTTTTCAAAGTTTTTCGAGTAGGGAATGATGGCTTTGGAATTCTCCACCAATTTAGATTATGTTTGGAGTTGAAATTTGATGTTAAAAGAAGTCCACGAAATAAGACTACGCCCTTCTGTTCATTCACATATATATAGCCATTTTCCTTGATTTCCTACCAAATAAGCCACAAAATTTGACTATAATATCACAGGACCACCTTTGGAAAACAAAGGCACAATCCATATCAGGCATGCAAATGTCAACTCTAATAATCCGAGCAATGCTAAATTTGCATCTTTATTTTTCACATATTGTACTGAATTTGACACTAGTGCTTCTCATCAATTCTCTGACACTATTTTCGACCAGTTTATTTCAGCAATCATACTATCAATTTTTCTCTACCCTTGTTTACTCGTAATTGGTAATGGAAAGAAATGCTTCCGGAGACCCTACCGACACTTGCATACCAGAGTCAATACATAACTGGTAATGGAAAGAAATGCTTCCGGAGACCCTACCAACACTTGCATACCAGAGTCAATACTGACCTTTCATGAAAATGGATTATATATTCGAACAAATTGTTTGTGTGAAACCAATCATGTTTTAAGCTAGTATTAGACTAATAAACAAACAAATGGCAAAGCTTTCTATCACATTTCCCTGCAAGATTTCATGCTTCTTCTTCTTATATATCTTCATTACTCCCGCCTCTAGCGAAAACAATGAGACCGATTTAGCAGCACTTATGGCCTTTAAGAATGGTATAAACGTTGATCCACTCGGGGCCTTAACTCCGTGGAATATATCTGTCCATTTTTGTGAGTGGAAAGGCATTTTGTGCAGCAAAAGGCATCGAGGTCGAGTCATATCCATTAACTTGATGTCCCGTGGCCTTGTGGGATCCCTTTCACCCCATTTAGGTAATCTTTCTTTTCTCAGAACATTCTATCTAAAAAACAACAGCCTGTATGGCCATATCCCCCAAGAAATTGGCCGTTTAAGGCGGCTTGAATTGCTTGAGCTTAGCAACAACTCCTTCAGTGGTGAGATACCAAGAAACCTGTCCATGTGCTCAAATCTTTATTACCTGAATTTGATCGACAACAACCTCATAGGATACTTAATCCCAGAACTAGCTTCTTTGTTCAAACTTCAAGCTTTAGGCTTATCAATGAACAATCTTTCAGGAACTATTCCACCAGTTATTGGGAATCTCACTAGTCTAGCTACACTTTCTCTAGCATTCTGTGGGTTGCAAGGACAAATTCCTCAGTCATTTGTCCAACTTCGGAGCTTAGAATGGATTAATTTAAGCCAAAACGAGTTGCTTGGTGAGATACCTCATGGTCTATATAATATTTCCAGTATGTCCATTTTTGCAATGAGATCCAATCTACTCCAAGGAAACCTGCCTGCTGACATAGGCTTAACCCTTCCAAAACTAACGGTTCTTGATTTGGGAAACAATGATTTTGATGGGCATGTCCCATTTTCTCTCTCAAATGCTTCTTTTCTTGAAACAATATATTTGTTTTCAAACAAATTTAGAGGGGAATTGGTGCTAGATTTCAACAGGTTGTCAGCACTTCGAGGATTTATCATTTCATCCAATAGTTTGGAGGGAGATATTAACTTTATCTCATTTTTGACAAATTGTACTAACCTCGACGCACTTTCAATCTCTGGGAATCTTTTTATCGGTTCGTTGCCAAACTCCATAGCCAATTTTTCAAGTCAGCTTAGCTACCTGACTATAGCAAGAAATGAAATCCATGGAACCATTCCTTCTGGTATTCAAAATCTCATTGGACTTACACGGCTAGTTTTTGAAGACAATGTTCTGGAAGGTTCTATCCCTGTGGTCATTGGGAAACTAAGTAAGTTGCAAGAAATTTACATGGGAGCTAACGAATTGACAAACGAGATACCATCTTCTATTGGCAACTTGACATTGTTGAACCATCTTTCCTTAGGGGATAACAAGTTTGTTGGAACAATACCTCGAAGTCTGAGTAATTGCACAAACTTGCTAGCGTTAGACCTTTCTTTCAACAATCTCACTGGCTCAATACCTCGAGATATTATTAGCATTTCATCCATTTCGATTTCCTTCAACTTGTCGTACAATGGTTTGACGGGTTATGTTCCTATGGAAGTTGGTTCTCTCATCAATCTTAAAGACTTGGACTTGTCTCACAATAGATTATCAGGACCCATAACAAGAACTTTGAGCAGTTGCGTTGTGCTAGAACGCCTTCACCTGGAAAGCAATTCTCTTGAAGGAGAAATACCTGCTGTGCTTAGTGCTTTGAAGGGATTGCAGGAATTGGATCTTTCACAGAATAACTTATCAGGTTCCATCCCAAGTTTTCTAGTTGAATTGAATCTGATAAGTTTGAATCTATCCTTCAATATGCTGCTAGGAGAAGTGCCAACACAAGGAGTATTTCAGAACGGAAGTGCAATTTCTCTCCAAGGAAATGACAACCTATGTGGAGGCATTGCTTTGTTAAAGCTTCCTCCTTGCCCGTCTACACATTTCAATAAGAGACACTACTCAAATCTCTTGAAAATATTCATATCTGCTTTGGGTTCAGTAGCCATATGCCTTGCGCTCTCGGCTTGCATATACAAAACTGTTTATAGAAGTCGAATATTACAAGAGGCTCAATCTTCTGTTCCATCATTTCCAGACATATTTTTAAGGGCATCTTATGCAAATCTTGTACAAGCCACAGATGGATTCTCCGAAGCTAATTTACTTGGGTCTGGAAGATTTGGATCTGTTTACAAAGGAATTCTTGATGACAAACAAATTCCAGTGGCAGTAAAGGTTCTCAATCTCGAAGTCAAAGGAGCTTCCAAAAGCTTCATGTCAGAATGCAATGCAATAAGAGGAATAAGACATAAAAACCTTTTGAAAATATTGAGTGTATGTGTAAGCATGGACTTCCAAGGCATTGAATTTATGGCATTGGTTTATGAATTTATGGCTAACGAAAGCTTAGAGAAGTGGCTGCATAACGATTACGCACAAGAAGAAAGTGAACTGCGGAGCCTAAACAACAGAAGTCTGAGCATAGCTCAGAGATTGAATATTGTCATTGATATTGCATCTGCAGTTGAATACTTACATGCTGGCACTGATTCCGTCATCATTCACGGTGATTTGAAGCCGAGTAACATTCTATTGGACGAAAACATGACTGCCCATGTCGGGGATTTTGGATTGACAAAAGTGATCTCAAACGTATTTCCATCACATGATGGAAGCAGCAGCTCAATGGCAATCAAGGGTACCATTGGCTATATTCCCCCAGGTATGAAATCTTTCATTTTTTCACCTACCCTAATGGAGAAATACAAATCTTTTACAGTGTTGTAAAGATATCTAGAAATCTTCTCTATTACATTTGCAGAGTATGGGATGACCAATGATATGACAATACAAGGCGATGTGTATAGTTTCGGGATCCTTGTGCTGGAAATGTTCACAAACATAAGACCAACAAACAATGGAGCACTTGATGGTCATTCTGGCATTCACCATTTAGTTAGCCATGCTTTGCAAAACCAAGAGATGGATATTGTGGATCAAATCAGTCCTCATGAAGACATGTATAACGATAAAATAAGGAACTGCGTGACTTGTATTCTTGAAATTGGAGTAGCATGTTCAATGGAGTTGCCCAAAGATCGAATGATGATGACTGATGTTGTTGGTGAATTGCATAAGATTCAAAAAGCTTATTTGGTTGGTTGATATGCTATGAATAATGATTCATATCTTAAATAATTATTATTTTTCTGTTTAATATTAGCATAAAGTTAAAATTACCAGCATTTCTCTTGATTATAATAAGTATTTTTTATATATATATCATTCAATCCAAAGGAAAATCAACAAATTTATGGACTTTACTCATGTTCAAAAAAGTATTCATGTAAATGGGGCAGACACGATGCTAAAGATGAGAAATAAGTATCTATTTCTTTATTGTAATATAAAATCCTACAACACTTATTAAATTAAACTCATTGTAAATATTTGACACGTGATAAATTAATTATATTTTATAATCATATATTTTTGAAACAATAAATACATGGGATTACAATTCGACAACACTAAGAAAATGTCACAAAAGAACTAAAAGACGAAAAACGAGAGAACTCAACTGGTTATCTGGCCCTGGTGAATAGCGTCTGATTTATCCGAGTTGGGGTTTCGGATTATGATTTACACTCCTGGGTGTTAATAGTTTTGTAAAAAAATTACTAAAATTTGCATCAAACAGAATTTGTCAATGTAAAATGTTAGTGTAAATGGCACTATATGCAAATGCTAGCAAAAGCTTCTTCAATCACCCTTTTCCTGGTCATTTCTATACTCCATCCCCATGCTCTGGCGGCTTTTTGACCCCGGAGCTTCATCATTTCCTCATCTTCGTACTCGAGTCCCAGCATTTCGTGACTAGAGCTGAGTGGAAGGGGTTGTGGGGCCATTCCTGTTGGACGGGGCTGAGCTATTCCAGCACCGGCAAGCGCTGGTGCATAATGCCCCTGAGTACCAGTGTAGCTTCCAGCTTGGGAGCTTGATGACTTGATTGATGAAATAAAAGCTCAAAAAAACTAAGCCATATAAAAAATTGGGAGTGAGATGATAACAATGTTCAATGGATCACGCCATCGCTGTTCTTTGGGTTCTCTATGAAAATTGCAAATATGTTTGGCTTTTAATATAAAAAACCATGCCTAAACAAAGTGGTAGCGGACATCGATATGTTTAGTGCGACTATGATGAACTTGATTATTTGCCGCACATATGCACTTTGACTGTCACAGAGAATCTCTGTATTTTTCTGCCTGATGCCCAAGTCTTTCACCAAATTATGCAACCAGATCGCCATATACTCTGCCTCTGTAGTAGACAAAGCAACTGTAGACTGTAGCGTGGATCTCCAACTCACTGGTCCTCCTGCCACGGTAAACACATAACCAGTAGTTGATCGACGCTTATCAAGATCACCAGCATAATCCGAATCGATGTATCCAACAACGCGATTGATCTCGTCTTTCTAAAATTTTAGACCAACATCCACGGTACCCTTCTTTTCCAGTAAAAAAAACCGGATCAAGTGTCCTCTCCTAAAATAAACACACAGAAAAAATGACTTTTAGAGAGAGAGAGAGTGGAGAGGAATTTGAATACTTTCCCGCCCAACCCTTCCGCCGCATTCCGGCGCGGCAATCTGTAGCGGAGCACCGCCCAACCAGCCACAAACCTAGCCATTCCGAGCGTGAGAGAACCTACCCTAGCCTAGGTATCGGTAAGGACAGGCAACACGGTTTGAACAAGGATCGAAGACCACCCTCCCCGTCAGCGTTCAGGCGTAGCAGTCGCCCGGAGTTCATGCGCCGACTGATAGCCAACTCCACGGCTTTCTTCTTCACCAACTTCCCGGAGAACTGGTTTCCGTCGGAAATGTGGCGCCTGTTTCAAAAAATCGGCGATGTATGTGATGTTTTCATCCCTCGGAAACGCGATAAACTGGGTAACAAGTTTGGCTTTGTTCGATTCAAAGGGGAAGTGAATATCAATCAAGTGGAATCCGACCTCAACAACATCAGGTTGGGGGCATTTAACATCAAAGCCAATTTATCCAGGTTTACGCGAGAGGCTCAACCACGCACAGAGGTGCGGTCCCATTTCATACCTGATCGGAGGACTATTCCTGGCCGCTCTTATGTTCAAGCTACCGTTTCTGACTCAAAGTTCACATCGGAGAAGGAACCAGAGAATGGCAGAGTTCCTCACGCGGATGGCAGGGACCGGCGTGAAACAGACAGAGCGAATTTGTCATTCAAAACTCAGAAAGAGGAGATTCAGTGGTTAGAGGGGTGTGTAGTAGGGACATTACACGATTCCCAGAAACTGTTAGAGGCTCAACAAGATCTCATCCGGAATGGTTTTGTCAATTCTCGACTCATCCCAATGGGAGGCCAATCTGTATTGATTTATGATGAAAACAGACTTAAGTTACAAGAGTTATTCACTGAAGATAAGGAATGGATGGGTCAATGGTTTCGTGATATTGATTATTGGCACCAAGATCATTACTCGCCATCAAGAGAAGTGTGGGTATCTTGTTTGGGCATACCTGTTCATGCATGGTCTGAAAGGTTCTTCAATTTGTTGGCAATTAGATTGGGGAAATTGGTGAAGATCGGTGATGAAACCTTGGGTCGTCAGAGGCTCGATCGGGGTCGTTTTCTTATCGCCACTACTGCCAAGACATTCATTAACGTAGTGACACAAGTTGAAATCGATGGCACCATCTATCCCATCAGACTGATGGAGGATGTGGCGGATATAGCGGAGAAGAAACCTATGGATTTCTTTAAATCGGAATCGCCCCCACATTCACCTTCATCGGATTCCAATTATTCTGCTGAAACAGTGCCACAGACACTGATGGAGGAAGCTCAAGTTCCACACGAGGACTACCAACTCTGCCGTAACATGAGGGGGAGTATGGACAAGGATCCAAACGAGTTGATTAACCATGAGGAGGTAGCGGAACCGCTTGAGGGATCTCACCACACACAGAACAAGGAAAATAAGATCTTACGAACCTATCAGCGCAAACGAAGGGTCGAAGATAAAAGGCAGATGATTCAAGGAGACGGTGATAATGTGGTGGACAATACGAACAGGGACGAGGTTTGCTATGCCAAAGCAATTCAGATAAGGACGATAGGACAGAATTTGGGGATCATGGGTCATGGTAATGATGACGAGATCATTCAATATCTCATGAACATGGAGAAAAGAAATGACACGGAAATTCAAAACAAGAGGAATCTGAATGAGGCTTTTGGGGACGCCGTAGTGAATCAATGATCATTGCAACTTTCAATATCCGTGGTATTGGGGGGAGGGTGAAGAAAAGAGAATTGCGAGAATTGGTGCAAAAAGAGAAGGTGGATTTCTTGTGTTTACAGGAAACAAAAAAGGATTTCATTACTAAGGATTTGTGTAAAATAATTTGGGGGGGAGACAATTTCAATTGGGCGTACAAAGGGGCATTGGGAGCTGCAGGAGGTCTTCTGTGTGTGTGGAATGCGACCACTTTTTGCATGGACAATTGTTGGGGTGAGGAAGGAATGTTGGGAGTCGAAGGTTATTGGGGAGCCGATAGAATCAAGTGTACCATCATCAATATTTATTCGACCGGAGAATTAGTTGCGAAAAATGAGATGTGGAATTCGTTATCAGTCAGATTGAATCAGAATGAGTTTGACAAGTGGTGTCTATGTGGCGATTTTAATGCGGTGAGATCTCCTCAGGAGAGGCGGGGTCGGTCTTCTCAACAGTACAGTAACGAAATGAGAGGTTTTGATTCGTTCATCAGGAACTCGAAGCTGATAGATTTACCATTGGTTGGGAGGAAGTATACGTGGTATCGACCAGATGGCTCTTGTGTCAGTAGATTGGACAGGTTTCTTCTATCTGATTCATGGGTGCAGGAATGGCCTAATCTCATCCAATGGGGACTGAAAAGAACTGTTTCTGATCATTGTGCAATCCTTTTGAAGAATCATCAGCCAAACTGGGGGCCAAAACCATTTCGATGTCTAGATCCATGGTTACAACACTCAGACTTCAGAAATTTTGTGGTCCAGGAATGGACTAGTTTCCATATCACAGGTTGGGGGAGTTTTGTTTTAAAGGAGAAATTCAAATGCCTCAAGAATAGCCTTAAACGTTGGAATACAGAGGTCTTTGGTGATATGGAGGCTAATATTGGGGCATCAAAAAATCTGTTGCATCAGTGGGACAGTTTGGCTGAGTCCAGAGAGTTGTCAGAAGACGAGATTCAGGCCAGACAGTTTGAGTCTGTCAGTTTACAGAATCAATTGGCGATGAAAGACACGATGTTATTTCAAAAAGCGAGACTTAAATGGATTAAAGAAGGTGACGTGAACTCCAGCTTTTTTCATAAGGTGATCAATCGCAATAGGAAGAGATCAGAAATCGTGGGATTATATTTTGATGGTGTGTGGGTGGACGATGTTCAAGGAGTAAAGGACGGGGTCCGGGATTATTATTCTAACCAGTTCAAACAAGATGATTGGATCAGGCCATCGATGCAAGATATACAATTCTGTGAGTTGTCTGATGTAGAAAATGGATCATTGACCGCGTTTTTTACGGAAGATGAGATTCGGATGGCAGTTTGGGACTGTGAGAGCTCGAAGAGTCCGGGACCAGATGGGTTTAATTTCCGGTTTATCAAACATTTTTGGGAAACTTTGAAACCGGATTTCCTTAGATTTTTTGAGGAGTTTCACAGGAATGGAAAAATAACCAGAGGTGGCAATCCATCGTTCATTGTTCTGCTGCCTAAGAAAGAAAATCCAATCAGAATTGAAGAGTTTCGACCGATTGCACTCATTGGATGTATCTACAAGGTTCTATCCAAAGTCCTTGCTAACAGATTGCGCAAAGTCATCGCCGCTGTCATTTCTCCTGCTCAGTCAGCCTTTATTGGTAGTCGTCATATCCTGGATGGACCGGTAATTGTTAATGAACTGATTGATGAATACAGAAGATGTCGGAGAAAGGGTATGATTTTCAAAGTAGATTTCGCAAAAGCATATGACTCGGTCAATTGGCAGTTTTTGGATAATGTGATGAGATTGATGAGGTTTGATGAGAAGTGGAGAACGTGGATCATGGAATGTGTGACCAGTGCCACAGCTTCTGTTCTTATTAATGGTAGCCCAACGTCGGAATTTCGGTTGCAAAGAGGTTTAAGACAAGGAGACCCGTTATCTCCTTTTCTTTTTGTGATAGTGGCGGAGGCTTTAAGCAAAATGATAGATAAAGCTGTCGATTTGAATCTGATGTCTCCATTAACGGTAGGGGAGGATTTGGTGCAGATTTCTCATTTACAATTTGCAGATGACACACTCATGTTGGCTGAAGCGAATATTCAAAATGCTTTCACATTTAAGGCTATTTTGAGCAATTTTGAGATGTTATCGGGCCTGAGAATTAATTTCCATAAGAGCAGTCTCTTTGGTTTGAATTTGGAACAGTCGGTGGTAGAGGAATTGGCAGCTGTGTTGCATTGTAATGTGGGCGATCTTCCTTTTAAATATTTGGGCCTCCCGATTGGCGGAAATCAGACTCGCAAGCGTTTATGGGAACCAGTGATTGAAAAATTTAGGAAAAGATTGGCGGTATGGGATGATAAGTGTGTGTCTTTTGGTGGTCGTTTGATTTTGCTCAATGCCGTGTTGTCGTCCTTACCGATATACTATTTTTCCTTCTACCGTGCTCCGAAAATCGTTTTATCAAAACTTCGATCGATGCAATCTGCTTTTTTGTGGGGGGGGAGGGGAGAGTGGCCGGAAAATAGCCTGGGTTAAATGGGATGATGTGTGCAAAACAAAAATTAATGGGGGTCTGGGTGTTCGAAACTTAGACTACTTCAATAAAGCCTTGTTGGGAAAATGGGGGTGGGACATGCTGACTAATGGGAATACTTTATGGGGTAGGGTCATTAGGTCTAAATATGGGATTAATGGGCGGACAATTCTAAATCTAAGGGAATCACGGGCTAGGAGTAAAGAGTCGATTTGGTGGGGTGATATTTTAAAGTACTCAATTCGTGACTCGTCTGATTGGTTCAATGGGGGATTGAGGAAAAAATTGGGGAATGGGTTAGGGACTAAATTTTGGAAAGATGTGTGGGTGGAGAACGAGAGTCTGAAAGATAGATTCCCAAGATTGGCATTAATAGCAAGGGATAATGAGGTTTTAGTGGGCAATATGGGGGAGTGGGTGGGGGGTTCTTGGGTTTGGAAATGGGATTGGAGGCGAGATTTATTTGACTGGGAAGATTCTTTACTGCTTAATATGTTATCTTTATTGAACAGGTTGCAACCACAAGCGGAGGGCGAAGACGGATGGACCTGGACACCGGACGAATCTAAAGTATATACTGTTAGATCGGCGTATGCACGAATACAAAATTACCAAGGGCCGGAGAACCTGCCGGGATGCACTTATGACGCCATTTGGAGGACTCATGCACCGCTTAAAGTGGCGGCTTTCATGTGGAGAGTCCTTAGAGACAGAATTCCGACAGTGACTAATCTGCGTCGAAGAAATGTATACGCGGGATCGGAGGCGGCCGAATGTGTATTTTGCAAACAATATCAAGAGACAACTCAACACGTGCTATTCATATGTTCGGAATCTTATAAGCTGTGGATGCAATGCTACAAGTGGTTAGGAGTTTCTACAGTCTTATCAGCGGACCCTGTCGACCGTTTCTGGCAACACAAGGGTATCTGGTATCATTCAAAGGGGAAGAAGGCATGGATGACCATTTGGGAGGCGGTTATTTGGACTATTTGGATACTTCGCAACAAACTCATTTTCTTGGGTCCGGGGGAGTTCAAGGGAGATTCACTAGAATTGATCATGTTCCGTTCGTGGTTTTGGATTAGTAATAGAGGCCGTGATAGAGTGGGGACCTCGTTTTTGGATTGGCGACTTCAGCCAATTATTTGTTTGCTAGGTCTTTTGTAGTTTTGTCTATTTGTAGGATGGTTTGTTGCGCTTTTTGGATTTTGCTATTTTGTAACACGTTTAGTACCTCTGGTACTATTTTAATTTATACAGGTTTCTCTTTTCAAAAAAAAACATCCACGGTACCCTGAATATACCATAGAATCCACTTTATTGCATGCCAATGTTCTTTACCGGGGTTGTGGATTTATCGGCTCACCATTCTAACTGCATGAGAAATATCAGGTCTTGTACACACCATTGCATACATCAGAGCTCCAACAGCATTTGCGTAAGGAATGCTATCCATTTGTCTCATCTCGGCATCTGTAGTAGGAGACATCGATGCACTCAGTTTGAAATGTGGAGTGAGTACTTAGGAGTTTGGTATTCCCATCTATACCAAATCTTTGGAGCACATTCTTCAGATACTGAGTCTGTGTCAAACAGGCTGTGCCCTTTATTCTATCCCCCTTGATCTCCATTCCAAGAATCTTCTTGGCCTCTCCAAGATCTTTCATTTCGAACTCTGAGCTCAGCTGAGCCTTCAGCTTGTCGATCTCTATCTTGCATTTAGATGCCATCAACATATCATCAACATATAAGAGCAAATAGATGATCCATCTTGGAGGTTCTTCAGGTAGACACAATGATCAAAATGATTGCGTGTGTACCTCTGTTTCTTCATAAAGCCGTCAAACCATTGTACCACTGTCTTGGTGACTGCTTGAGACCATAGAGTGACTTGTCGAGCTTACAAGCCTAATTTTAATGACCGGGAACTTTGAATCCATCAGGTTGAGCCATATAGATCTCCTCGTCCAAAGTTCCATGAATGAATGTCGTTTTGACGTCAAGCTGGGCTAGCTCGAGGTCAAACTGTGCAATCAAAGCTAGTAAGAGTCGAATAGACGAATGCTTGACAACAAGTGAGAAAACCTTATCATAGTCTATTCCTTCCTTTTGTGCGTAGCCTTTTTTGCTACTAGTCTAGTTTTGTATATGATACTGTCTTTGCCAGATGCATCTTCCTTCTTTGCAAAGACCCATTTACATCCAATCGCTTTCTTTCCTTTAGGAAGTGGAACCACTTTCCAAGTTTTATTCTGATAAAGCGATTTCATTTATTCATCCATCGCCGTCTTCCACATGGCATTGTCTGTACTACACATAGCTTCTTTGTAGTTGTACGGAATACCATCTTGATCAATTGGAAGAGCGAACGCTACCATATCAGTAAACCGAGCAGGTTTCCAGATAATTCTCTTTAGTTTACTGGTAGCAATAGAGTCAGGTACTGATGCTGAATCTGGTACCTCTGTTTGAACAAAGTCATCAATCTGATCGTCAGCATCTTCTTCAGGATGATCATCAATCTGGAGTTGTGGGGATCTCAAACTCCACCTGCAACTGAGAACTCGGATCTTGGTTCTCTATCTCTGACTTTTTCTGTTTCAGCATTACGGATTCGTCAAAGATAACGTCTCGGCTCAAGACAATATTCTTTGACTCAGGGTCCAATAGACGGAATGCCTTAACTCCTTCACTAAAGCCCATGAAAACAGCTTTCTCGGCTCTAGGTTCCAATTTTGATTTTCTGAGCCGAAAATGCCATGCTCAATCCAGATTGGGATAACATGCAGTGAACTTTATCAATAAGAGTACAATTCATCCGTTCTGCTACACCATTTTGCTATGGTGTGCCTAATACGGTGAAATGTCTGACTATCCCTTGTTTCTGGTAGGTTTTCTGAAATGGGTCTGGCTTGTATTCTCCACCATTACCATATCTGAGCCACTTTATCTATCTTCCGGTCTTGGTTCGATCATCTTCTTCTAGTTGAGGAAGATGTCCAGAACTACATCCTCGTGCTTCATAGTATACACCCAACATATCTTGAGAAATCATCTATAAATGTAACAAACCAACGTTTACCTCCCAATGAAGCGTCCTGAGAAGGTCCCCAAACGTCATTGTGCACATAGTCCAATATCCCTTTGGTACGATGGATAGTGGTACCAAACTTGACACGTGTCTGCATTCCCAAGACACAATGTTCACAAAAGTCAAGTTTCCCACTTTTGGCACCTTTCAGAACACCTTGATTCACTCAATTTTGCAAAGCCTTCTCACCGGCATGTCCTAAGCGCATATGCCAGAGCCATGAGGTATCAGGTGAATCATCTCCGGTGCTAGTGGAAAATGTGTGATCATCCAGAAAATATAGATTTCTTTCTCGAGTGCCTTTCATCGCTAAGAGTGCACCTCGTACAACTTTCAGAATTATGCCCTACATGGTTATCTTGTAGCCATTGGACTCGAGGACTCCAAGTGAGATTATATTCTTTTTCAAATCAGAAACATATTTCACCTCCGTAAGTTGTTTGATTGCACCGTTGTGCATCTTCAAGTGGACTGATCCAATGCCCCTTGTGTGACAGGCATTGTCGTTGCCCATGAGGACAACTCCACCATTGATTTCTTCGAAGTCTGAGAACCATTGGCGATGTGGGCACATATGATAAGAACAACCGGAATCCAGAATCCAGAATCCAGAATCCATAGATCAGATGAATTGAATGAAGATGATGAAACCGAGAATGCTAAGTCATATTCGTTGTCTGAATTTCGTTGTGCCACATTCGCATTTGACTTATCCTTGTTTGGACAATCCTTCTTCCAGTGCCCTTTCTGATAACAATAAGCACATTCATCCTTTGCAGGACGTCTTCGTGTTGATTCTCTTCTGGACTTAGATCTGGATCTGCCTCGTCCTTTGACAGATTGTCTGTTGTTATTTCTCCATCTGAATACCATCAATGCTTCAGTTATGGTATCTCTACGATCATGGTGGTATTTTCTCGATATTCATTGGTTACCAACGCATTGGAAACATCCATGAATTTGACTTCGTATTTACCTTATAACAAAGTCGTGGTCAGATGACCATAAGATTCTGGTAGGGAATTCAACAATAGTAACGTCATATCTTCATTTTTTACTTCAACTTCCAGATTTTGCAGATCGGCAATAAATTTGTTGAAATTATCTAGATGCTCAATCATTGGCGTACCTTTATTATACTGAAAGAGAAAAAGCTTCTTTTTCAGATAGAGCCGGTTCTCTATGCTTTTCGTCATGTACTTGTCATCCAGCTTCTTCCAGAGACTCGTTGCGGAAGTCTCTTTCATGACAATGTACTTCTGCTCCTTGGATAAGCAGAGCCAGATCGTGCTGCAGGCTTGCCAGTTGACATAGTTCCAATCCTCGGGTGACATGTCATTGGGCTTAGACTCCAAGGCTATATTAGATCCCTCGCGGAATAAGAGATGTAATACTTCACATTGCCACATGCCAAAGTTGTTGGTGCCGTCAAATTTCACCACCTCAAACTTTGCATTTGATAGCATGGTTCGTCTCACTGAACCGCTAGTGGATGCTTCTTCATCCATTACTTTGACCTTTTTTTCAGTATACTATTGTTTCAGAAAGGGTCAAAATAGTCAGGAACCAGTCCCAGATCGTCAAAAAATGGGCAAAAATCAGCCGAATCGGGCAATTTCAGTTCAGATAAATAGTGCTGGGTCTGAGTAGTATCGGACTGTGAATAGTGGTGGACTAATGAACAGTGTTGGAACAGTACCAAGCTTATGAATAGTGGTGGGCTATTAATAATGTTGGGCAGAAATTATGGGCCGAAAATTTGGGCCAGTTCTTGTGTCGACGGGCCGGGCCGTGGGTCGACCCTGTTCAGATTTGGAAATGGGTTACTTCTTCCCCAACTTCTCTGCGCATTTACGTACTAAAATTTCAGAATTTTGTAACTCTTTAATTTTGATTTCCTGTTGACTCGGAAGTCGAAATTACAAACTGAAAATTATTCCGGACTCCCGTCGACGATACAAATCTAGTGGTATGATTGGAAATCAATTCCGGACACTTTCAATTTCGGGCATTTTCACGAACATATGGCTCTGATACCATTTGTTGTGCCAGAATGCCCAAAATAAAGTGTAAACATCATACATGCATACAAGAACACGGATATTTACGTGATTCGGCAATTGCCTACCTCCATGGGAGGCAAACACAATTTATTGAAAATTTCAGACGGGAATTACAACTCTCCAGGATCACCTCACAACTCACTTATACTGTTACAGAAAGCTCAAAAACTTATTATATGCAGAGATTACAGATTTGAGGGATGATTTTCAAATGTGAGGGATGATCAGTTTATATAGGCGTAGAAACCCTTCGGTGAACCATTGTTGAATTCTAAGCTGTGCCACCTTCCACCGTCCACTGTCCAAGCCACCATAACAACCGTGCATCTTTTGGAATGAGCCACCTAAGCAACCACCGTCCAACAAATAAAAGAAAGCATAGACATAGCTTACATGATAGCAGATTGCGGAAAAATTAAACAG
The DNA here is from genome assembly GCA_907163345.1 of Haberlea rhodopensis. NCBI lineage: Eukaryota > Viridiplantae > Streptophyta > Magnoliopsida > Lamiales > Gesneriaceae > Haberlea > Haberlea rhodopensis. The sequence continues at coordinate 682,452 of CAJQUN010000189.1, forward strand.
CCATTGACAAGGAAAGACTACGAGACACATATTTTTAATTGGAATCGTACAATCGATCATTCTAGTTAAATTTTAGTAACTGAGGGAAATCGAAGGACTAAGGGTGTGATTGCAGTAAAAAAAATTAATCAAGAATTATACATCAAAAAGTTCAGTTCTATTATGCTAGGCGTTTAAGATAAAAGTTTGGAGGTGATTGGCAAACAAGAGATTTTCATCTGCAAATAAAGAACTAAGGGTCGGGTGTGATTGCAGTAAAAAAAAAAATCAAGAATTCTAAATCAAAAAGTTCAGTTCTATTATGCTAGGCGTGTAAGATAAAAGTTTGGAGGTGATTGGCAAACAAGAGATTTTCATCTGCAAATAAAGAAGAAAAGAAACAATCACAAACAAATGATTTTAGTCTAGCTAAGTAATATAAAAACGCACATTTATGCTAAGAAGTAAAAAAAGATCATTTATGTACCATATAGTTGTAGTGCCTCGATATGAATCATACATGTTTCCTAAGATTATTGTGTAATTATGTGATAATTACGGTATAACGTGGACTCGGGTTCGGGTTGAACCGAGTATGAAAGACAAAATGGTTTATTGATAAAATAATGTCCATGATATCGTTGGCAAAGAATGGATCTAAACATAGCTCGGAACAAATGTTGTTGACTGATATGAGTATTACAAAACTATATGAACATGGTTTAATAATAACTCTACATGGAAGAGATTGATTTGATGCATGATAGAACACATGGAACAAACATGGTATGAGTTATTACTATCAGATTTGAAACTCATAGAACACACATTTTCACCTACAAAATCTCTACACTTGCTCTCATCAAAACCTTGTCTCTTTTCTTGCAACTTCGCTTGGTTGTGGCTTGGGAAACTTGTTGTGAAGTATTGTTAAGCGAAAGTTCAACTAGTTGGTAAGGTTTTATGTTATGTTAACTTGTATTTATGTGGGAAGAAGAACATAGATATGCAAGTTGGACATGAAGTTTATTTGTTGAAGTAATATGAGATTTAAGTCAATGAAATGTGTTGTGTTGTTAAGAAAACATGTTCATATGATGCTTGAATTATGTTCTATGAAGTTTGGTTTTGAATTATGTGATGTAGGTGGAGAACCATGTGGATAGACATCAAAATCGCCATGTTCTGAAACTGTTGTTGTCCAGCGAACGATCGCTAGCATCGTACCGATCGATCGCTGAGACAGGGGAATGTTTAAGGCAGTTTATGCTTGTAGCGATCGATCGCTGCATGTGACCGATCGATCTTTGTGTCAGCACCATGTGCTAAGTCAGCCTGGTTGTGTTTAGCTGAGTTCCAATTAGCAAAGAAAGCGATGATGTGGTGGAAAGCGACATTGCTTGAATTGCGAGCTCAGGGGCAGACTGTGGACTGGGATGTATTCAGAACTCGTTTTCTTGATCACTATTTCTCTGTTGCTGCTAGGCAGTTGAAAGAAGATGAGTTCAATAATCTGAAACAGGGAACCATGAAGGTATCTGGTAGGAAATTTGATACTCGGAAAGGGGGAGAACGAGGTGCCAAGGGACAGTCCCAAGTCAGTAGTAGTAGCAGTAGTCGAGGCTTTAAATGTTTTAAGTGTGGAGGACCCCACTTGAAACGCGATTGTCCACACATTGATGGTCCAGTTTGTTATGGATGTGGTAGGCCAGGATATATGATACGAGATTGTCCTCAAACTGGAGGACAACATAAGGGAATGTGTAAGAAAGTACAGTGCAGCAAAGACCACGGTTTGTACCTCGGACTGGTGGGGGACAGAGAGCAGGGCTGCCCCAAGTTCAGGTGTATGCATTGAACAAGGAGCAAGCAGAGGCAGCTCCTGATGATGTGGTAGCGGGTAAATGTTGTTTATTTACGTATCCGGCTTTTATATTACTTGATATTGGTGCATCACATTCATTTATTGCACAAGCGTTTATTGAGCGGTATCATATATGCTCGTCTTCACTGTTGATGCCTGTGTATGTCTCGACACCCATGGGAACTACTGTGATGACTTGTCAGAGTGTGTCTGATTGTTCTCTTCAGTTTGATGTTGACTATGGAATACGGGTAGATTTGATTGTGTTAGATATGACGGATTTTGACTATATTCTGGGTATTGATGTGTTGAGTAGATATCAAACTGTTGTAGATTGTTGTCAGAAAACAGTGAGGTTTCAGTCTGAAAATGGAAACCAGTGGAACTTCTATAGGCAGGGATCTAGTGCAACGATTCCATTGATATCTGTTATTCGAATGTCACGTTTGTTAGAACGTGGACACACAGGATATTTAATCTATGCTATTGATGTAGCAGAAAAGAAAGTATAGGATATCCCAGTGGTTGCAGAATATGTAGATGTATTTCCAGAGGAAATTCCAGGATTTCCACCAAGTCGTGAGGTGGAATTTGGCATTGAATTGGTACCTGGTACCTCTGCAATTTCACGAGCACCATATCGTATGGCACCAACTGAACTGAGAGAGTTGAAAATGCAGTTGCAAGATTTACTGGTTAAGGGATACATACGTCCTAGTGTATCACCTTGGGGGCTCCGGTGTTGTTTGTCAAGAAGAATGATGGTTCAATGCGACAGTGCATCGACTATAGACAGTTGAACAAGGTAACAATTAAGAATAAATATCATCTTCCCCGTATTGATGATTTGTTTGATCAGTTGCAGGGATTGATGATCTATTCTAAGATTGATTTGAGATCTGGATATCATCAAATACATGTGAGGGAAGAAGATGTGCAGAAGACATCATTCAGAATTCGCTATGGACATTATGAGTTTCTAATAATGCCATTTGGAGTGACTAATGCCCAGCTGTTTTCATGAGTTTGATTAATCGAGTTTTTCAGGAATACCTTGATCAATTTGTCATTGTATTTATCGATGATATACTGATTTATTCTCGGAGTGAAGTAGAGCATGTCCACCATTTGCATATGGTTTTGCAACTATTGAGAACACATCACTTAGACGCCAAACTCAGTAAGTGTGAGTTTTGGTTGAACATCGTATTTTTTTTGGGACATGTGATATCCAAAGATGGTATATCAGTGGATCCGAAAAAAGATAGAAGCGGTGTTGAATTGGTCAGCACCTACTTCTGTGCCAGAGATTCGTAGTTTCTTGGGTTTGGAAGGAAACTACAGACGGTTTGTCGAAGGCTTTTCAAAGATTGCCAAACCACTAACACAGCTGACACAGAAGGGAGTACAGTTCAGATTGTCGTCAGAGGAGTGTGAGCATAGTTTTCAGGAATTGAAACATCTGTTAACCACTGCTCTGATTTTGATTATTCCATCATTGCATGACCGGTTTACTCTTTATACTGATGCATCATTACTTGGTTTAGGTTGCGTATTGATGCAGGATAAACATGTTGTGGCATATGCATCAAGACAACTGAAGCCACATGAAATGAAATACCCAGTGCATGATCTGGAGTTGGCAGCCATAGTTTTGCTTTAAAGATATGACGACATTATTTATATGGTACATCTTTTACCATACACACTGATCATAAAAGTTTGAAGTTTTTGTTCACTCAAACAGAGTTGAACATGAGGCAAAGGAGATGGAAGATTATGAGTGTGAGATTGAATATCATCCAGGAAAGGTCAATTTGACAGCTGATGCCTTAAGTCGAAAGGTACAGTCTACTATCAATGATATGATTCAATTGTCTGCTTTGATGACTTCTTGTTGTACATTGGGTTATGAGTTTGATGCAGTGACAGTGATAGTAAGGGTATCAACACTGTTGGATGAACCCGATATCTTTGAAAAGATAAGAATGGCACAAACCACTGATGATGAAGTACAACACTGGAAAGAAATGATAAGTCAAGGACAAACATCTCAGTTTGTTATAGCAAGTGATGTAAGTCTGAAATATGGAAAGTGTTTGGTAGTGCCAGCTTCTTTTAGACTACGCCAAGAACTACTATAACGTGCACATTGTAGTAAATATAGTATACATCCTGGAGGAAAGAAAATGTATAAAGATTTGCGTACCCAGTTCTGGTGGAAACGTATGAAACATGATTAACTTGATTTTGTGAAGAGATGTCTTGTATGTCAACAGGTGAAAGCAGAGAGACAGAGACCAGGAGGGGAATTAATGAGTTTAGAAATTCCTCAATGGAAAGGGGGACATATTACAATGGATTTTGTAACCCATTTGCCAAGGACTTCTTCTGGCTTTGATGCTATTTGGGTGGTAGTTGACAGACTGACGAAAGTAGCTCACTTCATACCGTACAGTATGACGTTTACCTATTTGAGAATTGCTCAGTTATATATTCAAAATATAGTGACTACATGGAATACCAGTTTCAATTGTATCGAACCGAGATCCGAGATTTGCTTCTCAATTTTGGGAAGGATTACAGTCAGGGATGGGGACTGAAGTACGATTGAATACAACTTATCATCCTCAGACAGATAGACAGAGCGTACGATACAGACGCTTGCCGATATTTTGCATGTATTAGAGTTTGATAACTCATGGCAAGAGTCGTTGTCATTAGTTGAGTTCTCGTATAATAATAGTTATCATACTAGTATACAGATGGCACCGTTTGAGGCATTATATTGGTGACGATGTCGATCGTCATTGTATTGGGATGGTGTTGATCATTCTTCTCTAAGTGGACCGGATATGATACGTGAAATGAAGAGAAAGTGAAGCTGATCAGATTGAAATTAAAAGCTGCTCAGGATAGACAAGCTTCTTATGCGAATAAGCAACGTAGACCACTTGAATTCCAAGTTGGGGATAGAGAATTCTTGAAAATCCCACCTTTTAGAGGTGTGGTACGATTTGGTATGCGTGAGAAGTTGTCACCACAATATGTTGGTCCCTATGAGTGTTGCAACGTATTGGTACGTTGGCATATAGATTGGCACTACCGCCGTCATTAAGTAATATTCATGAGGTGTTTCATGTTTCGCTGTTGAGGAAATACGAACCAGATCCGAGCCATGTATTGCAACCGTCTGAAGCAGTTGGATACAGACATGTCATATGGGGAACGACCGGTTAAGATCTTGGATCGAGCAGAGCGAAAATTGCGAAGTAAAGTAATTCCAATGGTAAAGGTACAGTGGAACAGACGGGGTGTCGAGGAGGCAACGTGAGAGACGGAGCAGCATATGATGCAACGGTATCCCGATTTATTCTATGGTATGGTTTATGTTGTTGTTTATACTAGTGAGCATTCATGTTACTGCAAGTTTTATTGTGTTAAACATATAGTTGAGTATATGTTTGTGTTATTACAGTCATGCTATGTGTAGTCAATTTCGAGGACGAAATTCATTTAGTATGGGAGAATTGTAGCGCCTCAATATGAATCATTAATGTTTGCTATGATTATTGCGTAATTATGTGATAATTACGGTATGGCGTGGACTCGGGTTCGGGTTGAACCGAGTATGAAAGACGAAATGGTTTATTGATAGAATAATGTTCATGATATCTTTGGAAAAGAATTGATCCAAGGATAGTTGGGAACAACTAATTGATGTTGTTGAGTGGTATGAGTGTCATGATACTATATGAACATGGTTTAATAATAACTCTACATAGAAGAGATGGATTTGATGCATGATAGAACACATGGAATAAACATGGTATGAGTTATTACTAACGATAAATAAAGGAAATCAGATTTGAAACTCATAGAACACACATTTTCACCTACAAAATCTCTACACTTCCTCTCTTAAAAACCTTGTCTCTTTTCTTGCAACTTTTGCTTGGTTGTGGCTTGGGAAACTTGTTGTGAAATATTGTGAAGTGAAAGTTCAACTAGTTGGTAAGGTTTTATGTTATGTTAACTTGTATTTATGTGGGAAGAAGAACATTGATTTGTAAGTTGGACATGAAGTTTACTTGTTGAAGTAATATGAGATTTAAGTCAATAAAATGTGTTGTGTTGTTAAGAAAACATGTTCATATGATGCTTTATGTTCTATGAAGTTTAGTGTTGAACTATATGATGTAGGTGGAGAACCATGAGGATAGACATCAAAATCGCCATGTTCTGAAACTGTTGATATCTAGCGATCGATCGCTAGCATCGTACCGATCGATCGCTGAGACATGGGAATGTTTAAGGCGGTTTATGCTTGTACCGAATGATCGGTGCATGTGACCGATCGATCGCTACAGGCGATCGATTGCTAAAAGGGACCGATCGATCGCTAGAAGGCCGTAGCATTTTATGAAAATCAGACTTTAATAGCGATCAATTGCTACCAAATACGGATCGATCGCTAGGGTTAATTAGTTGGAGCGATCGATCGCTGGGATTGACCGATCGATTCAAGAGCAAGAGTATGAAAATGTGGTATTTTCTTGGTAGTTGTCTAATGAAATGGTTTATGACATTGTATATTGTTGATTTTCATATAGCATCATCACAGGGGACGGGACGGGACAACGAGACGGTTAAACATTGGCGCTTGACTTTATATATTTTGTGTCGCTGGAAAGGTACGTGTTGACGTACGAGTATTGAATACTGATTGATGTGATGTTACTTTTATTTGTTGAGATTATATTATATGATGTTGGAATCATATGCGTATACATTCATGTTAATGAGGTTGATGCCATGAGAGGTATGCTCATGTTGAGTATATGCTTTGGCATGCGGGGTATGCTCTTGTTGGGTATATGCTTTGGCATGCGATGTATGCTCTTGTTGAGTATATGCGTTGGCATGAAAGGTATGCTCTTGTTGAGTATATGCTTTGGACTGTTATAACGTGTGAGCTGGATATATGATATATGCTGCTAATATGAAGATGTGAGGAGGTTCCACTGACATATTGAGCGGAAAAGCAATATCATATGTAGGTCGTTATAACAGGATGATGAATGAGACATGTCATGACATATTTGTATTTGGTGATGCATGATACAAAACAATCAAAGTTAAGATTTTATGATGATGATTTATCGTACTATGTCTTTCTTATTGATATAGAACTGAGATAGTTGATTATCAGTACTCATGTTGTGTGATTGTTTCTGTAGGGACTCATAGACGTGGGAGGACGGGATTGTGAGTCGATTTCTGCTTCGAGCTGAACCACTGATTAGGAGTTGAACTTCTTTAGGTTGTTCTTATGAACACGTGATGTATATTATGTCAAGGTTTTGTAAATACTGTAATAACTGACATAGTAAAATTGTTAATCATTGTGTGATATTACTTAATTCCTACTCACATATGTATAAGTATTTGATACATAACGAATTAACTGGCGAGGACCCCAAAATAGTTGTTGTACATGATTGGATAGCTTAACCTAGTTAAGAGTTTTCATAAATTAAAGGTTATGATCTGAAAAGACACCTTTTAATTTGAGAGATAATACATTCCATTGGATCCGACCAATCGTCTATTTATTTTATGAAAATTGCTTTATGTCTCGGAAAAGAACATATACTAACTTCATGTGACCACTCACAACTAGTTGTTTCTGCAAAAATGCTCACATGATATTTGTTGAATGAGAGCTATGAACTACTTCATCAAATGAAAAATATATAACAAATGACGAACCATGTAATAAAGAGTTTCAGTTGACTATTGACATAAATGGATGTAGGGATCTACTACAACACAGTTTTAACATGCCAGAGGTGAAATAGGCCATCAAAGAGGAACCAAATGTGCTTGTTATGCTAACTAAATTCCTGGCTATTATGAAAGAAGGCAATTATCCTTTCTCCAATAGGTATAACACTAGACAGGGTAAACCATGTTGATATTCATGAGCCGAAACAAAAGAAATCTTGGAAAAAATGTCAAACAAGAGCCAGTACTTCACTTGATGACGCTGTAAAAGGTGATTGAAGGTATTGCACAAATTTGTAGCTTCAAAAGCAAAAGCAAGCCAACAAAATGCCATATCATTTCAAAATTAAAATTAATTTACCATGTCTACACCTGTCTGCACAAGCTATCCCCTGCTTGCTGCCAGAGCTGCTGTATATTCCTCTGCCTACTTGACCAAATAAACACCAATAGTCAATGCAGTCTTTTTTTTATCACTAAAACTATCCTAAGATCACAATTAATGCAACAAAAAAATTGAAAACCAAAACCTTGCGAGCTTGAGCATTCATGATTTGTTCAGCATTCTCTCGCTGGTACCGAGCAATTCTCGCTTCAATAGCAGGAACATCTATTCCTTCAATTAAATTTACTACTGCAAGCAAATATTTTCAATTGACCACTGATACAGAGCATTCTATACAATACACGGGTGTACTTACGCATGTCCTCTACTTCCTCTAGGTAATCATTGTATTCCCTTAATGATATATCTGTCCATTAGAGAAGTTAAAAAAAAGAGACATGCAGTAAGCCAACGAAGGATGGTATGTGTTATGATATGCATCGATGTCCTCGTCACGCAACAATGGTCACGCAAACATAAAAACAGGCACTTGGAGTACAGGGGCTGCTGCTGGGTTTGGACACCGCTTCAAAAGTGAAATATGAAAAACAGGATGTATTTTACTTTATTCAGGTAAAGCCAACTTATATGCCACAAGACCAATCTTCTTCACGATTTCAAAAGGACCATAAAATCTTTTACTGAGTTTAGTAAATTTCTGAACCGTAAGTGATACTTGTCGATGAGGTTGCAAACAAACATAAAACATTCTTTATGTGCTGCATACGAGTTTGAACAGAAACCAAATTAGCTTTCAAGGACTCCAATAACTTGTCCATGTCAGTGAGACATTGATCAACTGCTTCCAGAGAAGAAGAACCCCGAACATATGATGGTAAAGTAGGTGGCTTTCTCCCAAAAACAGCCTCAAATGGAGACATCAAAATAGCGGAATGGAAGCTCGTATTATAAGCTAACTCAGCCCAAATCAAATATTGACTCCATTTATGTGGTTGATCCGAGACAAAGGATCGCAAGTACTGTTCCAGACAACGATTGAGAACCTCCGTTTGTCCATCGGACTGTGCTGATAGGCACTAGACAAGTGCAATGATGTGCCACTCAGCCGAAATAACTCCCGCCAAAAGTTACTGATAAAAATAGGATCTCGATCGGAAACTATAGATTTAGGAAATCCACGATGCTTCACAACCATCTCAGCAAATTGAGCGGTTGTTGTAGCTGTTGTAAACCTACACTTCAAGGCCCCAAAATGAGCATATTTGGAAATGTTGACTGGCTGTCCTCATTAATGAGGGCAGCTGGTGGTTGGCGGATGGGCAGCTGGCGGTTGGCGGATGTGCATTTAATGCACATCTTCAACCCTATAAATAGAGCTCATTTCCTTCATTCTAATTCATTCCATTTCAGAGTGTTCTCTCATATTTCTACATTTGAGTGTGTATTCTATAATATTTGTGAGGTAGTTTTCTCCTATATTAAGAGTGTTGTTCTCTTTGAAGGATAGAGAGAGGTTGTAACCCACAAAATATCATAGTGGAATATTTTCATCTTGCCCGTGGTTTTTACCCTAATATTTTTTAGGGGTTTTCCACGTAAATTCTGGTGTCCATCTTTATTCTTCATTTTCGCTATTTTCTATCTCATGTTGCCGCACCTGGGGCCAACAAGTGGTATCAGGGCCTCGTTGTAAAAATCTTAAAAATTCTAAGTATGCTCTGTGGTTGCAGCCTTGACTGATCTTCCACATCAGAAGAGTTTTTTGAGATATTTTTTTTTATTGAGGCAATTTTATTGTTGTCGGAATGGCGGCACGGTTCGAGATTGAAAAATTCAACGGAAGTAATTTCATGTTGTGGAAATGAAGATGCAAGCAGTTCAACGAAAAGATCGTTGCTTGGCGGCTATTGGAGATAGGCCGAAGGAGGGCATGGACGATGAAAGTGGAATGATATGAACGGTAATGCTATTGCCAATTTGCATTTGGCTCTAGCCGATGGGGTATTGTCAAGTATCGCCGAAATAACAAATGCAAAAGATATTTGGGATACTTTGACAAACCTGTACGAGGCCAAGTCACTACACAACAAGATTTTGTTAAAGAGAAGGCTTTATACTCTTCGGATGTCGGAATCCTCATCAGTGACCGACCATAACAATATACTGAATACTCTATTTGCCCAACTCACTTCTTTGGGGCATAAAATAGAGGAAGTTGAACGTGCGGAGCTTCTACTTCAAAGTCTACCGGATTCCTACGATCAACTCATCATCAAGCTGACCAACAATATCACTACTGATGTGTTAGTCTTCAACAATGTTGCAGCTGCGGTTCTTGAAGAGGAAAGTCGGCGCAAGAACAAGGAAGACAGGTTGGCAAGTTCGAAGCATGCAGAGGCTTTGCCGATGATGAGAGGAAGATCGACAGAGCGTGACTCCAGTGGAAGCCACAAGTATGGTAGATCCAAATCAAGAAGTAAAAAGAAGAATTTTTAATGCTATAAATGTGGTGGTAAAGGGCACTTCAAGAAAGATTGTACAAGTAAGAAGAGTGTCGAGAAAGATTCTCAAGGAAATGTTGCCAGTACCTCAGACGGTGGAGAAATACTATTCAGCGAAGCAGCAACTGTTGCGGAAGGCAGGCAAATATTGTATGACACATGGATAATGGATTCAGGAGCGACGTGGCACATGACGTCTCGGAGAGAATGGTTCGACCAGTATGAACCAGTCTCAGGAGGATCTGTATTCATGGGAAATGATCATGCCTTGGAAATCGCTGGGGTAGGAACCATCAAAATTAAAATGTTTGATGGTACTATTCACACCATACAGGAGGTACGACACGTGAAGGGTCTGACAAAGAATCTTTTGTCTTTGGGACAATTGGACGATATCGGGTGCAAGACCCGTATCGAAAATGGGATCATGAAGATTGTCAAAGGCGCGCTTGTGGTATTGAAGGCGGAAAAGGCTTACAAGAATATGTATGTACTTCTGGGGAAAACACACAAAGAGGCAGAACTAGCTGTTGCATCGACTAGTTCGGAAGAAGAATTAACAGTGTTATGGCATAGGAAGCTCGGGCATATGTCAGAACGGGGGTTGAAGGTTCTCTCAGAACGGAATCTACTGTCGGGGCTTACAAAAGTGTCTCTACCCTTTTGTGAGCATTGTGTTACCAGTAAACAACATAGACTAAAGTTTGGCACATCTACTGCCAAAAGCAACGGTATTCTGGAGCAGATTCATTCTGATGTATGGCAAGCACCGGTTGTATCTCTAGGAGGAGCGAGATATTTTGTCTCGTTCATTGATGATTTCTCTAGAAGATGCTGGGTGTATCCTATCAAGAAGAAATCAGATGTTTTTCCAGTCTTCAAAGCGTTCAAAGCGCGGGTTGAACTTGACTCTAAAAAGAAGATCAAGTGTTTGAGGACTGACAATGGAGGAGAATATACAAGTGAGGAATTTGATGCATTCTGTCAACAAGAGGGCATCAAAAGACAATTCAAAACAGCTTACACGCCTCAACAGAATGGAGTGGCGGAGCGGATGAATAGAACCCTGTTGGATAGAACAAGGGCTATGCTGAAGACTGCGAGTCTAACCAAGTCATTTTGGGCAGAAGCAGTCAAGACCGCCAGTTATATTATCAATCGATCTCCATCAGTGGCGATTGATCTGAAGACTCCGATGGAGGTGTGGACAGGCAAGCCAGCGGATTATTCTCGGGTACATACATTTGGAAGTCCGGTGTATGTTCTATACAACGAACAAGAAAGATCGAAGTTGGATTCTAAATCCAGAAAGTGTATCTTCTTGGGCTATGCTAATGGTGTCAAGGGGTATCGCTTGTGGGATCCCACTGCCCACAAACTTATTATCAGCAGGGATGTTATCTTCGAGGAGGATAAAGTGAAGGGAGACAAATGCACACTGAATTCAGATACTACTACAATTCAGGTGGAAAATAAGACAGAAGAAGGTCAAGTTTCTTCTGAGGTATTACGAGAGCACGATGAACAAGAACCAGATGAGTCAGAGGTTCTCAAAGTTCAGCAGTCTACTCGCGAGAGGAGACCACCAGGTTGGCTTTCAGATTATGTTACTGAGAGCAATATTGCATATTGCTTACTGACAGAGGATGGTGAGCCATCGAGTTTCCAGGAGGCTACTCGAAGTTCGGACATATCCATGTGGATGCAAGCTATGCAGGAAGAATTGGAGGCCTTGGACCGGAATAAAACTTGGGATCTTGTTTCACTACCACGAGGACGAAAAGCCATCGGTAACAGATGGGTCTATAAGATCAAACGTGATGGTAACAACCAAGTGAAAAGATATCGTGCAAGATTGGTGGTGAAAGGATATGCTCAGAAGGAAGGTATCGACTTCAATGAGATATTTTCTCCTGTGGTCCGACTTACTACAGTCAGGGTAGTTTTGGCTTTGTGTGCGGTGTTTGACCTACATCTAGAACAGCTAAATGTGAAAACGGCTTTTCTTCATGGAGATCTTGAAGAAGAAATTTATATGCTCCAACCAGAAGGTTTTGCTGAAATAGGCAAAGAGAACTTGGTTTGCAGGTTGAACAAAATCTGTACGGTCTAAAACAGGCGCCGAGGTGTTGGTACAAGAGATTTGATTCATATATCATGAGCCTTGGGTACAACAGACTTAATGCAGATCCTTGTGCATATTACAAGAGATCTGGGAATGATGATTATATCATTTTGTTGTTGTACGTGGACGATATGTTGGTCGCAGGCTCCAACAAAGATCGAGTCCAAGAACTAAAGGCAGAATTGGCTAGGGAATTTGATATGAAGGACTTGGGACCAGCAAACAAGATTCTAGGGATGCAAGTTCACCGAGACAGAAGTAACAGAAAGATTTGGCTTTCCCAGAAAAACTATTTGAAGAAAATCTTGCAACGCTTCAACATGCAAGATTGTAAGCCAATATCTACCCCTCTTCCTGTTAACTTCAAGTTATCCTCCGATATGTGTCCTAGCAGTGAAGCGGAGAGGATGGAAATGTCTCGAGTACCGTATGCATCAGCGGTGGGAAGTTTAATGTTCGCTATGATCTGTACAAGACCAGACATTGCACAAGCAGTGGGAGCAGTCAGTCGGTACATGGCGAATCCTGGACGAGAGCATTGGAGTACTGTTAAGAGGATCCTTAGATACATTAAGGGTACCTCAGATGTTGAATTATGTTACGGAGGATCAGATTTTACACTCAGGGGCTATGTGGATTCAGATTATGCTGGTGATCCGGATAAAAGAAAATCTACTACTGGTTATGTGTTTACACTTGCAGGAGGAGCAGTAAGCTGGGTTTCAAAACTGCAGACAGTTGTAGCTTTATCTACAACGGAGGCAGAATATATGGCAGCTACTCAAGCTTGCAAGGAGACGATATGGACTCAAAGGCTATTGGAGGAGATTGGCCATAAACAAGAGAAAGTTCCTTTGTTTTGTGACAGTCAGAGTGCCTTGCACATTGCAAGGAATCCAGCCTTTCATTCTAGGACTAAACACATTGGCGTTCAGTTTCACTTTGTACGAGAAGTAGTAGAGGAAGGAAGTGTGGATATGCAGAAGATCCATACGAAGGAAAACCTAGCTGATATTCTGACAAAGCCGGTTAATACTGAGAAGTTTGAGTGGTGCAGATCCTCAAGTGGCCTAGCAAAAACGTAAGCAGCAGGGTATGTCAAGATTGAAAGGATGTTTGGAGATGTGCTTGAGTCTCAATCAAATCTTCAAGTAGGAGAAATGTTGACTGGCTGTCCTCATTAATGAGGGCAGCTGGTGGTTGGCGGATGTGCATTTAATGCACATCTTCAACCCTATAAATAGAGCTCATTTCCTTCATTCTAATTCATTCCATTTCAGAGTGTTCTCTCATATCTCTACATTTGAGTGTGTATTCTATAATATTTGTGAGGTAGTTTTCTCCTATATTAAGAGTGTTGTTCTCTTTGAAGGATAGAGAGAGGTTGTAACCCACAAAATATTATAGTGGAATATTTCATCTTGCCCGTGGTTTTTACCCTAATAATTTTAGGGGTTTTCCACGTAAATTCTGGTGTCCATCTTTATTCTTCATTTTCGTTATTTTCTATCTCATGTTGCCGCACCTGGGGCCAACAGGAAAGCCAATCCTACGATGTGCATTCGGTCACCGACGAACAGAATTTTCAAAAACCGAATTAACTGAAAAACTTTTACGTTAACCGAACCGATTTTTTGTTAAAATCGATTTAACCGAATCGAATAAAATATTGGTTAATTTGATCGATAACTGAATTAACCGATATTTTTAAAAAAAATTAAAATTATGCTAATTTGATTTTAAAAATAAGTAAATAATAAGAGTAATTAATTTTTATAAAAATGTAATTAAATTAATTTTTTTTAAAAAAAATTAAAAAAATATTAACAAATATTAAATATCGGTTAATTCTTTAATTTGGTAAACGATATTTTTAAAATGAAAACCGAAATCGAACCGAATTAAACGATTTTTTTTAAATAATTACCGAATTAACCGAACCAAATTTCTGAAATAATTCGGTTCGGTCGGTTAATTCGGTTTAACAGAGTTTGCTCACCCCTAGCCGGTCCACCACTACCAACACCACAGAAAATCCTCTCGATCGTAGAAGCCCGGTAATAAAATCCATCGAAATGTCATCCCAAATATTGTCTGGAATAGGCAAGGGTTGCAAATAGGCCCGCATGTCTTCAGTAACATATTTAGTAGCTTGACAAGTATGACAACATCCCACATAATCTCGCACATCCGCACTCGAAAATGTCTTCCTCAGACAAGCATGACCAGCCAAAGGCATATCGTGGAATTCAATGAGCACTTTGGATTTCAAAGGTGAGTTGGGGCGATCGTTAAGAAAGACAAGGCCATCTTTGAAGGAAATCGAGAATTTGGATTTCGAGGGAGAATGTGAATAATCCAACAAAGACTGATAATATGGATCTAATAGAACCTCACATGTTAAATCCTCAATGATTTGAAGTGAAGGAAATGTGAACACAAGAAAAGAGGCACAATCTGTTTCTGGAGACAGAAGTTCACTAAACTGTCTGGACAAGGCATCCACTATATTGGATTTACCAGGTTTGTATAGTATATCAAAGGCATAACCAATTAGTTTAACGACATATTTTTGCTTCTCGGGTGTGTGGAGTGAGTATATCACGAAGGATTTGGTGATCAGTTATGATAGTGAAATGATGGCCGGATTTGGTGATCAGTTATGATAGTGAAATGATGGCCGAGAGGTACTGTGGCCATTTGGTAATAGCTGGTAATAGCTTGTGTGACAGGGTATAATTCTCGAATATAAGTGGAAGCACGGCTAAGTTTAGGAGTGAGTTTCTTACTAAATAAGAAATGGGATGATCATTTTGAAGTAAGACAGCTCCAACTCCGGAACCAGAAGCATCAGTTCGGATACAAAAAAGGATCTCAAAATTTGGCAAAGCAAGAATTGGTGTAGTGGACAAGGTCGATTTAAGCTGAAGGAAAGCAAATTGAGCCTCGGAAGGACATTTAAATTGGTCCTTAAGGAGTCCGTTAAAGGAGCTGCTATAGAAGCAAAGTGTTGGACAAACTTTCGGTAGTAACCTGCTAATCCTAAAAACCCGCCCAGTGATTTTAAAGTTGTGGGTTGAGGCCAGGCTTGAATTGCAATGATTTTACTTGGGTCAAGTTCAACCCCTTTGCATGAAACGAGATGACCCAAGTAGTCAATAGCATTTTGAGCAAAAGGAACATTTGGACAGTTTAGCAAAGGAATGAGAGTGGAGACACAATACAACAGCTTCTAAATGCTCCAAATGAACATCTAAGCTACGATTGTAGATCAAAAATCATCAAAGAACACGATAACAAACTTCCGAAAAAACGAGTTAAAAATGGAGTTCATGGAGGCTTGAAAAGTTGAGGGTGTGTTGTGAGCCCAAAAAGCATTACAACAAATTCGTAATGACCATCGTGAGTTTGAAATGCCATTTTTTGAATATCATGTGGGTATAAGCATATTTGATGGTAACCTGTGCGAAGACCGTTCTTAGAAAAAACATGGGCACCATGTAAGAGTTCGTTCACTGTTGGGATGGGAAATCGGTCCTTGATAGTGGCTTGGTTTAGTGCTCGATAGTCGACGCAAAAACACCATGTACCATCCTTTTTTTTTTACAAGGAGGACAGGTGATGAAAAGGGTATGTGGCTAGGTCGAAGCACACCCGCAGCAAGCATTTCCTTAACTAACCGTTCAGTTTCATTCTTTTTGAAATGTGTATCTATAAAGATTAAAATTTATACGTGACGTATTAGGGTACACATGGATGTGATGGTCGATAAGGTGGTGGGGAGGTAAGCTCTTTGGTTCCACAAATACGTTTTTGAATACGTGAGAAATATTTTTGGCAGTGGAAAGTACCTGATTACTGGGAGAATGTGGTGCTGCCAAGGGCAATAACTGAAAGCACGACGCAATGCTATCAGCCTTTGCTAACTTTTTAAATTGGTGCAACTGAACTTCCGCGACTTGCAAGAGTGGTTCTCCTTGTAATTTCACACGCTTATTTCCCCATGAAAATTCCAGACATAGTTTCTGATAATCCAATGTAATTGGTCCCAGAAGAGCCAACCATTGTATACAGAAGAGCCAAACATTGTACACCCAAAAGGATATCTGCACCTTCAATATGCAATATGTAAAAATCAATCTGGAACAATTCAGACCCCAATTGAATAGGGACATGAGAGCAAATGCCAGTACACCCTAAGGATTGACCATTGCCCACCATAACATTGAAATGCAGACAGGGTGTGATTGGTAAATTCAGAAACTTAGCAACCCGTTCTTGCATAAAATTGTGTGTGCTTCCACCGTCCACGAGAGTTTGTAATGTAAGACCCGATATTTTAGCCCGCGAAGTCTCAATGTTCGTGGAGTGACTTGCCCCTCCATTGCATGTAAACTGATCTCAGGTACTTCCTCATACACCTCTGGAGCCTCCTCATAAGTATGTGATGCATCATCTACCGCCAACTCCTCATCCGTCATAAAGAAAAACAGCTTACCTTTACACTTGTGCCCCATTGTAAATTTCTCATAACAATTATAGCATAATCCTTTGTCTCGACGTGCAGCCATTTCCGATGGTGAAAGCCTTTTAATAGTAATACCAGAAGAATTCTTAAATGTTTTGGATTGACGGTGGTGTTGGTAAAAGTGGTGGAAGATTGGAATTCCAAGAGTGCGAGTACGATCTGTCCCCTTCGAAATATTCCTCACTATTTTTGTGAAAAGCTTCTTGATCCAGAGCCTTATCATCATATAATCTGGCCAACCCCATAGTCTGCACCAATGACTGGAGTTTATAAACCTATACCTCCCTCCGTAAATCTCCCCGTAAGCCCGAAATGAAGCAACTGATCATGACGTATTCATGCACTCCAGTACATTTTGGCAAGGTGTTCGAATTGATGCTGATAATCCTTTAACGCCGATTGCTGAAACAATTTACTTAGTTTGCCAATTGAAGCTTCGAATTCGGAAGGTCCGAAGCGTTTATCCACAGCTATCAAAAATTCACTCCAACTACTTAGTAATTGATTTTTGTTCAGCCAATCGAACCAATCAAGAGCCTCGCCATCTAGGTGAAAAGAGGCGATAACCTGTGGATTAGGTGTATTGTAGAAATCAAAATAACGCCGAATTAGATAAATCCACGCCGCAACATTCTCCCCACCAAATCGTGGAACCTTATCATATTTATTAATAGTGCAAAATGTGCGCGCTATAGCGCAGGGTGACGCGAGGCGCGGTCGTGCACCTCGCAGCGCACTGGGTTTGGCTATAACGCACTATTTGCGCCTTTTCAGTAAGCTAGCGCGCGCCTTGGCTAAGGTTTGGAAATTGTGGATCTGAGGGTTTTTTAGACGACATTAACCGGTAAGTTTTAGTGGGCTTATTAAAAAATAAGCCCAATTGAAGAATATTATTGTTAAGTTGGAGATTTTTTAGGTTATTGTTACACAAATCTTCCACTCCAGCCTCCAGCCTCTAGTTCAGCCGTCGCCATCTGTCGTCCAATCACCGCCGTCCAACCGCCGTCGTCCCGCTTCAAGGTACAATATTTTTTTTTAAATGACATTTTTTTGGCCTTTTAATGAAAGGATATGTGCATATATATATAGTTGTTGCAAGGAAGAATTTGTCTGTTACAGAGAAAGGAAGCTAGGCATCAAATTTGTGGAAAATAATTATAAAAAGTCTGTAGTTGTGAGTGTAGTAGTGTGACAGATTTAAAAGACTTTAACTATGGTATTTTAGTGTAAAATAAATATGAAGTTTCAAAGTTCGGTACTGAAGCCTGATGGCAAGTTCTGAGATGCTTTGTAGAGATGGCAAGTTCTGAGGCTTCCATTCCTACTCCAAATCCGAATACAAACAAAATGGATCCTGGATGGAATCACGGAAATCTAGTCAATCCAAATGATGCTCGTGCATGTATTAAATGTAAGTATTGCAACAAAGTAACAAAATGAGGAATATCTAGGCACAAACAACATCTTGTTGGAGGATTTAGAAATGTACCGCCATGTAAAAAAGCGCAATGTAAAAAAGTGCCTGCTTTTGTTAGACAAGAGATGAAAGATCCCTTCGAGGAAAGAAGAAAAGCAAAAAATGTGATTGACGTAATACCACATTTCGACGACATTGCTAATGCTGAAATGTAACAAGCTGCAGAAGATGGTGAGACACATGAAGTTCAATCTCATGGAAAGCGGCTTATGTCAATGTCATCATGTCATGGGTCAAACCTTTTGCCAGTGCAACAAAAGAAATCAAAGCAAATGGGTCCCATTGATTGGTTCTACAAAAAAGATGTCGATGCAAGAAAGAAAGGTGTTTCAAGTTTAAAAGCAACGCAATGCAATGAGACTCAAAAAAATTTGCGGGAGATTGCGGTGGAAAATTTGCTAGGTGGATGTATGATGCATGCATATCATTTAATGCGGTCAATTACGATAGCTTCAAACATATGATTGAAGCAATTGGCCAATTTGGTGTTGGCATGAAACCTCCAAGCTTCCATGAGATGAGAGTAACATGTTTAAACGTAGAGATAGAACACACAAAAACAATTTTGAAAGAGCACGAGGAAAATGAAAAGAATGGTTGCACCCTGATGGAAAATTGTTGGCGAGATAGAAAAGGGAGGTCCTTGATTAATTTTTTAGTTAATACCCCAAAAGGGAGCATGTCCATATAATCAATTGGCGCATCGAGCTATTCTCACACTGGTGTGAAAATGTTTGACTTGCTCGATAAGTTTGTGCAGTGTGCTGGAGAGAAAAATGTAGTTCAAGTCATCACTGATTGTGCAAGTTCAAATGTCCAAGCCGGTAAGATACTAAAATTAGAATTTAGAAATTTATAATATAATTCCAATGCTAAATATTTACAAACTAATTTAATTTTTATTTTCAATTGATAGGAAAACTGTTGGAGGCAAAATATAGTCACATAAGTTGGTCTCCATGTGCTGCGCATTGTCTAGATTTGATGTTTGAAGACATTTTCAAGATGCCTGATTTGAAGAGAACACTTGAGTGAACAATCACAATCATTGGCTACATATATAATCGTACTCAAGTATTGAACATGATGAGGGAATTCACTGGTCAAAAAGATATGATTAGAGTTGCAAAGACTCGTTTTGCCACTGTTTTCCTGACTTTTAGAAGCTTCCAGAAACATAAGGCAAATTTGCGAAAAATGTTTACTTCTGAGAATTGGCATAACCGCATAAAAGCAAATTTGCAAGAGAGCAGGCAGGAAAAAACGTAGCAAAAATTATGTTGATGCCTTATTTTTGGAATCATATACTTTGTGCTATGAAATTGGTTGGCCCAATAGTGGAGGTCCTTAGGTTGGTAGATGGGGAAAGAAAGCCTCCAATGAGTTACATTTATGAGGCTATGGATAAAGCAAATGAGAAAATAGTGATTGCTTTTGGTAATGTCGATGAGAAGTACAAAGAAATTTATGAAATGATTGACAAGAGGTGGAATTGTCAGCTTCATCAGCCTTTACATGCAGCGGGTTATTTCTTAAACCCTCAATATTTCTATGAGAATGCAAACATAGAACAAGATGAAGAAGTCATGTCAGGCTTGTATGATACTATAGCAAAACTGGTGTCTGACACTAATGTACAAGATGAACTCAGTAAGGAGCTCATTATTTACAAAAGAGCTGAGGGAATTTTTTCAAAACCTATTGCAAAAAGGCAAAGAAACGTATTAGCACCAGGTAATAATGTTAAATTCAATTGATATGTATATTTAATCTATCTTGACAATATGTGTGCTTACTAGGCGAATGTGGGCTTCATATGGATCTTCAGCACCAAATCTGCAGAAAGTTGCCATCAAAATTCTGAATCTCACTTGTAGTTCATCTGGTTGTGAACGAAATTGGAGTGTATTTGAACATGTAGGTATTTATTTTTCAATATTCAGATGTTACTATAAAACTTTAAAAACATGCTAAGATTTATTTAATATTAATATGCAGATTCATTCAAAGAAAAGAAACCGATTGGAGCAACAACGATTAAATGATTTGGTTTTTATCAAGTACAATAGAGCTTTGAAGCATAGATATGACAAGAGTGACACTATTGATCCCATCGTGTTGGATAATCATAATTTAGATGGAGACAATGAATGGCTTGTGGGACAAATGGATAGGCTGGAAGATGAAGAGGATGTTGTTGTATCTGATGGGGATGATTTGACATGGGGTGATGTTGCAAGTGTTGCTGGAGTAGATGAATCTCAATATACTTTTAGAGGTTCGCGAGCTGCATCTAACGAGAACATGCCAAGCTTACAAGGAAGAGAACAACTCCATCTACATCTAGATCTGCACTTGGTGTATAGATGAAGATGAATTAGATTTCAACTGTGATGATGAGACTGAAGAGGAAGAGAATGATGCTATAAATTTGGTGATGATACAAATGAAGAAAAAATTGACCTTGAAGATGAAGATATGAGTGATTAGTAGATTAGTTTTTTACTTTGAAACTTTGGGTAGTTTAATATTTTATTTGATTTTGTTGTCATTTGATACTTACTTTATTGTTAAACTTTGTTATCTTTAAGTTTGTTTATAACTGTCCAATTTTATGGATATTTTTGTACTAAAATATATAAGTTATTGCGCTTTACTTTAGGAAAGTGCGCAAAGCGCGCGCTTCGCGTCGTGCTTTGCTCTATAGTCCCAGGACCTCTTTGCGCTTTAGTACGTTATGCGCCTTTAATAACTATGCAACATATTGCATGACTCACCTGTCAATGTCGGCAGAACAGAGTAATTAGGTAACTCCTACGATCCAATTGGAACTTTGCGAATATGTCGTTCTACTCGCGCATCCAATGTTTGTAGACCAATTGTAATATCCTTCAGAGAATTCATGAGGTATTCAATATTTGAATTTTATTTTTCAATCAACACAGCATGCTTTTCGATCATCACCGCATGATTTTCCTGTAACGATGTAACTTTGGACACCAAATCCTCCAAGCGAGCTTGGCGAGTAACTTCTTCCATGGAAGAACAACAACGAGAGCACCAATTGTTAGCAAGCTCGTTCGAGAGAGCTAATCTCCAAGAATAATTGAGGAAGGAATAGAAGAACAAGAGAGCTAGGGTTAGAGAGAGAGAGAGATACAAAGTAAGAGAGCAGTTATTCATTATCTGCTTGTTCATGTATTACAATTAGGTATATATGATTCAGCACTCATATCACCACTTCAGTGTAACTAACTATCCACCTATCAAATGCAACTAACAGTCTAGCTGTACAATTCAATGAATTAAGATCCAGCTGTACAATTACAATGAATTAAGATTTGTGACGTAATCTTGATATTTATGAGGAGTGTGCTTTAGTCTCGTGCTTGCACTTCTTCTTCATTCATTTCCAACATAATCAATCATATCAGTCTCACATAAATTTACAAACCAATTAGCTAGTACGACTCAACATCACAAAATAACCTGATAGACAACAACATCTCGCACAAGCAGGGAAGCAACATGAAGAAGCAGTTATACACCATGCACCAGACGTGGAATGGAAAAGAACAAGGAAACCTCCAACAAAACTAGCGGATTATGTAGTGGGGTAGTGGTAGTATCTATGCAAGTTAGTTACTTTGTTATGCCAGTAGAAACTTTTTTATGCAAGTATAAATAAGAGAGACTAGGTTGTAATTAAGAATATAGATGAATGAAAAGAAAATCTTCTTTTTGAAATTCTTCTTCCTTTCTGTACGATTCTAATTTAAATCAATCAAGTCTCATCATTTGGTGCTCTTGTTGAGAGATCCACATACCACTTTTATTTTCAATCAATTATTCTGGGCTATATTCTCCAATACATCGCATGGCTGAAGGCACGAGACTCGCGTGACTAGAGGAGATGTTCACAAAGCTTACTTCGTTGCAGGAGAATCAAGCCGTAATGATCGAGAAGCAGAATACGAGTGTCGATTTTCTCACTACATACATGCGGGAACTTAATATCGGGGGTGCAAACTTTGGATGCTAAGGTTGAGCAATTCGTTCGTTGCACTTCACAACCTCCACCTATATGCAGCCACATTCTCCTCCACCTTTGGCATCACAACATTGGACTACAAACGGTGAACAATCTAATCAATACAAATCCATGCGTTTAGAAGTTCCCAGATTTTGTGGTGAGAATCCAGCCGCTTGGATTTCCCGCATCCAACACTACTTTGATTTCTATAATACATACGATAATCAACAGCTGTTGATTGCATCATTCCACTTAGATGGGGTCGCACTGGATTGGTACGATTGGGTGAGCAAAAATCATTTAATCCCGAGTTGGAATGAATTTTTGGAGGCCATACAACGACCCTTTGGACCTTCCGATTACGAGGACTCTTTTGGCACACTAAATAAACTTGCGCAGACAGGCACACTCGCAATATATCAACAACAATTTGAGCATTTAACAACCAAGATACCGGGTGTTCCTGAGCATGTCCTTGTTAGTTGTTTTGTCTCCAGACTTCGTGCCGGATTACGTATGGAACTTCAAGTTTATAAACCTCCGTCCTTGGTACAAGCGATGGGATTGGCTCGCCTTTTTTATGATAAAGCTCTGGATAGTAAAATTGGGTTCAGACCAGGCGGTGATTTCCTCAAAGTTGACAGACAACCATGGCATCCTAGACCTGCTATTCAAGGTTCCTTGTTACCAACACCAGCACCTACTACACTGAACATGAACATGAGAAAAAATATAACACAACCAATTATCAAAAGACTATCTCCCGGTGAAATGGCATCACGTCAGGAAAAGGGCCTTTGCTACAACTGTGACTAAAAGTACTCAATGGGTCATAAGATGGCAAAGACGAAGTTGGCATGGATGACTTATCCTCTGAGGATTCTGTTCCTATACCACCTGATGCCCCTGAAATAAGTTTCCATGCAATGGCTGGCCATGTCTCGATGCGTACTTTACATCTTCAAGATTTCATTGGTGGCTTGAATGTCCAGACATTAATTGATGGAGGTAGTACCCATAACTTTATCCAAGAACGCGTTGCCAAGTTCTTAAACCTTCCAATTTTACATTCTCCGCATTTCAAGGTGCTTGTGGGCAATGGACAAGCTCTAACTTGTGACGGTTACTGTCCTCAGGTTCGAATTCTTCTTGGATCAGAAATTTTTTCCATTGAATTTTATGTGTTGCAGTTGCAAGGAGCTGATATAGTATTGGGAGTTCAGTGGTTATCTCAATTGGGAAGAATCACATTCGATTATCAGGAGTTATATATGGAATTTGAACGCAATGGCCAGCTTGTTTGCCTTCAGGGTGAAACATTATTCCAAGTTGAACGGGTTCAATTGAATCAATTACGTCGCTTATCTCAAACTGATGCCATCTCCGAGTCTTTTCATCTATTGTCCCTTACTGCCAGTGACGATAACAATGAGGTTCTCCATTGTCCTTCAAGTAAACTTTCCACCTTGCTTGACTTATCAAATTCATCTCATTCCTCATTCTCAGCCAGTAAATGTCCGCCCTACAGATACCTTCACTTCCAAAAATCCGAAATCGAAAAACGGGTTACTGAGATGCAAGCAGGAATTATTCGTCCAGGCCAGAGTTCTTTCTCTTCCCTATTTTGCTAGTTAAAAAAAAGACGGTACTTGGCGTTTTTGCGTTGATTATCGCGCATTAAACCATGTCACTGTAAAAGATAAATTTCCTATTCCCACAATCGATGAATTGTTAGATGAACTTCAATGTTCCACAATAGACCTCAGGGCTGGTTACCATCAAATTCGAGTCCGCCCATCACACATTCACAAAACAACATTTCGCACGCATGATGGGCACTTTGATCATTGGTTGGTAGACAAGGATGCCACATTACGCCTTTTGCATGAAAACTTGCGCAATGCTCAGTCCAGGATGAAATCCCAAACGGATCAACATCGGAGGTTACTTTTCAGGTTGATCAATGGTGTTATATCTGGCTACGTCCATATAGACAGCTTTCTGTTACAGGCCAACAGTATTCTAAGTTAAGCAAACGGTATTTTGGTCCCTACAAAATCCTTAAACACATTGGTTCTGTGGCTTACAAGCTGGACCTCCCACCTCATTCCAAGATACATCAAGTTTTTCATGTCTCTGTCTTGAAGTTATGTCTGAATCCTGACACTGCAGATACATTGGCACTACCCACTTTATCTAACCGAAATCAACATGTAATCACCATTGGCTATGATTAATTCTCGTTGTATCCGACGTGGTTCTCAAGATATCTTACAGTTGTTGGTTCAATGGGAAGGAATGCCGCTCGAAGAAACTACTTGGGAAGATCTCTCGCATTTTACGAAGTCTTTTCCTTCATTTCACCTTGAGAACAAGGTGGATTTTCCACAGCAGGGTAATGATAGAAAGCAACATCACGCACATGCAGGAAAGCAACATGAAGAAGCAGTTATACACCATGCTCCAGACGTGGAAGGGAAAAGAACAAGGAAACCTCCAACAAAACTAGTGGATTATGTAATGGGGTAGTGGTAGTATATATGCAAGTTAGTTACTTTGTTATGCCAGTAGAGAGACTAAGTTGTAATTAAGAATATAGACGAATGAAAAGAAAACCTTCTCTCTGAAATTCTTCTCCTTTCTGTACAATTCTAATTTAAATCAATCAAGTCTAATCATAACCACAAAAATATTCTTATACAAATGACATGTAAATTAATTCTTGAGAGTGATAACGTTTAAGAAATATTATACCCAAGAATTTCCATCAAATAAATCTTAATTTAGAAAACTAAAAAAATATCATCTCTTGCTTGAATCATTCACCAAAGACGTCATCCTAGATTCTGTAAACTATGTTTGGATGGAATGATTTCGTGAACTCAAATTTCAAATCCTCATTGCATATTTACTTAAATTGTTTCGTGAACTCAAATGTCAAATCCTTATTGCAAATTTACTCAAATTATTTGGGTAATTTTAAGACCTAAATATTTCAAATCCCTCAACTTTAGTTTAAAGGATTTTAATTCTCCATTATATAGTGTTCATTTCGAATCAATTCTTCAAAATCCAAACTTCATATCATTCCCAAATCAAATTCATTGATCCAAAGGCGATCAAATCCTTTGATGTCAGTTATTTCCCATAGAATGACAAATTAGATAAAAAAATCACCAGTTAAAAGTGCTAAAGATAACCTTACATTGGCTAATTTAACCAATCAAGGAAACAATCAGGAATTTAAAATTTTGACGTTGAACATAGCAAAGGTACCAAAGACATGCTTACATGCTGGCAATCCGTTTCCAAATGCTCATTTCCTTTGAAAAGGCATTTGCTCCAGAGGACACCACCATTTTTAGAATCGGGATTCGAGTGGAATGACTTCCTGTGATATACAAGAACTTTTTTCAGTTTTGTGAACGCCGAAGTATTAGTTTAGCCGGAGAACCCATAGCAGGATGCAGACCCACGACCGCGGAGAGGTGGAGCCACTGCTCGGAGTAGGAAATGAGGGGAGAAAATAGAAACAGGAGAAACAAATTATTAAAATTTAATATAAAAAACAATTTCGCACCTCCACTATAATTTTTTTTTTTAAATGTTATATTTTAAAAATATATAAAATTTTATTATTCAAATAATAAAATTTGTACAACATTACATTAAAACAAGTAAATATTATTAAAAAATCTGAATTATACACATATAAACCATTTTACACTCGATAAAAGTGAAAAATGAACCATAAAATTGAATTATATATCTCTCACGCTTCCCATCATATCCATAATTTGTTAATATGTTCATCTCTCATCATATCTTAATTTTCTAATTAATAAATTGGAAAGCGCAATACTAAATCATTTAAATTAATGTTTTAATAATTATTTTAGTCCTTCTAATTTTAAAAAAATAATATATATTTCTTCTACGAGTAGTCTTTAACATTTGTTAGAATGATGAATTTCAAAATTTAGACATCAATATCAAAACATAGAGGGTGGATTTGTAATTTATGTCAAATTGTAATAAAGTTATTCCAAAGAAGACACAATCATACTTTTGCCGAGAATTAACTAAAAATATAAATGTCTTTTAGAAAACTTTTGAATCCAAAAATGCTTTAAAATTTGAGGTCAAGCTATATACATAAAGCTCATAATATTTTTGGATCCCAAGCTTGATATAAAAAATTTTGTTATATCAAAATTAATATTATCTTCTTATTAATTAGCATTTATCATTTTAACCCAATTTGATTTCAATACACTTATTGTTTTTATTAATTTATGAAAGTTATATTATATATAACTATAATATAAAATGAGGTTGAGAAGGTCGAAAATATTAATTTATGGACAGCTCTTTAATTAGCAATTTTAGCCCTTTTCGGGGTTACAATCATTTTAAACTTTTATAGGGGCCAAAATGAAATTTATTAAAACAGTCAAGGGTCAAGAGACTTCGTTTGCGCTGCTGCTCTTCTTTCACAGTCCATTTCATCCCTCATCACTGTGTAAACCATAATTATTCGTCTTCCAAGTTGTTTTGAGGTATATTTTTTCCTAAAAAAATGGAAAATATTGGCCTCGGTTTGTCTCCCAAAGTTATCCTGGCTCTCCCCTCAAACCACTTGTACTCAATGATTTCCAGTAAACCCTTCTTGGGTTCACCAATTTTACTCCGGAAAACTGGAAAAAATGGCAGATGTGGAAGACCCACTTCATCATTTTCAGCTCTTGCTGTACTTCAGGGCCCCCAAACCACCAAAATCTTAGGTACCGGCATTTTAGTTCCCCGTTGCCAATCAGTTTGTATAGATACGTATGTGTTTTAATGAAGATGGAATGGAATCTTTACTATGAATATGGCTTTTTTGCTCGAATTTTCGGTGATTCTGAAACATGACTGTGATTGTTGCTTATGTTTTGTTTTTTTATTGTTACTTGTATGCGAGTCCATTAAGGATTAAACCTTTACGGTTCATACTCTTATTTGTATCTATAGCTACCGCTTCCTTGTGATAGTTGCTTAGAAGTGCATTTTGTTCATGTTTATTTATGCTTGATGCTGTTGGATGTGCTATTTCGAGGTCTAAACCACTATTTGTATGTGCCGTGTGATTATACCAGTTCTTTGTTGCATATGATGCATTACATGTATATGTTGTATCTGTATTTCAGTTGTTTTATATTGACAATTTTCATATATTTTGCTCGTGGTTATGTACATTTTGTTGTAGAAGGTGTTGGCCCCATGTGAATCAACATGAGATAGAAAATAACGAAAATGAAGAATATATTGGACACCAGAATTTACGTGGAAAACCCCTAAAAATTATTAAGGTAAAAACCACGAGTAAGATGAAAAGATTTCACAATAATATTTTGTGGGTTACAGAGTCTCACTATCTTTCTTGGAGAGCAACACTTTCGAGAAAAACTACCTCACAAATATTATAGAATACATACTCAAATATAAATATATGAGAGAACACTCTGAAAATGGGATACTGAAATGAGGGGAGGGGAGTCCTATTTATAGGAGCTCCCCCTTTACGCGTTCTTCACCTACCACCAGTTGGCGCCATCTGCACAAATTCAATTAAATTGAATTGTCACTTCTGACTTTTCAATTTGCCGACATTCTCCCACTTGGAGATTTGATTGAGAATCAAGCATATTTCCACACATCCTTTCAATCTTGCCAATCTCCGCTGTTTACGTTTCTTCTAGGCCACTTGATGATCTACACCACTCGAACTTCTCAATAGTAACCGGCTTTGTCAGAATATCAGCTAGGTTCTCCTTCGTATGAATCTTCTGCATATCCACACTTCCTTTCTTTGCTACTTCTCGCACAAAGTGAAAATGTACTCCAATCCATTTCATCCTGGAATGGAAGGCTGGATTCCTTGCAATATGCAAAGCATTCTGACTATCACAAAACAAATGAACTTTATCTTGTTTAATGCCCAATCTTCTCCAATAACCTTTGTATCCATATCGTCTCCTTGCAAGCTTGAGTAACTGCCATATATTCTGCCTCTGTTGTAGATAACGCCACAACTATTTGCAGTTTTGAAACTCAGTTTACTGCTCCTCCTGCAAGTGTAAACACATAACCAGTAGTAGATTTTCTTTTATATGGCATAATCTGAATCCACATAGCCCCTGAGTGTAAAATTTGATCCTCCATAACATAATGTAGCATTCGAGATACTCTTAATATATCTAAGGATTCTCTTAACCGTACTCCAATGCTCTCGTCCAGGATTCGCCATGTACCGACCGACTGCTCTCACTGCTTGTGCAATATCTGGTCTTGTACAGATCATAGCTAGCATTAAACTTCCCACAGCTGATGCATACGGTACTCGAGACATTTCCATCCTCTCTGTTTCACTGCTAGGACACATCTCGGATGATAACTTGAAGTTAACAGGAAGGGGTAGAAATTGGCTTACAATCTTGCATGTTGAAGCGTTGCAAGATTTTCTTCAAATAATTTCTCTGGAGAAGCCAAATCTTTCTGTTAATTCTGTCTCGGTGAACTTGCATCCCTAGAATCTTGTTTGCTGGTCCCAAGTCCTTCATATCAAATTCCCTAGCCAACTGTGCCTTCAATTCTTGGACTCGATCATTATTGAGGCCTGCGACCAACATGTCGTCCACATACAACAATAGAATTATATAATCATCATTACCAGATCTTTTGAAATATGCACAAGGATCTGCATTAAGTTTGTTGTATGCAAGGCTCATGATATAGGAATCAAATCTCTTATACCAACACCTCGATGCCTGTTTGAGACCGTACATATATTTGTTCAACCTGCAAACTAAGTTCTCTTTGCCTATTTCAGCAAAACCTTCTGGTTGGAGCATATAAATTTCTTCTTTCAAGATCACCATGAAGAAATGTTGTTTTCACATCTAGCTGCTCTAGAAGTAGGTCAAACACCGCACATAACGCCAATACTATTCTGATTGTTGTAAGCCGGACCACGGGAGAAAATATCTCGTTGAAGTCTATACCTTCTTTTTGAGCATATCCTTTCACCACAAATCTCGCACGATATCGCTCCACTTGGTTATTGCCATCACGCTTGATCTTATAGACCCATCTATTACCGATGGCTTTCCGTCCTCGTGGTAGTATAACAAAATCCTGTCTAAGGCTTCTAATTCTTCTTATATAGCGTGCATCCACAGGGATACATCTGAACTTCGAGTAGCCTCCTGGAAACTCGATGGCTCACCATCCTCTGTTAATAAGCAGTATGCAATATTGCTTTTAGTAAGATAATCTGAAAGCCAACCTGGTGGTCTCATTTCGCGAGTAGACTGCCTGACTTTGAGAACCTCTGACTCAACTGGTTCTTGTTCCTCATGCTCTGGTAATATCTCAGAAGAAACTTGATCTTCATCCGTCTTATTTTCCACCTGAATTGTAGTAGCATCTGAATTCAGTGTGCCTTTGTCTCCCTTCACTTTATCTTCCTCGAAGATAACATCCCTGCTGATAATAAGTTTGTGGGCAGTGGGGCTCCACAAACGATTTCCACTATCAGCATAGCCCAAGAACATACACTTTCTGGATTTAGGATCCAACTTCGAACTTTCTTGTTCGTTGTACAGAACATACACCGGACTTCAAAATGTATGTAGCCGAGAATAATCAACCGGCTTTCCAGTCCATACCTCTATCGGAGTCTTCAGATCAATCGCTACTGATGGAGAGCGATTAATAATATAACTGGCGGTCTTGACTGCTTCTGCCCAAAATGACTTGGCTAGACCTGCAGTTTTCAACATGGCTCTTGTTCTGTCCGACAAGGTTCTATTCATCCGCTCCGCCACTCCATTTTGCTGAGGCTTGTAAGCCTTTGTGAATTGCCTTTTGATGCCCTCTTTTTGACAATATGCATCAAATTCATCACTCGTATATTCTCCTCCATTGTCAGTCCTTTAACACTTGATCTTCTTTTCAGAGTCAAGTTCCACCCGCACTTTGAACACTTGGAAAACCGGAAAAACATCTGATTTCTTCTTGATTGGATACACCCAGCACCTTCTAGAAAAATCATCAATGAACGAGACAAATTATCTCGCTCCTCCTAGAGATACAACTGTTGCTTGCCAAACATCAGAATGAATCAGCTCCAATATACCGCTGTTTTTGGCAGTAGATGTGCCAAACTTTAGTCTATGTTGTTTACTGGTAACACAATGCTTGGTATAGACACTTTTGTAAGCCCCGGCAGCAGCTCCGTTCCGAAAGAACCTTCAACCCTCGTTCTGACATATGCCATTGTTAATTCTTCACCTGAACTAGTTGATGCAACAACTAGTTCTGCCTCTTTGTGTGTTTCCCCCATAAGTATATGCATATTCTTGTAAGCCTTTTCCGCCTTCATTACCACAAGTGTGCCTTTGACGATCTTCATGATCCCATTTTCGATACGGGTCTTGCACCCGAGATCATCCAATTGTGCCAAAGACAAAAGATTCTTTGTCAGACCCTTCACGTGTCGTACCTCATGTATGGTGTGAATAGTACCATCAAACATTTTAATTTTGATGGTTCCCACCCCAGCGATTTCCATGGCATGATCATTTCCCATGAATACAAATCCTCCCGAGACTGGTTCATATTGATCGAACCATTCTCTCCGAGACGTCATGTGCCACGGCGCTCCTAAATCCATTATCCATGTGACATAAAAATTTTGTCTGCCTTCCACAACAGTTGCTGCTTCGCTGAATAGTATTTCTCCACCGTCTGAGGTACTGACAACATTTCCTTGAGAATATTTTTCAGTAATCTTCTTACTCGTACAATCTTTCTCGAAGTGTCCTTTACCGCCACATTTATGCAGTAAAAATTATTCTTCTTACTTTTGGATATGGATCTACCATATTTGTGGCTCCCACTGGAGTCATGCTCCGTCGATCTTTCTCTCATCATCGGCAAAGCCTCTTCGTGCTTCGAACTTGCCAACCTGTCTTCCTTGTTATTGCGCCTATTTTCTTCTTCAAGAACTGCGGCTGCAACATAGTTGAAGACTAATATATCAGTAGTGATATTGTTGGTCAGATTGATGATGAGTTGATCGTATGAATCTGGTAGACTTTGAAGTCAAAGCTCCGCACTTTCAACTTCCTCTATTTTATGCCCCAAAGAAGTGAGCTGGGCAAATAGAGTATTCAAAGTATTGATATGGTCGGTCACCGATGAGGATTCTGCCATCCGAAGAGTATAAAGCCTTCTCTTTAGGAAAATCTTGTTGTGTAGTGACTTGGCCTCGTACAGGTTTGTCAGAGTATCCCAAATATCTTTGGCATTTTTCTTTTCAGCAATACTTGACAAAACTTTATATGCTAGAGCCAAATGGAGATTGACAATAGCATTACCGTTCATCTCATTCCACTTTTCATCGTCCATGCCCTCCTTCGGCCTATCTCCAATAGTTGCCAAGCAACGATCTTTTTGTAGTACTGCTTGCATCTTCATTTTCCACAACATGAAATTGCTTCCGTTGAATTTTTTAATTTCGAACCTTGCCGCCATTTTGACAAAATAAAACTGCCTCAATAAAAAAAATATTTCAAAAAATCTTTTCCGATGTGGTAGACCAGTCAATGCTGCAACCACATAGCATACTTAGAATTTTAAGATTTTTTACAACCTGGCTCTGATACCACTTGTTGGCCCCAGGTGCGGCAACATAAGATAGAAAATAGCGAAAATGATAATAAAATTGACACCAGAATTTACGTGGAAACCTCTAAAAATTAATAGGGTAAAAAACACGAGCAAGATGAAAAGATTTCACTATAATATTTTGTGGGTTCCCGGCACTCACTATCTTTCTTGGAGAAGAACACTCTCAATATAGGAGAAAAACTACCTCACAAATATTATAGAATACATACTCAAATATAGAGATATGAGAGAACAATCTGAAACTGGGATACTGAAATGAAGGGAGGGGAGCCCCATTTATAGGAGTTCCCCTCGCGTCTGAAACGCGTAAAGAATAAAATTCTATACGCGTTCTTCACCTACCACCAGTTGGCACCATCTGCACAAATTCAATTAAATTGAATTGTCACCTTTGACTTTTCAATTTGCCGACAGAAGGGAGTTCTGTGCCGTGATTTTTTGTTTCATGGTGTTATATTAAGAAAGAGCAGCATGCATTGAAATTTGTCGTAGTGCTCATCATTTTATGATCGAAAACCTTTCAACATTTTTTTCTAGACTAGTAACTACTTTTGGAAAGGATTTATTTGCTCCATCCTTACTGGTTTGCTATCACACTCTCTTTCTGGTTCTTGTGCTACTTATCCTTCTATTATATCCTCCATGCAGTACCTGAGAGAGTTGCAAGGAATATTTTTGCAAGCGTTTCGTCTTCAAATAGCCAAGAGACATCCTCAGTTGGTGTAAATCCTCAGCTTTCAGTGCCACCTCCTTCTTCTGTGTAATAATCTCTGCTGTTTTCATTTATTGGAAAGTTTCATGACGAAAGAGACTAAGCTTAAGATATTTTTTTTCATAATGTGGTGTCTAACCTTTTTTCCCCAACCCTCCTCCCCACCCTTCCCCCACCCCTCCCTCGCTATCCTTCAATCTTCTGTATCACACACTCAAATAGGGGGTCCCCACTGTTCTGGGTTGGAGTTGGTGTTGGTCTCTCAGCACTTTTTTCATGGGTAAGTACTACGATTCGGTTTGTTAGTTTGTCTTAGATTTATTGGTTCACCTTTTGGATTAGTGTTAAGTCTTACTATCTTTCTTCCTTCGCATTTTATTTCAGGTGGCTGGTAGAACAAAGGTGAGTAGCTTCTTACATGTTCCCTATTTTATTCCTGTTTTTCGGCAATCTCACAAATCTTCTGTATTCAATTTTAGAAAAAGGAGAGAGCATTTTATTACATGTATGGATTAGCAATAGAAAATCCATTAGTCTTATAGTACCACTAATGAAAGTTGGTTCCATGGCAGTATGTGATCTTTATTATCATAGCAGTTAGTAATTGCTTAATTGTTATGTCAACATTTTTTTTTTGCTGTTATCAAGTATGAATGAGGTAAGAGATGGTTTGGCTTGTGTAGTGGCCATCAGAGGATTTGATGAACTATGTTGGCTTCTCATGAGTCATAGCTCTTCTGTTTTTTGTTCATATCTCATGTTACAGAAATATGCAATGGAACAAGCTTTAAAAACATGGACCCAACAGATGGGCGCGCAGAATAATCCATTTGGTAATCCTGCCTTCTCTCCTGGTTCACCCTTCCCGTTTCCGCAGCCGACAACCCCGACGTCTGGTTCATCTGGAACTTCAACTCCTGTTGCATCTCAAACTGTAACTGTGGATGTACCTGTAACAAAAGTTGAGGATCCTCCATCTGCATCTGTCGATGATAGCACAGAGTCCGAGAAGGAAACAAAGAAATTTGGTAGTTCGGCTTCCCTTGTTCTCCTATATGTGACATGTGTTACTCTCATACAGAAATGATAACAGGATGAAATATGAGATTTGGTATTTTTGTTTTCGTGGATCCTCTTTTACTATTAATTTTGTGTTGGTGGATATTTCTGACTTCAACATGATCCCCACCACCGTGTTTCTGACTTCAACATGATCCCCACCACCCTGTTGTTTATACAGGGATTAAGCTAGTTAGTTTATGGTTTTCCATACTCTTTAAATATGAGTTATGTTTTCTTTGCAGCTTTTGTGGATGTTTCCCCTGAAGAAACGGTTCAGAAGAATGCTTTTGAGGGCTACAAACAATCGACTCAGACAGATTCACAGTATTCCCAGCCAGTGAGTTGAACTTTCATTTGAGGCCGCGGTCAGATTTATAATTATATTATCATTATTTTGTTTTTGTTTGATCATCTCCTAAAGGTTTCTCAAAATGGTTCGGCCACAAAGTTTGAAACAGGTACTGCAGAAGGTTTCTCTTCTAGTAAGTTGCCATTTTATTTTTATTTTTTCCCGGTGTAGTATCAAGTCATATTAGCAACAACGT
Source organism: Haberlea rhodopensis (assembly GCA_907163345.1). NCBI lineage: Eukaryota > Viridiplantae > Streptophyta > Magnoliopsida > Lamiales > Gesneriaceae > Haberlea > Haberlea rhodopensis. The sequence goes on from CAJQUN010000189.1 coordinate 717,146, forward strand.
GTCTAGCTGTTAAAACATATATCGACTTTTCAAAAAAAAAAAAAAAAAAATCGATGCAGATTTAGTGTATTTGATCACTGCTCCATGTAGAGACCAGTTCATTCTTTCGTACGCCCATTTTTTAGTTTTTTTAGTGCAGGCTATTATAATAACTACCTTAAAATTACACGCAGAGATATAACCATGGGGTTCAGGTTTCTATGCCAAATGATTTTTTTTAAATGACATTAAGATGTATGTATTCTTATGAATTCTTCCAGTTCCTGAATGGACTTGAAAGTACAAGATGTTTTTTTTTTGTTAAATTGCCGACTGATAGAGGACAGCCATCCTAAGATTAGATTCATTGCGAAATTTATGATGTCCTTGCAGTTGCTTAATTTTTATAGTGTTGTTTGTTGAGTTAACGGATGAATTTTTATCCAGCGAAATAGATCAATTAAGCTTTTATCCTTTTATGAACAGGTAAAGCAAGCCCCCTCTTGTCCGTGGAAGCTTTGGAGAAAATGATGGAAGATCCAACAGTGCAGAAAATGGTTTATCCGTAAGATAGCCTTTAGTCTCGTATTCATTCTCATGTAGTCATCTTACGATGTTACAAAGTTTTAATCCAGTTCTTTGGCGTCCTATGATTATGTGGTGATATAAATATGAGAAAACACGGGGCTCATAAATTTTAGTTCAAGTTCTCAACCAATGACCATATGAGTAATTCCTGAAATTTCAAAAACTTCAATTGTTTGTTTGTTTTCGTGAAACCTGCTTTAGAATTTCAATTTGTTATTGAACTTACTTTTCCATAGTATGCTGGAGAAGGATCCAATAACATATGGGCAGTGGAACTAAGAAATAAAAAAAGATTGTATTTGAGAGGTGCAGATAACATGGAAACACACATTGGAAGTCGATTATAGTTTTGAGCTTTGATCGCACTTTATTTAACAATAAAATTCCAATGATGTACGATTAATCCGCAAGTGCACGGTTGTCAAGTTTTAGTATAGAAATTTGGAAATAATAAGACGTTAATGGATCAATAACATAAATAAACTACTTCTAATGATCCAACCAAGCAAACCAAAGATGACCAGAAAAATCCACTTGAGAAGCTTATCAAAATGTTTGTTCACCAATGTAATTCCTCATGACCCTCGATTGAATATACATATATCTCTGAGGTGACGAGTTCTCCGATTTTATCTAATATATACTCTCTCGAGCTATATTAAACATGATATCAAATTGCAGTAAGTCAGTCTCGTATATTTATTTAACAACTTTGAATTAAGATTCGTGAAAACTACTAGCTTTTAATTCTAGATACCTGTGACTATCACATGTATATTTGATCTCATCTCTCGATTTCAATCTGAAATCCACGGCACAATTTACCACGTCGTATCACAATATCATCTCTCAATTTCAAACTATTATCAATTCAAAGATAGATACTCCCTTGAAAGTATTAAGAACATAAATCATGCACATAGAATGTAGGAATTCAATCAAGATAAGAATAATTAAATCATAGGTTCAAACCAAAGGGTCCCCTAATCTTGATAAACAAACTTAGTTCATAATTAAATTGAAAAATAAAAGCTTAAACATGTCTTGCAACAATTCAAGCATGATAAAAAAAAAACTAAAGTTCAAAAGAAAAGATAAACTCCCAGTGTCCCGTTTGTAGATCCTTGCTTCTTCTGTTGCTTATTTCTCAATCGCCTCTTCAATCTCCTTATTGGCTTGTTCCAAGATCCTAGGATGAAAGTGGTGTATGGTGGATGGTGGTTGATGACGAAGGTGAGAGGGATGAGTGGTGGAGGTTACTCCTATGTTTAAAGTATGTGTTAAATCTCCTCATTTTCGTGTGGTATGAGGTTGTATTTATAGAGGAGAAGAAAATAGGTAGTTGTAGAACTCAAACTCTAAAAGATTTTTTTCAGAAACTTCCGCCTGCCGATCGATCAGTATTTCTCCTATTTTTCTTCCTTCAGCTTCGGCATTTACCGATCGATCGCTACAAGGCTCCCGATCGATCGGTATTTCTTCAAAATGTTGCTCAACTATCATCATTTGCCGATCGATTGGTGCAAGACTACCGATCGATCGGTGGCTCATTTAGTTGAGTTTTCGTCGTTTCTTCGATCGGTTTGCTCGTGTGAGCCATTTTTCATCATTTTTAGCTCAATTCCTTTTCCTGAAACATGCAAAAACAACACAAAAGCGCATAATATCGTTCAGGAATCAACATAAAAAGCATTTAAAATACTAGAAATATAAGTGTAAAAATCACACTTATCAAGCTTATGTGGTTAAGTGTTGAATTCTGTAATTGAAATATTCCATGCATATGTTAATGGGTTACAAACATCGTGGGTCTTCTATATCTTTTGATATGTGTCTCATGGTTTTTAACTTTTTCTTGTTGATGATCAGTTAAGTGAATATTTGACTCCTAAATAAGAATAATGTTGACAAGTTTAGTTTCTTTGACATCTATTTTATCCAAACATTTCATAAAAAATTATAATCTATGGAGTTTCTTTCTTTGTTATTTGGAATGTTCCCACATAATTTTCACTTTCATTGTTGTCTTTCTTTTTTGCTTATTAGTAGTAAAAAAAGCGGGGAATTATTATTCATCTTAATATTTTTGCAGTTATTTACCAGAGGAGATGAGGAATCCTTCTACATTTAATTGTGAGTTTATATTTTCTATTAGACATAAAGTTTTAGAATTCTTCAATTTTACTCTCTCAAAATTACTCTTAGACTTGTGTTTTGACTATGTCATAGTTTAGACTGGATCTTGAACTGTGAAACACAACTCAACGGGTTTATTTAGTTTCTTTTCTTCATGTACTCTTTGTTTTAGTAGAAAATGTATTGAAAGCCAATTTCCATTGATTTCACATACCTCTTTTTTTATTTCATCTACTAACAGAGATCTAATATAAGTTAATCTAGTTTTAACGTTTATCATGTTAACAATTAAATGCCATTGCATCTGATACTACAGGGATGCTTCAAAATCCACAATACCGTCAGCAACTTCAAGATATGCTGTAAGTTTATTTTGCAAATGCTCTGTCTCTGTGCAAATTTTCAGTTAAAGCATCTTTTAAATAAACTTTTATAAAAAATGTACGTGTCTTGCCCCTGGATGTCGCATTTACATGGCTTCTTTGATCTTTTCAGAACTCACTTCATGAACTGAAAATGCTGATGTTTTACATGTTTCTTTTGTGGGTGCATGGTACTTCCAAGAATAATGTATTCTAAGGCTTGAATTAAAGAATATTGTTTCCGGATTATTTTTATTTATTTTCTTTATCTCCAATAGATGTTACACCGGTCAACCGTCTTTCTGTTAACCTGTTGATCACACATACATTTTAAGATTTATGGAGTTGTCTATGAGATACTGTGCATGGGGTCAAAAGAAATTAATGGGCATCATTCTTGCTATGTTGACCTATATTTACTAATTTCCTAAAGAACTAAGAATGGAAAAGTATGCGATTACTTGGTTCAATTGTTTATCTCACGCAAATAGCTTCAATGTCAAAAACCCACTGCATTAATAATTTAATTTGTTCAGTGACTTAGAAGCTCTTACTTCAATGAAATGTAATTCTTTTTCCCTAAAATATTCCAGTAATAACATGGGGGGAAGCCCTGAATGGGACAACCGCATGACGGAAAACTTGAAAAACTTCGACCTTAGCAGTCCTGAGGTCAAGCAGCAGTTTGGTCAGTACATTCTGCAACCATTGCGACCTTAGTTCGGTAATGTGTCAGATGTTGCTGCGGTCTCTCGTACTTTTGTCCTCTTACAGTTGCTCCTGTATTGTATTTATTGCAGATCAGATAGGCCTTACCCCTGAAGAAGTCATTTCGAAAATAATGGCCAATCCTGATGTCGCTATGGCATTTCAAAATCCAAGAGTTCAAGCAGCCATCATGGACGTAAGCATCTATTTTTCTTCTGTACGACCGTGTACTTGCTTACAAGTAGTTATAATTGATGGTCTACTAGTAGGCGTTCGGTTATGGGTTCAATTCACATGAAATTGCAAGTCATAGCAATTTTTTTAAGAGGAATTGTTGGAAGAGCCTTGACACTCGGATCCCGTGCATCTAAGGAGGGGGTGACTTTGTATACTAATGATTAAGAAAGACCCCTTAAGTAGCTCTTATAACTCCTTAAGAAGTCCCATAAAGGCAGTAAAAGAACATGGATACTTCTAAAGATAGAGGTAGCTCATACCATTTAGAGAGAGGAATAGGAAAGGTAGACCCATTTCCTATTTCTCTCCGTGAAATAGTTGGGTCAAGGAGCTACATGGAGGAAGGTAAAAGTTATCCTAGACTCAAAGAAGTCTATGTTGATTCCTAAGAAACAATAATTATCCCTGCAATTCTGTGTGTTGGTCTATGTGAAATAATATCTAAACTGGGCGCTTATGGCGTTGAAATGTTTAAAAGATTTGAATTGCGGTACTATAACCAACTGTAGCTTTTAATAAAATGACCGGCACTGAATTATACATTTTGCTGTTATTCTCTCTTATCGTTTCTTGTTAATATTCTCGCTTTGCTTTCCTATTTTCATGCACTCTTTACATGATCGGTTTTTGCAGTGTTCCCAGAATCCTATGAATATTGCCAAGTATCAAAACGACAAAGAGGTGACAAGACATACCCTTACAACCTTGGCAATGCTTTGTTTTTAGAAAAACCAAACCTTATTTCTCTCATGATGTTGCTCCTGAACGAGCCTTACTTGCTACTCATTTGGGTTTTCGACCTTGAAGCTAGTTCAAAAATTTGTTATCCTTTATGACTCAGGTTATGGATGTTTTCAATAAAATATCAGAACTCTTCCCTGGGGCAACAGGTATTTAATTTTCTTGTAGCAGCAAATATAGTAGGGTATAGACACTCTTGTCGCCCCATGGACAACGGAGATAGCATAAGTTCCGATCACATTTGATGCCCACGAGTACCTATAGACTGCATTGTCATCTCTGTCCTGTTCGACAAGATATATACATCAGCAAATCCAGGATCAGGTTTATGACACACCTTGATGTTAGATATTCTCTCTTTGTTTCTTACATGTCTGATTTAAATTTTTTGATGGATGATCGGTTTGAGATTTTAAAGTTTGATGTTTGAAGTTATTATTCTTAATAATCCTCCGTCGCCCTTTTTGTTTGTAATCGGTTTTGAGACTAAATTTTGTTGAACAGAGACAATTGTTATGGACCTTGTCTCTTTGATCACTTTTCTTGACTCAGTCATCACATAAATAGTTATATGTCATATCAACTTTTAATGAAGCTAGTTTTTAGAAGTAATTGAGTCAGTGGTTCAATAAAAAACCACCAGTTTATTAGGTTTTTCATTCGCCAACGACACCCGATTAATTAAAGGCTCGGACCAAATATTTCATCCTGTTATTAGGTTTTCAGGTTCTAACTATCCGTTCGGTCCGGTTTTTAAAACTATATTATACCTGCAAAACTAATAACGAAACAAACACTGAATCAATTTGGTGGCAAGCACAACGAAACAACTCCTCGGGACTCACAAAACCACGCCTACAATTTTCCCCAAACAATGGCGAGCGCCACCACCACCACCGTAATCGTAGATGCATTGTCGTCTTCCATTCAGCAGCAACATCCTCCGATTTTGGTGTTGAAATCGAAGCGTCCTAAAAATGTGTCTTGGAAAGAGGGAACGGTCGACAACGAGTTCATGAACAAGAAAAGTTCAAAAAGTGCTGCATTTTTTTACACAGGGAAGCCTTTTGATGAGGATGATTCCGATTGGCTGAAACGACGGTGATAAGAATAACCATATTCATGGTGGAGATGGGAGCTGTTGCCATGGTAACGGGATTGTGAAGTGAGTAGTTTCTCTGTTTGGTAACGCCAATCATACATAAAATCTCTCTTTGCATCCACTGAAACTAATGTATACTTTGATGATTCTGAATGAGTTTGGCTGTTCCAAGCTGATGTTTCATGATGCTTTTGCGTAATGTGGAGTACAAATCTGCCAATGAAGAAAATTTGGCCGGCATTTACGTTCGAGGAAAAATCAATTGTACGTAAAGATTTTTTATTTTTTTAAGCAAACGGCGCGTGAAGAATCTCTATAAATAGAGGTGTAATTCATTCATCAATATATATCCAAAATAGAGAGAAAAATACAGCACAGTGCAATCGGAGTAAAAATACTAGTGAGAGAAAATTAGTGCATAATTTTCTGAGTGTTTTTCAGATTGAGTGTTGTCAATGTTTGTAAATACTTATATATATTTTTCTTCAATAAAAGATCTGCAGTAGCCCCGTGGATGTATGGCTTATTTTTGCCGAATCACGTAAATCTTTTGTTTTTATTCCGCATTTATTTTTTGCTCACACATATCTGACAAGAGAAAATATGGCGTTATTTTCCCAACAACTAGTAGCAGCGCCAGATTGTTAATTTTGTCAAATTTTTTTCACGAATTACTATTCATATGAATAGTAAAATTCATGAATAGTAGAATTTGGTAAACGACACCAAATTTGTCCACAGCGGTGTTCTCAATAACAAAGTGATTTTAAAAATTGTCAAACAGTAATCCGGTGGAAGTCAGGTTCGAGTGGGAGTAATGACGATAGATGAAGGAAAAATAAGTATTGAAAAGTTCAATAGTTCAGACTTTGGCTTTGGAAAATGCAAATAGAAGATTATATGTACCAAAAAGGCCTTTATCAACCTCTCTCTCTTGTGAAGCCAGAAGGCATGAAAGATGAACAATGGGCTATTCTAGATAGAAAAGCCTTCGGAGTTATCCGACTGACGTTGTCACACAACGTTGCTTTCAACATAGCAAAAGAAAAGACCACGACAGGTCTTATGGCGGCTTTTTCAAGCATATACGAGAAGCCATCAGCTTCAAACAAAGTTCATTTGATGCGACGGTTGTTCAATTTACGGATGGTAGAAGGCAGATCGGTAGTTCAACAGTTCAATGAACTCAACACAGTGACAACTGATCGCTTTTATTTTAAACAATTATTCCCAGTGTAGCGATTTTATACCGCAAGTGCACGGTGTCAAGTTTTAGTATAATTATATAAAAGTAAGGATTGTCGTACCCACATGGACTAGTAGTAATTACCAAATTTAATTAGCGCCCTATATTTAACCTACGAAATTGTTGTGAAAGATTGACTAATTTACTCAACTTCAAGAATTAACCACACCACAAAGAAATAAGATAGTAAACAGTAGAGATAAATATCGAGACTTCGGTTCACTTGAGTAATCCCCCATAATTCATCTACTAGTTCTAATTAAAATTAATGCATCTAAGGTGACAAGTGTTCCGGTTATATCTAATACTCTCTATCGAGCTATATTAAACCTAACACCAATTTGCAGTAAGTAACTCTCGTTCACTTATTTAACAAACCAATGTTGCATAATCTCTATGAAAACCCATAGCCTTCGATTACTAGATATCTATAGCTATCACTCATGTATTTGATATCATCTCTCGATCTCGCTCTGAAATCCACGGTATGTGTTATTTGTTCCGTATAACAATTTTATCTCTCGATCTCAATTGCAAACTAACATCATTCAAATGGTACATAATCCCTTAAAAGCATTAAAAACATAATACAAACACAAAGATAACAAAAACCCAATCACAAACCAGAATTAAAATTGTGGGTTTCATACACAAGATCCCATTGTCTCGATAACAAAATTAGCCTAGCATTATAACAAAAAAATAATGTTTTATCACATCTAACAACATAATAAACATTGTAAAATCGAAAATAAAACTAAAACAAAGTTTAGAAATACGCATAAACACTAGATTTTGTTTCCGTGCGTCGATCCAATATTTCGTCTCTAGCCGCGTTGCTTTGAATCTCTCTTGTAGGTGGTGGCTTCTCCCAAGTGTAGGGTATTATTCAGAGGTAAAAGAACCACCATACTTCTTATGCAAAAACTCCATTTTATAGTGATAATTCCGAGCCCATCAAATCTGGTACCAAAATATAGCCCATAACTTAATTAAGGAAGTTTTCTCGGACATGACTCTGTTGGCGATCGATCGCCTAAACGTTCTGCCCCGATCAGATCGTTCTCTTCATTATGGCGATCGATCGCCTTCTCTTATGAATTTTTCCTCGCCTCACTGCCTGGTAGGGATCGATCTCTTCATTGTAGCGATCGGTCGCCTGCATCGATTTCATCAACTCACTCGTTTTCAACTGCTTTGCCAATGTATTGACTTGTCTTATCCCAGTTCCACATTCCAGTCCATAAAATGGGGTTTTTCAAGTGTTTCTTGCACTTTTATTGGATTCCTGGAAATATACAAAAACACAACCAAAAGCTTAAAATCGTTCAAGAATCACTATAAAAATATCAAGAAACATATGCAAATAGAAGTGTAAAAATGGCACTTATCAACTCCCCTAAACTTAACTCTTGATAGTCCTCGAGCAAAAATATAATTAAAAATAGTGAACTCACAAAGAATAAGTGACATGGATTATTTTGTGCTCATATGTTTATCTCATGATTCTTATCCATACCACAATAAAAGAATCCATCCAACAGTTGGACACTCCGTGTTTTCTCTTTAAATCAAGTAACAAGCCTCAAACTCGGAACGTGTGTGTGCGCTATTGTCAATCACAAGTATCATACAATCGTCATAGATCAAACAGTGCTAATCAACAACAGTCAAGATTATCATCGAGCATCCCATATACCTAATTTTCAAGCAATTATCCACTAATGTAATTAATTCCTAGTCTTGGATAAAAAAGTCTTTTCAAGCTTATAATGTTAGGCCTTTTGTTGTCGGTTTTCAAAGAAAAGATAGTATAATCGCAAAGAAGAGGGTATAACTTATAAAGTTAATTTTTTTAAGCACATATTGAGCTTCTCTTCTTTTTTAATAGCTTTTGCCACTTTGGTCTTATCATTCTTTTTTTCAATGCTCTTTCTTTACCTCTTTTCATTTGCTCTTTTTCTCATTCATCAATATTTTTCAATAAGCTCATCATGATATAACAATTCACGTGCATCGAATGAGATTCATTATACTACCTTAGGGTAAGAATAAAAAATCATTTTCAGGCTCGTGTAAGGGTAGGTATCATGAGTTTATCAACAAAAATCGAATTGTGGTTAATATCCATTCCTTTTCAATTAAGCTCAAAAGTGGACACTAGGGATGAGTATAGACAAGGTAGGCTTGAAAGGCTCAAACGTTTCAAAGATTGCCTAAATCATGTCCAAGTCAATTCATAATTATAAAATTTCGCCTCAAAGTGCCATCATCAAATAGGTTTATGTGTAAGGAATCCAACAAGCAAAGCGCAGCGGAAACAAAATTTTGATTCCCTAACCATGGACCTATACAGATTATTCATATCAGAATGATTAAAGTGTCTCACCCTTGTAGCGTGTTTGATGCAGATTCCTCGTTGTAGCACCACGAGTCACAAACAAAAGTTTGCACCTTTGTCTCTACGGTATCCACACGATCAAATCGAAAGGGACGTTCAATAACAAGTTGCTAGACTTATTCTTGAACCAAAACTAAACTCGCGGTTCAAAATCGATCAACGACGGCCGATAAAACCACAATAGACAGCGGCGGCGGCCGAGAGCTTGTGTTTAGGTTTTATGAATTGTAGTGTTCATCTCATTAATCACATTGTTATCAAATTATATATGATTTAATTAAAGGCTTTCACAAAGCCTCATGGGCCCAAACCCATGATTTAATTAAATCCTTATAATCATGTAATTAAGACTATTCTTAATTAATTAATTCATCCAATGAATTTAATTTCCCTTATCGATTTAATCTTTTGTGCGACCCGATAGGATCTTGCAATGTTGGCAGTGACATAAAATCTCATTTTATGTCACAAGCAATGAGCGGTATCTAGCAACACATCAAGGCTACCCAAATTACAAGAATGTCATTGACTCGACATAACCTTAGAACTTGTGATAATATTAACCATGTAACTTAATCCCTTTGTCCATGTGATTAGATTGAACACGAGTCATGGAATAGTCATACTCGTATATTCAATCTCTATTTCTTGATCCCCAAGTAGAACTAGAATAAACGAACGAGCACGGCCATGCATTTTAGTCTTACTTGATCAAGGGCCCAAACACTTCTCATGTTATATAGGAGGGACAAATCCTATCTTGATCAATCAACATCCCTCTACATAATTTGTAGTGTATCCAATAGTTGCCTTTATAGTTTACCCTGTTACAGGTAACGTTTGACAATATCAAGATACATAACTCCTTATGTTGGGATCTCTGATGATCGCAAGTCGTAATGATTACATACATTATTATCACTATGAGAATTGCTTATGACACTCATATAACTATCCATATAGCATTCTCATGGTGGGTCTGTCCAGTATATTGTTCTCTAACATGTACTCATGTGTTGATTTGATATCTCATATCCATGAATTAATTCATCAATCAAAACATACTAGTCTCAATGTATTATCATTATCCTGATCTATGATAATACTTGATTAGGGACAATCTTTAAGAATAATACAATATTATTCTAAGGACATTAACTTATATATCAATTCATATTGCACATATATTCGAATAATTTATAATAATGATTTGCCATTTATAAAATCATAATACATTGTATGTCATAAACAATCATCTAATGACTTATCTTAGGGCATATCCCAACAAATCTCCCACTTCAACTAAGACCAATCAGACATATACTTAATGCCTAGAGATCTAGTATGACAATCATGTTTCTGCTGTGACAGTGGCTTCGTCAATGGGTCAGATACATTATCATCTGTTGGTACTTTGCATATCTTTACATCTCCTCTTTCAACGATTTCTCGAATGAAATGAAAACGCCGAAGTATGTGCTTGGATCTTTGGTGAGATCTAGGTTCCTTAGCCAGTGCGATGGCTCCATTGTTGTCACAATAGAGTTCAATCGGATCTAGAATGCTAGGCATCACCCCAAGTTCAGAAATGAACTTCTTGATCCAAACAGCTTCCTTTGCTGCATCTGAGGCAGCAATATATTCAGCTTCAGTTGTAGAATGGGCTACTGTCTCTTGCTTTGAACTCTTCCAACTCACAGCACCTCCATTTAGGCAAAACACATATCCTGATTGCGATCGAAAATCATCTTTGTCAGTTTGGAAACTTGCATCAGTGTAACCTATTACATTGAGCTCTTCCTCACCTCCATAAATCAAGAATGTATCCTTAGTTCTTCTCAAGTACTTCAGGATGTTCTTGACTGCAATCCAATGACTTTCATCTGGATCAACTTGATATCTGCTCATCATGCTCAAAGCATACGAAACATCGGGACGAGTACATATCATGGCATACATGATAGATCCAATAGCTGACGCATATGGAATCTTACTCATGCGTTGTCTCTCATCTGGTGTTGAAGGACATTGATCCTTCGAGAGATGTATCCCATGTGTCATAGGCACGAATCCTTTCTTTGATTCTTGCATGCTAAACCGTTTTAGCACTTTGTCTATGTATGTACTTTGACTTAGGCCAAGTAATCTTCTCGATCTATCTCTATAGATCTTGATTCCTAATACATAGGTGGCTTCACCCAAGTCTTTCATAGAAAAGCAATTCCCTAGCCAAATCTTTACAGATTGTAAGGCAGGGATATCATTCCCAATTAGAAGTATGTCATCTACATACAATATTAGGAAGATAATTATGCTCCCACTGACCTTCTTGTAGACACAAGGTTCATCTACATTTTTGATGAAACCAAACTCTTTGACTGCATCATCAAAATGAAGATTCCAACTTCGAGAAGCTTGCTTCAATCCATAAATGGATCGTTGTAGCTTGCATATCTTTCCAGCATCCTTTGGATCGACAAAACCCTCGGGTTGTGTCATGTACACATCCTCAAGCAGATTTCCATTAGGGAAAGCTGTTTTGACATCCATCTGCCAGATTTCATAATCATGAAATGCAGCTATTGCAAGTAAGATCCTAATGGATTTAACCATGGCAACTGGCGAAAAGGTTTTATCATAGTCAATACCATGAATTTGTTTGAAACCTTTTGCAACCAGTCGACCTTTAAAGGTTTGTACATTACCATCCATGTAGGTCTTCTTCTTGAAAATCCATTTGCACCCTATGGGTCTCACCCCTTCAGGTGGGTCAACCAAAGTCCATACTTGGTTTGCATACATGGATTCCATTTCAGATTTCATGGCTTCTTGCCATTTCTCAGAATCAGTGCCCATTATAGATTCTTGATAAGATGACGGCTCATCCTCATCAATAAGTAGTAAGTCACCTTGTTGAGTCACAAGAAATCCATATCTCTATGGCTCTCGGTGTTCTCTTACAGACCTACGTTGGGCTTGTGTCTCTTGAGCAGGTACTTTATCCACAACAGCTTGTGGTGTCTGCTCTGTTTCCATCTCAATATCATGTTCAGTGTTTTCTTGTGGTTGAACTTCACTAAGTTCTATATGTCTCCCACTGGTTTTTCTAGAAATAAATTCTCTTTCAAGAAAGACACCAGTCCGAGCAACAACCACTTTGTTCTCGGTGGGATAATAGAAATAGTATCCTTTCGTTTCCTTAGGATACCCCACAAATAAACACTTATCAGATTTGGGTCCAAGTTTGTTAGAGGTGTGACGTCTCACGAAAGCCTCACAACCCCAAATCTTTATAAAAGACATACTAGGACGTTTCCCAGTCCATATCTCATATGGTGTCTTTTCCACTGATTTAGATGGAACACGGTTCAGTATGAATATTGTTGTTTCTAAAGCATGTCCCCAAAAGGATATCGGAAGATCTGCATGACTCATCATTGATCTAACCATGTCCAGCAAGGTTCGATTTCTCCTCTCGGATACACCATTCCATTGTGGAGTATACGGAGGAGTGAGTTGTGGGGCTATCCCACACTCCTTCAGATAGTCATGAAACTCTTGGGTAAGGTATTCACCTCCTCGATCTGATCGAAGGATTTTGATACTTTTACCAAGTTGGTTTTGTACTTCATTCTTGAAATCCTTGAACTTTTCAAAGGTTTCATGTTTATGTTTCATTAGGTACACATACCCATATCTACTGAAGTCATCAGTAAATGTAACGAAGTATTGAAAACCACCTCTAGCATGTGTGCTTATTGGTCCACATACATCACTATGTATGAGACTCAATAAATCATTTGTCCTTTCAACATGTCCCTTGAAAGGAGCTTTAGTCATGTTGCCCATTAAACAAGATTCACATGTTTCATATGATTCAAAATCAAATGAATCCAATACTCCATCCTTATGAAGTTTTGACATGCGATTCTCGTTTATATGGCCCAAGCGACAATGCCAGAGATAAGTTGGATTAGAATCATTTTTCTTAATCCTTTTAGTATTTATGTTATAGACAGGCATATCAAGATTTAATACATAAAGACCATTAATCATTTGTGCACTAGCATAAAACATATCATTTTAATAAATGGAGCAACAATTGTCCTTTATAATAAATAAAAATCCAAACTTGTCCAAACAAGAAATAGAGATAATGTTTCTAGTAATTGAAGGCACAAAATAACAATCTTTTAAATCTAAAGATAAACCGGAAGGCAAAGATAATGAATAATCTCCTATAGCTAATGCAGCAACTCTTGCTCCATTTCCAACTCGGAGATCTACTTCGCCTTTTGCCAATGTTCTACTCCTTTTAAGATCCTGCACATTAACACAAATGTGAGATCCACATTGTTGAGCCTTAAACGCATGGTTGCGTTTAATGCGTTAAATTATCCCCGGTTAATCTTTGAGTTTTGATGATCAACAAAACTTGTGTTTGTTATACTAATGCATCTACTTAGTGTGCAGATTAAGTGATGAAAAGTGGTTTGGAATGAAGAAAATCGAGTGTGCATATTCTGGCCTGGACCGCAGGCGATGGGTGCCAGGCGGGGCATCGCCACACACATCGACAGAGGCGATGGCTAGGCGACATACCAGAAAGATCGCTCCACGCGATGATGACCAACGCCTGAGGCGATGGCAACCATTTGCACTTCGCCCCGCACATCGACAGAGGCGACGCCGAGGCATGCGCGGGCTTGCGCGCAGGGGAGATCGTTTGAGGCGATGGGCTGAACACCCGAGGCGATGGCTGGAACGCCTGAGGCGATCTGGACTTCGCCCGAGGCGATGCAAGATTTTAGGCCGCTGAGGCTACGACATTGGATTTTAATTTGGATCGCCTGAGGCGATGCGTGATTTATGCTAACCGTTGGGGCGCGGCGATGGAGATCGCCTGAGGCGATGGCTGAGGCGATCGAGGAGTGATTTCAGCCTTTTGTGTAGCAACGGCTAGTAGGAGCCTAGGGGGCCTCCTACACTATAAATATTGATGCTTTGGAGCATTTTGAAGCTAAGGAACAAGCCTACAAACTTCTACAAAGTCTTCATAATTATTATTTCAAATTGTATTGCAATCTCCATACATTGTTGTTGTATTGGAGTTTGTAATTCTCTTCTTTGTTAGAGTCTTGTGTTTCTTCGTGTGAGTACACCATGTAGGTGTTTGTTGGTTTTATTGTAAAGGTCCTCCAACACCAAAGCAAGTTGGAAAATTGTAAAGTCGCCAACAAGTGAAGTTGGTGCATGTGTTGTGGCTATCCTTGGAGCCCTTAAGGCCAAGAAGACTCGTGAAGAGTGTTGGTAGCTCGAGAAGAGCTTTGTGTACTCGGGAAGAGTATTTTGCTCGGGAAGAGCTTGTGTACTTGGGAAGAGTAGTGTGCTCGGGAATTCCGCAAGCGCAAAACTCTTTTATTTTCAAACTCATTTTAAAACTCTAAAGTAGCCAAGGAATCTCATTCACCCCACCCCCCCCCCCCTCCGATTCCAACAAGTGGTATCAGAGCCATTTGATTTTTGTTTTAAATCAAAATCTTTATATGGCTAATCTAGCAAATGAGTTTGCTCAAGGTCAATCGACAAATCGCCCTCCGCTTTTCACGGGTGATAACTACGGTTATTGGAAGAATAGAATTTCTCTATACATCCAATCCGTAGATTATGATCTATGGAAAATCATTGTGAAAGGTCCACATACTCCTTTAAAGGATGTTGGGGGAATAAGTGTTCCCAAAGAAATGGACGACTTCACAAAAGCTGATATGATGTTAATTTCTCAAAATGCTAAAGCTATTAATATTTTGCATTGTGCTTTAGATATGAAGGAGTACAACCGGATCTCAATGTGCTCAACCGCTAAGGAAATATGGGACAAATTGAAAATTTGTCATGAAGGAACAAATCAAGTGAAGGAGACCAAGATTGATCTTCTTCAACTCAAATATGAGACATTTGAGATGGAGTCCGGAGAAGAGGTCGATTCGATGTTTAGGAGGCTCACACAAATAATAAACGAGCTTGCTCAACTTGGAGAGAAGTATCCTCCAAAGAAAATATGGAGGAGAGCCTTAAGAGCCTTACCAAAGGAATGAGATGCCAAGAGGACGGCCATCATCGAGTCCAACAAAGGAGAGAATGCATCTTATGATCTTGACGAGCTTCATGGCACATTGGTGACCCATGAACTTGAAGTATCGACAAGAAAAGGACTAAAGGAGGAGGATAGATCTATGAGAAAGGGAATTGCCTTGATTGGACGAAAAGATCATTCCGAAGATGAAGAAGAGGATGATGATGAAGAGATGATCATGTTCACAAAGAAGTTCAAGAAGCTCTTCAACAAACATAGCAAGTCACAGACCTCTAATGCAACCAAACATGAATCCAAAAATGAGGTAACTTGTTATAATTGTCAAGAAATAGGCCATTATGCTAACAAATGTCCTAGGAAGAAGAATGAGGACAAAGGGAAGAAGAAGGCGTTTAGAGCCACATGGAGTGATAGCGACTCCGATGAAGAAGAAGCCAAAAATCTTTGTCTAATGGCTCTTGGAGATGAAGATGAAGAGGATGATGATGAGGTACCATCTTATGATGAATTATTTGATGCTTATAATGAACTCATTGATTGTCTTGGTAAAACCAAGAAGAGCAACAAATTGCTTAAGCTAGACTTTGCTAAGAAGGAAGAAGAAAATATTATTTTGAAAAATCAAATGCTTGATTTAAAGACATCTTTTGCCAATTTTAGTGATAGTAGTTTAAAGATGAATGAATTGCTTGGCTTGCAACGTTGTAGCTTTGATAAAGCCGGATTAGGCTTCTCAAGCAAAACTAAAACTTTTTCAAGCTTGTTGGCTAAAGCAAAGCATAATTCTCCTACTTATTATTGTTGTAAAAATGGCCACACCAAGAACAAATGTAGATTTGCTAGAATCCAATACCAACCTAACAAAAGGTGGAAATGGATTCCAAAGGTGCCAAAGGAAGCTAACCATCAAGGACCCAAAAATCAAATGGGTACCAAAGATCCTCCTATTATAAATTTATTTTGTAGGAACAACAATGGGATGGAGGATGAAGGACCAAGCAATTCAAAGGAGGAGTTCATCTTATTAACCTCAATAGAAGAAGCACGAGGCATTGGACCAATGACAAGAACGAACTCTTGTCATCGAGGGTAAAATTTACTTTATTCATTTTAGAAGAGCAATTCAAATTTCATTGGCACAAATTAATTGTGATCAATAGATATTGAAGCTCAATATTCATTGTAGTAAAATGGAATACCCCTTAGCATATGCACATATAAATTATCTTGATGCATGATGTATGCTTATCTTTTTATAGTAAGTATCTTGATATGCCTTGCATTCAAATTTGAATATGCTATGTGAAAATGTGCAATTATATGATTATAATGCATTGATAATTTTATTGTTTATTGGGCATGAATGCATGAACATATGCACACATTGCAACATTTAGAATTTATTGTTGAGTGCCTTAAACGCTTGTGTATTTCACTAATTGATTTGATCTAATAGCTATTACATGCTTGGTGAGGACCATGTGTAAAGTTGTTAAAATATGGCTATGTGTCAACATATTTGAGCTATGTTTATTTAAATT
Source organism: Haberlea rhodopensis (assembly GCA_907163345.1). NCBI lineage: Eukaryota > Viridiplantae > Streptophyta > Magnoliopsida > Lamiales > Gesneriaceae > Haberlea > Haberlea rhodopensis. The sequence continues at coordinate 734,284 of CAJQUN010000189.1, forward strand.
TTTTGCTTTTTGATTATCACAAAAAGGGGGAGAATTTTGTGATAAACTTGAACCTTAATACATGCATAGTTTAAGGGGGAGAGCTTGTGTATGCATGGTTTGAGGGGGAGAGTTATTTGTTTGATGCTTAACTTGTTTAACTTGTATGAGTTATGCAATTGTTAAGGGGGAGTCATTTTTACTCACATTACATGCATATTACTTATTCAAGTTTATCAAGTTTTGTGATCATCAAAAAGGGGGAGATTGTTAAGCCTTAAACGCATGGTTGCGTTTAATGCGTTAAATTATCCCCGGTTAATCTTTGAGTTTTGATGATCAACAAAACTTGTGTTTGTTATACTAATGCATCTACTTAGTGTGCAGATTAAGTGATGAAAAGTGGTTTGGAATGAAGAAAATCGAGTGTGCATATTCTAGCCTGGATCGGCCCAGGCGATGGTGATCATCGCCCCAGGCGGGGCATCTCCACGCACATCGACAGAGGCGATGGCTAGGCGAGCATACCAGGAAGATCGCTCCAGGCGATGATGACCAACGCCTGAGGCGATGGCAACCATTTGCACTTCGCCCCGCACATCGACAGAGGCGACGCGTGGGCATGCGCGGGCATGCGCGCAGGGGAGATCGTTTGAGGCGATGGGCTGAACACCCGAGGCGATGGCTGGAACGCCTGAGGCGATCTGGACTTCGCCCGAGGTGATGCAAGATTTTAGGCTGCTGAGGCTACGACATTGGATTTTAATTTGGATCGCCTGAGGCGATGCGTGATTTATGCTGACCGTTGGGACGCGGCGATGGAGATCGCCTGAGGCGATGACTGAGGCGATCGAGGAGTGATTTCAGCCTTTTGTGTAGCAACGACTAGCCTAGGGGGCCTCCTACACTATAAATATTGATGCTTTGGAGCATTTTGAAGCTAAGGAACAAGCCTACAAACTTCTACAAAGTCTTGATAATTATTATTTCAAATTGTATTGCAATCTCCATACATTGTTGTTGTATTGGAGTTTGTAATTCTCTTCTTTGTTAGAGTCTTGTGTTTCTTCGTGTGAGTACACCGTGAAGGTGTTTGTTGGTTTTATTGTAAAGGTCCTCCAACACCAAAGCAAGTTGGAAAATTGTAAAGTCGCCAACAAGTGAAGTTGGTGCATGTGTTGTGGCTATCCTTGGAGCCCTTAAGGCCAAGAAGACTCGTGAAGAGTGTTGGTAGCTCGGGAAGAGTATTTTGCTCGGGAAGAGCTTGTGTACTCGGGAAGAGTAGTGTGCTCGGGAAGAGCTTTGTAACTCGGGAAGAGTTGTTGTGTGGCTAACTTGGAGCCCTTAAGGCCAAGACCAATTGTTCTAGTGGAACCTCGGTTGGAGTTTATCTAACTGGGAAGAGGAGACGTAGGCGATTCATCGCCGAACTTCTATAACAAATCTCTTGTCTTTTATTGCTTTATTTTTCATTACGCATTTATTTATTTTTGTTCTTTTCTTTTATCGATTGACTAAAGGCTTCCGCAAGCGCAAAACTCTTTTATTTTTCAAACTCATTTTAAAACGCTAAAGTAGCCAAGGAATCTCATTCACCCCCCCTTTTCGATTCCAACACACATCCAATATCTAATACCCATGATGAAGAAGTAGATAAATTGACTTCTATAACAAAAATACCTGAAGTGGAAGTCACACTTCTCTTCGTCTTCTTAAGATCCTCCAGATAAACTTTGCAATTTCTTTTCCAATGTCCGGTCTCACCGCAATGGAAACAGTTCCCCTCTTTTGCCACTCCTCCCTTTGGCTTTAGTGCAGAAACATGTGGCTTAGACTTAACAAGGACCTTCTTGTTCTTCTTGAAGCCTTTTGCTTTAGCCCTTCCTTTGCTCTTATTCACAATAAGAATATTAATAGGCTTAGACTTCTTGCTGTTAGCTTCAAAAGTTCTCAGCATGCCAAGCAACTGTGGTAGAGTCTTTTCAATTTCAATCATATTGTAATTCAAGACAAATTGACTGAAGCTTTCAGGCAACGATTGCAAGATCAGGTCAGTGGCCAACTCTTGGTCCAAAGGAAAACCCAGCTTCTCCAGATTCTCAATGTACCCAATCATCTTGAGCACATGAATTCCAACCAGACTTCCTTCTACCATTCTACACTGGAATAACGCTTTAGAGACATCATACCTCTCTTGTCTTGCTTGTTGTTGGTACAGTTGCTTTAGATGCTCGATCATATCGAACGCCTCCATTTCCTCATGTTGCTTCTGAAGCTCAGAGTTCATGGTGGCAAGCATAAGGCACCCAACATCAAGTGCGTCATTTTGATGCTTCTTCTAAGCATCTTTATCGGCTTTAGCAGCCGTCAAGGGAGGTTCCTCAGCAGGTAAGGGTTCTTCTAGGACATATTGCTTCTTTTCTTGCTTGAGGATAATCCTCAAATTCCTATACCAGTCTAGGAAATTTGTCCCATTCAGTTTGTCCTTCTCAAGGACCGATCGCAATGATAGTGCATTTGTAACGTTGTTTGTTGCCATGGATATCTACAATATAAATATGCAAAATAAGTTTATGATTTTAATCATTTAATATGGTCTTATATTAAATGATACTCCCACTATTTTGTTTAAAATTATCAACCCTCGAAAACTTTGGTGGGCCAAGATCCATATTTCACTTAATCCTAAGTTAGCTTTGGCTAATCGCCCAAGACTCGGTTATTTAGGTAGACTACTCTTTGTCAATTACAATCACATGCAATTCTTGGATGGTTGGACGAACAACGCTTTGTTCAAATTCATCTAATGAATTATTTTCCAACCCCATGCCTCTAGGTTCCCAATCCTATTAAGATAACGCTAGTTAAGTCGAACCCAATTTTAAAATAACACGGATATCACTTTTATCCTTTCGCGTCTTACTAAGATTGTCACGGTGCTTTGCTTTGGCAAACCCACAAATGTTCAATCGAAGTCTTGACGAGTATTTTTAATTGGAAGGCATCTTAAACTTAATATTATAAGAGGGATTTATTGATCTCATGATTTTATTAATATTGAAAATATGTCCGGTACATATATGAATATATACATATCTACATATATATATAAGCATCAATATTAAATAAAACATTAAATATGCATCTCATACATCAACATAATGAAAACGTGACATGGTTATAGCCCATACTAGCGATTTTCTCAAGCCAATGAGAAAATCCTAAAAGTCCACCTAAGGTTAACTTCTCCAAGCACCTCTTTGGCTCCCTTTTGTGAATGGCCTTCTCATCCCGGCACCATGGTCCGTCTTCGTTGATCTCCATCAATGAAATAAACTATACTATATAACATTTACAAGATATAGAGAATTCCTCGAGTCACATTCGAGGGGAACATAGCGGAGGGATAACAAATAGGAAAAATAGAGAAGGCACGACTCGCAGGCCTATTAAATTACAAACATTCACAAAATCCTATCTAATAGGGCATAGGGCTATAACCATGCACCATGCTCAAACAACACATAAAACATGCTATAACAATTAATGAATTAAATTCTAAACATTTTAAAATTTAATCCCAATAAAACTGTAAAATAAATTTTATGAAAATTATCGTACGCTCGGGACATCACATGTCACGGATCCTTAGCCCAAAACCACGGCCCACCACGCATGTGACTAGGGTTCGAAACCCTAGTCATCTCGGCCCCTCATGGACCGAATGTGGCTAAGGGTTCGAAACCCTAGCCTCTTCACATGCGGCGGCCGTGAGCCTACAAACCCTAGGGTTCGAAACTCAAGTCCTTTGGCGGTGGCTCGGCTTATGCACGATTCATGACGGTGACGGCTTGACCATCTTGAGCCAAGGGGTTCGAAAAACCCTAGCTCTCACGTGGATGTAGCCGCCAACCATCTAATCGAGTAAAAAAAAATTCTAACCCCTAGCCATGTTTCGACACCTCCATGCACAACCATGAGCCACAATGGCTAGACCATCTCGAGCCAAGGGTTCGAAAACCCTAGCCCTCATGTGGCAGCCGTGGGTCATTTGTGATGGTGGTGGCTGAACCATCATGGTTCAAGGTTTGATTTTTCGCCTTTGTGTATCGTATACATAAATAGTCAATTATATCATATATAATTTTATGATGATTTCACAAACTCAATTTATTCCATATCATATATGAATTATACAGTTTTAAAGCATGCAATATAATTCTAAATATGATTACACGATTAACCACATAATTCCGATATGAACTTTGAACCTGGCTCTGATACCACTGTAAGGAATCCAACAAGCAAAGCGCAGCGGAAATAAAATTTGGATTCCCTAACCATGGACCTATACAGAGTATTCATATCGGAATGATTAAAGAGTCTCACCCTTGTAGCGCGTTTGATGCAGATTCCTCGTTGTAGCACCACGAGTCACAAACAAAAGTTTGCACCTTTGTCTCTACGGTATCCACACGATCAAAACGAAAGGGACGTTCAAGAACAAGTTGATAGACTTATTCTTGAACCAAAACTAAACTCTCGGTTCAAAACAGATCAACGACGGTCGATAAAACAACTATAGACGGCGGCGGTGGCCGTGAGGAATAGTGTAATAGGCGGCGGCCGAGAGCTTGTGTTTAGGTTTTATGAATCGTAGTGTTCATCTCATTAATCACCTTGTTATCAAATTATATATGATTTAATTAAAGGCTTTCACAAAGCCTCATGGGCCCAAATCCATGATTTAATTAAATCCTTATAATCATGTAATTAAGACTCTTCTTAATTAATTAATTCATCCAATGAATTTAATTCCCCTTATCGATTTAATCTTTTGTGCGACCCGATAGGATCTTGCAATGTTGGCAGTGACATAAAATCTCATTTTATGTCACAAGCAATGAGCGGTATCTAGCAACACATCAAGGCTACCCAAATTACAAGAATGCCATTGACTCGACATAACCTTAGAACTTGTGATAATATTAACCATGTAACTTAATCCTTTTGTCCATGTGTTTAGATTGAACACGAGTCATGGAATAGTCATACTCGTATATTCAATCTCTATTTCTTGATCCCCAAGTAGAACTAGAATAAACGAATAAGCTCGATATCACATATCGACTCATTCGAGCACGGCCATGCATTTTAGTCTTACTTGATCAAGGGCCCAAACACTTCTCCTGTTATATAGGAGGGACAAATCCTATCTTGATCAATCAACATCCCTCTACATAATTCGTAGTGTATCCAATAGTTGCCTTTATAGTTTACCCTGTTACAGGTAACGTTTGACAATATCAAGATACATAACTCCTTATGTTGGGATCTCTGATGATCGCAAGTCGTAAGGATTACATACATTATTATCACTATGAGAATTGCTTATGACACTCATATAACTATCCATGTAGCATTCTCATGGTGGGTCTGTCCAGTATATTGTTCTCTAACATGTACCCATGTGTTGATTTGATATCTCATATCCATGAATTAATTCATCAATCAAAACATACTAGTCTCAATGTATTATCATTATACTGATTTATGATAATACTTGACTAGGGACAATCTTTAAGAATAATACAATATTATTCTAAGGACATTAACTTATATATCAATTCATATTGCACAGATATTTGAATAATATATAATAATGATTTGCCATTTATAAAATCATAATACATTGTATGTCATAAACAATCATCTAATGACTTGTCTTAGGGCATATCTCAACACTATGATCACTCTAAGATTCTCAAGGCATGTCATCAAGTTCACACATATCATCACTATTCTAAATGCAATCCACAAGTTCATGACTCAATCTGCTCCAATTATACCTCATTTTCAACATGTCAACTCAACTCAAGATATTCAAAACAAGTCAACAATCATCAAGACTCAAATCATAACTAGAGTAAAACTAATATCATCATGGCATAGAGTCACTATTTTAATCCAATTACACCCAAAAATAATTTAAATGCTCTTCATAGGATAATTCAAGATTAATACTCAACCAAATATTCACAGCACAAGAGAAACAATCAATCAACGACTCACTACTCCCCAAAACTTAAATATTGCATTGTCCTCAATGTAATAAGATTGAAAATTAGGGACAACGAAATACCTATGGTGACGACCGTCATTAGTCGCCACCCTCATACTTAGCTTCTTCATCATTGGTAAGAGTGTGATCAAAATTGGATTCAACACAAACAAATAAATTTAAAATGCAAATCAATTTAGAATAAAATCAAAATGGAGATAAGAGAAAGAAATACTTCTTGATTTATAGTCTCAAGCTGGACTTATTACCGCATTTCCTCAAAGGTTGGATCTTTTGTGGAACACAAATCACCGTAATCAACTGGGTAATGCCTCAACCTCTCATCATTAACGATATAAGTGTCTAGAATAGGATCACTTACCTTAATGGCTCTATGCGAGTATATCTTGGTAACAGCGAATTGTCCAACCCATGAAGCCTTTGATTGCTTTGGAAAATGCGAGGTGGTGGCGCTTTATGTAATTGGACTGTCTCTCCCTTCATGAATGTCTTTTTGTCTTTTTGCTTCTTCGCCTTCCTTGGCTTCACCATGTCATGGTTCTTACCTTCTTCAGTCTCTAGTTTGGTCTTCACCTTCACCTCATCATTACCTTGCACCACATCAACAAGCAAAGTGTCAATCATGTTAACTTTTAATTAATCATGCTCGTTGTGTGAGTGTGTTGAATATTTAAAATATTGAATGTAACCCGATCATCTCCTACACGGAGTATCAACTTCCCTCCTTCAACATCAATGATGGCTCTTCCAGCAGCTAGGGATGGGAGTCCTAGAATCAATGGCATGCTCACATCCTCCTCCATATCCAACACTAGGAAATCCACCAGGAAAGTGAATTGATCTATCTTGTCTGGCACATCCTCGATGATTCCTAGTGGGTAGGGTGATAGACTTGTCTGCCATTTGCAACATCACCCTTGTGGGCTTCAGCTCTCTCAGTCCAAGTGGCCTAAAAACATACAAAGGCATTAAGTTCACACTAGCACCCAAATCTCAACGATTTAATGGAAGAAATATGCCAAATAGTGCAAGTAATAGAAAACTCCCTGGATCTTTTAACTTAGTGGCCGGTTTCTTTTGCACAATAGCACTACATTTCTCAGTCAAAAAGACAGTCTCGTGAAGAATTTAGCATAATTTGGCATTTCTCATAATACATCAATAAATGGTATATCGATATGCAAATTCTTAAGCATGTCTAAAAATTTGGCAAAGTTTTAATCAACCTTCACCCTATTAACTGCCCCAGGAAATGGGAGAGGAATGTGTACCTTTTCTTGTGGTGTGATAGGTGTAGTGGTTCCAATGGACTTACCCTTGTTGTGTGGCTGCTCCTTATCCTCTTGCTTAATTGCAATCTTTTCAGTCTCCTTCTCATCACCAAGCTCCTTTCCACTCCTAAGGGTCACAACATTGTCTTGCTCCCTTGGATTCTTCTCCGTGTCCTCGGTAGAGTTCCCTGTGCTGTCCCAGCCAAGATAGTTGCCAAATGCCCTACTCAAATCTCAAAGTTTTTTATAGATGAATCTTGATTATTCATCCTTGTTTCAGTTGAGGATGTGAACTTGGTCATAGCTCCTCCATGCTTGGCTTTGGTGGATAACCCGGTGGTGGTTGCGGTTGATACCTCAACCCCGTATTGTACGTATTTGGGTAGTGGTTGTTTTGTGGCTGGTTTCCTACATAATACACAGCTTCATTAGTCTGAACAAATGGGTTACCTGTTTGGCATTCAATGCTCGGATGATTGCCTCCGCATAGGTCACAAGTAAGCACTTGAGCTTTCATTGTTGTCATGCTCATGCTGTCTAGTCTCTTGTTCAATATCTCAATTTGGGCGGCCAAAGCAGTAACGTTGCTCACTTGATGAACTCCAGCCAGCTTCTTCGTCACGTTCCCCTTGGATTGCCATTGATAGCTATTAGCAGTCATCTCCTCCAACAGTGTATAAGTCTCCTCAGGTGTTTTTCTCATAACATTACCTCCTGATGCTGCATCAATCATAGAACGATTATCAGAAAGTAGATCGTTATAAAAAGTTTGCACCTGCAGCCACATAGGAAGGCCATGATGTGGGCATCTCCTCAGTAAGTCCTTGAAGCACTCACATGCTTCATATAGTGTTGCAGGATCATGTTGCGCAAATATAGTGATATAATTCTTCATTTTAGTAGTATTTGATGGTGGGAAGTATTTTGACAAGAAAGCTTGCACCATCCCATCCCAAGTAGTAATTGATCATGTAGGCAATGAATGCAACCAAGATTTAGCTTTATTATTTAAGGAGAAAGGGAAAAGTCGTAACCTGATGGCGTCGTCAGTGACGCCATTATGCTTGAAAGTGTCACATATTTCCAAGAAGTTTGATATGTGAGTGTTGGGATTATCAGTAGCCGATCCCCCAAACTGCACCTAGAGCTGGATCATTCGTATGATTGCATGCTTGATTTCAAAGTTGTTCGCCTGTACGCTTGGTCTGGAAATACTAGACAATGATCCATGGAATGAAGGATGAGCGTAATCCATGAGTGATCGTCTATTAGGAACCTCTTCGTTCTATATTTCATCTCTCCCACCTCATCCTTCATTGTTTTCAGCCATTGCTCGAACTTCTCTTAGTCTCCTTACAAAGTTCTTTCAATTTCAGGGTCAAAAGGCTCGAGTGTCGGTCGTTAACTCCTTAGCATGCAGTAAGGAGTAATAACCTGCGACAATTCAACCAAAGAAATGGCAGTAGTAGAGTAGTAGAACGGGAAAAAAATCGAAAACAACGAAAATAAAATGGCTAAATTAGAGTAACTACTCTAGTATGATATTACTTAAACTAGTCTCCGGCAACGGCGCCAAAAACTTGATCGCTTTTATTTTAAACAAATATTTCCAGTGTAGTGATTTTATACCGCAAAGTGCATGGTGTCAAGTTTTAGTATAATGATATAAAAGTAAGGATTGTCATACCCACAGGGACAAGTAGTAATTACCGAATTTAATTAGCGTCCTATATTTAACCTACGAAATTGTTGTGAAAAATTGACTAATTTACTCAACTTCAGAAATTAACCACACCACAAAGAAATAAGATAGTAAAGAATAGAGATAAATATCGAGACTTCGGTTCACTTGAGTATTCCCCCACAATTAATCTATTAGTTCTAATTAAAATTAATACATCTAAGATGACAGGTTTTCTGGTTATATCTAATACACTCTCTCGAGCTTTATTAAACATAACACCAATTTGCAGTATGTAACTCTCGTTAACTTATTTAACAAATCAATGTTGCATACACTCTATGAAAACCCTTAGCATTCGATTACTAGATATCTATAACTATCACTCATGTATTTGACGACATATCTCGATCTCGGTCTGAAATCCACGGTATGCGTTATTTGTTCCGTATTACAATTTTATCTCTCGATCTCAATTGCAAACTAACATCATTCAAAGGGTAGCTTGATGTGACTAGAAATAGACACATCTTTAGTGCTTAATTGTCTACGATTTGGTAGGTTTTGATAGATAATTTGATACGTATGCTACCTAATAGTATATTTGTGTAATTGTAGGTACAATCGAAGAAAACGAGCTAAAAACGATGTGTAAAGACCAAGGAGAGACATGGATATGACAAGGACTCAAAGTTGATCAAGAAAATGGCAAAAAATGTAATTTTGGAGGTGGCAAACGATCGCCTGGAAGAGGAAATCGATCGCCTATGGACAGAAACTTTTGCAACAAAATTCACGGGTCAGCGATCGATCGCGAAGAAGTGACGATCGATCGCCAAAGTCTACTGGAGCTCGGCGATCGATCGCGATAAAGTGGCGATCGATCGCCTCAAGAAATTCGCTGAAAAAAAATATAACTAGCGATCGATCGCCACACATCAGGCGATCGATCGCCGAAGAGTCCGGAAATTAGGAAATTGAGTCTTTTACCATGTTTAAAAGATTGTATCCCATTTTTATCACTCTCATACCCTAAAACTCGAGACTAAGCCTCATTAGCAGTAGTTTTTGATAGTTTTTCATACTCTTAGAATAATTGGAGATTTTAGATTAATTTCTTTCAAGTTTTCTTCAAGAACAACGAAGAACGGAACCGGAATCGACAAGCCGGAATCGTGATCCCTTTTAGTAACTCTTTCTTCTCCTATTAGTTTGATGTTTTTTAGATTAATTTTGGTTGTTGTTAATTTAGTTATGAGTAGCTAAATACTTTTGTGATTCTCGGTTGAGGAGAACGATACATTGGATGTTTACAATTCTTGTGAGATAAGTTTTGATTGTTGATTTGCATTGAGTATCAATTGTTTTTCTGATTTGATTGTCATAATTGTTATGCATGATTGTTGGACTGATCACCTAGCTATTGTTCATACAATTTAAAGCTAAATTAGATATCAAATACGGAATCGTTTGATCCCTCTAATTTACGAAGCAACTAAGATTGATTAAATTCCGTTTGTGAGTTTGTTAAATTCTTAGGGTAAACAATTGACTAAATTAAACATAGACGCTTGGATTATGTTGTTTAGCTTCATCGATCTCACTAGTTCATATGCTATCATCGATTTAAATCTTAATCGCTTGTATTTTGATTGATTGTGTGATAAGGGTTAAACTAGAACGCTTGGGCTACTTAACTAAACTTAAGGTGAGATAGGACTTTGATTATTGGATTAAACGTCACGATGAATATTCATATGGAAATTGAACCATTTGTGAAGATCGATGATCGAGATAGTAAACGCCAATTGTAAAGTTAACCGAAAACCGAGAATCGCACTTTTCTCATAAGTTAATTCATATAGATAATTTTGCATATTAGTTTAATTTTGCATCGTAGTATTATTACTTTGACTTCAAAATCCCTTTTTATTTTCGTTTGCATAAGTTAACACAAAGATATAACCTTCCACGTGGGATCGATCCCAACTCACGCTACTACATTCATTACTGTTATTAACTTGAGAGGGTTAATTTCGGCGTACGCGATAAACGCTACCAAATTTTGGCGCCGTTGCCGGGGAAGGCAATTTTATTAAGTTGTGTTAACTTTTATTGATATTCTTCTTCCCGTGCTTTTTACCTGTTTGTTCATGCACGCAGGCGATTTTTCATTTGAGGAGGACGAACATCAATACGATCCCGAGATAGAAAGGACTTTATACCACCTAAGAAGAGAAAATCGAAGACAAGTGAAAGAAGAAGAGGAAAGGACCATCATGGCAGAGAATCAAAGCCTACGACAGCTAGCTAATCCTACTTTGGATCAGCAACCTCTCTGCATAACCTTTCCTACACTTGCTACTAATATAAATTTTGAATTAAAATCTGGCCTAATACATCTTTTACCTTCTTTTCATGGCCATGCAGGTGAGGATCCACATAAGCATTTGATGGAATTCCATGTAGTGTGCACTACAATGAAGCCGACTGGAATAACCGAGGAACAAATCAAATTACGTGCTTTTCCGTTCTCTTTGAAGGACGCGGCTAAAGATTGGCTCTTCTATTTACCTTCTGGATCCATCACTACATGGAACGAGCTGAAAAGAACCTTCTTGGAGAAATACTTTCCTGCATCAAGAGCGACGAATATCCGCAAAGATATATACGGCATTAGACAACTCCAAGAGGAATCACTACATGAACATTGGGAGCGCTTCAAAAAGCTTTGTGCAAGCTGCCCTCAACATCAGATAAGTGAACATTTACTGATTCAATATTTTTATGAGGGTCTTTTGCCAAATGACAGGAATTTGGTGGACGCTGCTAGTGGAGGAGCATTTGTAGATAAGACGCCAACGGAAGCAAGACACTTGATTGCGAACATGGCAGCCAACTCTCAACAGTTTGGAACTGCTCGATCGGACCATAAACTTAGGAAGCAAGGCGAGGTAAATGTTTCTAGCCTCGAACAACAATTGATTGATTTAACAGGTATTGTGAAACAACTTGCGATTGGAATGGGACAAAGTGCTAAGGTATGTGGAATTTGTGCACTACCGAGCCATCCAACTGACGCTTGCCCCAAACTTCAAGAACCTTCATTTGAGGAAGCAAATGCGGCAGGCGGATTTTCGGGACAACCACAACGGAAGTATGATCCCTATTCCAGCACTTACAACCCAGGATGGCGAGATCATCCAAATTTGAGATATGGGAATCAAAATGAGCCACAGATGCAACAACACCCACCACCATATAAGCCACCATTCCAAAGGCCACAACAAGCCATTCCAACCCCAACACCTGGTGAGTATTTAGAAAATATTGTTAAGGAACTTGCTAATGGATCTCTAAAATTTCAACAGGAGACAAGAGCAAGCATCCAAAGCTTGACTACTCAAATGGGTCAGATGGCAACAGCAATAAATCGCATTGATTTTTGAAGATCAAACACTCTCCCGTCACAACCAGTAGTGAATCCAAGGGATAATGCAAGCGCAATTAAACTAAGGAGTGGGAAAGAACTCTAAAAAGAAGATGAAGAGAAAGAGATCAAGCCTACGGGAAACAATTCCATGCAAGAAGAAGAACCAAAAGGTGAGTTTCCTCCACTCCGTGAGTATAAGATTGAACCCCCTTTCCCTCTCGCATATCAGGAAGATAGGAGGAATGAAAGCATCAAGGACCTATACGAAACATTTCGAAGATGTGAGGTGAACATTCCACTGTTGGATGCGATAAAGCAAGTGCCGCGCTATGCAAAGTTCTTAAAGGAGTTTTGCACCGCCAAGAGGAAACAAAGGCTTAAAGGATGCCACAAGGTTGAGTTGGGGGAGAACCAGCAGGAGTTATAGTTGTTATTTAGTCTTTTACCTGCTCACTGATGTAAGAATAAGCAACAGTTAGTTCCTAACTAACCCAAGAGGCCCGCACAATAATAAAACATATGTTTGATGCAAGAACACAACAGTGGCAAACACCATGAAATTTTAATGAATTTGAAAGAAATTGTATTGAGAAGTATCTCAGCAGTCATCCAAAGGAAAATCCCTACCAAGTGCAAGGACCCAGGTATGTTCACCATTCCATGCACAATTGGCACAACACGTCTTGAAAAAGCTATGCTAGATCTAGGAGCATCGATAAATGTCATGACATACTCTCTCTATGCTTCTTTGAATCTAGGACCTTTAAGTGACACAAGGGTAGCTGTTCAGTTAGCAGATAGATCTAATGCATACCCTAGGGGTATTTTAGAAGATGTCTTAGTACAGGTAAATGAGTTGGTATTTCCCGCTGATTTTTATGTGCTTGATAAGGCAAAGGGGGACAACAATAGTCCTATATTGTTAGGGAGACCCTTCTTGAAAACATCCAAGACTAAGATAGATGTTCATAGTGGCACACTTACGATGGAGTTTGATGGTGAGGTCGTTAAATTCAATATACATGATGCCATGAAATATCCTTGTGATGATGATGATACTGTTTACTCTATCGATATTATTGATTACTTGTCCCAAGGGATCTTTGAGACTGCAGGTAAAGACGAGTTGGAGATAGCCCTCACCACCCCTCTAGATCATTTTGAGGATGAGTGGCCACTTGGAGATGAAGTGGAACACAACATTATTGCGTTGGATACCACGCCCGAGATACAAGGTAATATTTCATTTGTGTCATTGCCTATTCCTAACTCTAGACCTCTCCCTTCGGTATCGCAGGCACCCACTATTGCGTTGAAGCCATTACCAAGTCACCTAAAGTATGTGTTCCTTGGAGAGGGAAACACATTACCGGTGATAATCTCTAGCAAGTTGGGAGATAGCCAAGAGAAGGAGCTCATTCAAGTGCTAGAGGAGCACAAGACCGCGATAGGATGGACCATTGCTGACATCAAAGGAATAAGCCCCTCGACATGCATGCATAGGATTCTACTTGAAGAAGGATCAAAACCTACACGCCAATACGCAAAGGAAACTCAACCCACCGATGATGGAAGTAGTGAAAGAGGAAATCTTAAAGCTTCTTGCAGTTGGTATGATATACCCTATTTCTGATAGCCAGTGGGTCAGCCCTGTCCAAGTAGTTCCAAAGAAGATTGGCATTACAGTGGTGAGGAACAAAGACGATGAATTAGTGACCACCCGCATTCAGAATGGGTGGAGAGTTTGCATTGACTACCGCAAATTGAACACCGTGACCTGCAAGAACCATTTTCCATTGCCCTTCATTGATCAAATGATTGAAAGGTTAGCATGTCATTCTTATTACTGTTTTCTTGATGGATATTCCGGTTATTTCCAGATTGCAATTGCTCCGGAAGATCAAGAAAAGACCACGTTCACATGCCCCTTTGGAACCTTCGCTTATAGGCGCATGCCCTTTGGACTTTGCAACGCACCGGCCACATTTCAACGGTGTATGGTTAGTATATTTTCTGAGTTCACTGAGCACATATTAGAGGTATTCATGGATGACTTTACTGTTTATGGTGACTCATTCAATGCTTCTCTAACTAACCTTACCCTTGTCCTAAAGCGTTGCATAGAAACAAACCTTGTGCTAAATTCTGAAAATGCCACTTTATGGTAGAGCAAGGTATCGTTTTGGGTCATGTGGTCTCATCAAAGGGTATAGAGGTAGATAAAGCGAAAATTGATATTATTCAGTCTCTACCTTATCCTATTTGTGTGCAGGATGTGCGTTCTTTTCTTGGCCATGCAGGTTTCTATCGGAGGTATATCAAGGACTTCGCCAAGATAGCATCACCATTATGCAAATTATTACAAAAGGATATGGCATTCGAATTTGATGAGGCATGCAAGACCGCATTTGATACATTAAAGATAGACGCTTGGATTATGTTGTTTAGCTTCATCGATCTCACTAGTTCATATGCTATCATCGATTTAAATCTTAATCGCTTGTATTTTGATTGATTGTGTGATAAGGGTTAAACTAGAACGCTTGGGCTACTTAACTAAACTTAAGGTGAGATAGGACTTTGATTATTGGATTAAACGTCCACGATGAATATTCATATGGAAATTGAACCATTTGTGAAGATCGATGATCGAGATAGTAAACGCCAATTGTAAAGTTAACCGAAAACCGAGAATCGCACTTTTCTCATAAGTTAATTCATATAGATAATTTTGCATATTAGTTTAATTTTGCATCGTAGTATTATTACTTTGACTTCAAAACCCCTTTTTATTTTCGTTTGCATAAGTTAACACAAATATATAACCTTCCTCGTGGGATCGATCCCTACTCACGCTACTACATTCATTACTGTTATTAACTTGAGAGGGTTAATTTGGGCGTACGCGATAAACGCTACTATAGCTAATGCCTTGAAAGCATTAAAAACATACCACAAACAAAAAGATAACAAAAACTCAATCACAAACTAGAATTAAAATTGTGGGTTCATACACAAGATCCCCTTGTCTCGATAACGAACTTAGCCTAGCATTATAACGAAAAAATAATGTTTTATCACATCTAACAACATAATAAACATTTTAAAATCAAAAATAAAATTAAAACAAAGTTTAGAAATACGCATAAAGACTAGATGTTGAATATGTGCGTCGATCCAATATTCCGTCTCTAGCCGCGTTGCTTTGAATCTCTCTTGTAGGTGGTAGCTTTTCCCAAGTGTAGGGCATTATTCATAGGTAAAAGAACCATATTTTTTATGCAAAACTCCCTTTTATAATGATAATTCCGAGCTCATCAAATCTGGTACCAAAATATAGCCCATGACTTAATTAAGGAAGTTTTCTCGGACATGGCTCTGTTGGCGATCGATCGCTATGACCATGGCGATCGATCTCTTCATTTTTATCTCTATGGCGATCGATCTTCTCTTGAGTGGCGATCGATCGCCTAAACCTTATGCCCCGATGCGATCGATCTCTTCATTATGGCAATCGATCGCCTTCTCGTATGAATTTTTCCTCGCCTCACTGCCTGGTAGCGATCGATCTCTTCATTATGGCGATCGATCGCCTGCATCAATTTCATCAACTCACTCTTTTTCAACTTCTTTTCCAATGTCTTGACTTGTCTTGTCCCATTTTCACCTTCCAGTCCATAAAATGGGGGTTTTCAAGTGTTTCTTGCACTTGTACTAGATTCATGGAAATATACAAAAACACAACTAAAAGCGTAAAATCATCCAAGAATCACTATAAAATGGCAAGAAATATATGCAAATATAAGTGTAAAAATGACACTTATCAACAACCCAATTGATTTTAGTTGACATTGATTTTTGATGATGAAGTACGAGCACTAATACTTTTGTGACATCCCCGAAATGATTAATTGCAATTTGGGCATTAATTATATTTACATGATTAATTATGATGGTAATCAATTTATGTGTTGGAAATTAATTATCTTGTTGAAATGCTTAGTCACATGGTAGGCGTGACCGGGAGTGCATTTCTGGATGTATGTTATGCATGTTGGGAAATGAGGTGTTGACATGATTTAATTATATCGATTTGTTAATTATGTGGAAATTATGGATTTAGTGGAAGTTTGGTGCATTTTTGTAAAATGCTTTTAAAAATATCATGTTGGGGTATTTTATACACCATGTTAATTGTTGGGGTACAATTTTAATTTAACCTTTATAACCCATTACCCCACTATACCCACCTCACTTTATCCTTCACTTTTAAATCCCCAATTCTCAACCCCAACCCTAACCCACCTCACATTTTCGAAATTGAGCAAAAAAAGAAGGAGAAATCTTCTCAAAATCTTTGTTTGTGAGATTTCTAGTGGGATTTGGAGCCCTCAAGAGGTATGAAACCCTTTCTAAAGTTTTAATGATGTTTGATTTTGAAATGGGTTGGTATTTGAGTTTTTATGTGGGTTTGTTTTTGGGTATGTATTGTATGTTGTTGGGGTATGATTTTTGAGGTGTTTCATGTGGGTTTTAGTGAGTTACGTTGGTATTTGAGTTGTTGGAATGTTTGGGTTTGAAGTGTATGTGTTAGAACTTGGAAAATGCTCAAAAATGGTGAAGAATCGTTCACACAGCAGTTGGCGATCGATCGCCGAAGGGCCGTGGCAAAAAATGATGTTGGCGATCGATCGCCATATATGGCGCGATCGATCGCCGCGAGCCAGTGTGGTCTGGCGATCGATCGCTGCATCGAAGCGATCGATCGGTAAGGCTCGAGATCGATCGCCTCGATGCAGCGATCGATCGCCAGCTGCCTAAAAGTGGGAAATGATGTTTTTTTGTTGAATTGTTGGTATTTGGCTATTATTGGCTTCTAATATTGATTTGTATGGTTGTGTTGAACCATCCCATGTACCAACAACGTCAAGGAGATAAAGTTCTTCAACTTCTCCACTTTTGAGATTAAGGTACGTAAGAGACGTACGGGCATCGGACGGTAAAACACACTCATATACTATGACTATGCCATGATTGTATAAGTATTTATGTAACAGGTTGATGATGTTAATGATAAGTAAGTGTACGATGATGATTATGATAAGTAAAGATACGATGATGTTTATGATAAGTGAGGATGATGTTTATGATGAGTAAGGATGCTATGATGTATGTTAAACTATGTTATTAGAAATTGTAGAGTGTTCTGGTGGTTGTTATGGGCAAGCGAGGAAGGTACTTACCGCTGACATAGCTAGCGAGGAGATATATCCGCTATCAAGGAGTAGCGAGGGATATCACAGTACCGCTATATGTCGAGCGAGGGGGCCAATTGTGCCGCTGTCATAACATGACCAGGACAGTCACATTTCTAATTAACATTGTTGATTATGGGCATATAAGTGAAGTACGATTTTAATCATTTATGTCAAGAACTAATGATTATATGCATGAATATGAAACAGGGACAACAAAAGCGGGTTAATGCGATTAATCAGGAAGTATATGTTAACGATTATTTCATGTATTTATTTATACGCCATTATCTTATTATGTTAAGTAATGATGTACATTCTCGTGATGGGTTGTTCATGTAGGTACACTTTTGGACTGAAGGGTCGGGTTGAGGCAGTGAGCTACGAGGAGCATGAAAGAATTTAGGATACAGGATTTTTGAATAGTCTCTACTCTAGGAGTAGTGTAAATCTATAGCTTTAACATTCATTATCGAGAATGTAATTAATTAGCTTTTGGAATTTTATTTTTGGCCTGTAATCCTATTAGCTCAAGGCTACAACCGGAACCCTAAGATGTTATTACTGCATGTTTAGTCCATAATACGTTATTATAATCATGTTAAGGTAGGAAGACCCTATATTAGTGGTATCAGAGCAGTGGTTAGAGAACCCGGGAATGAGTGAAGGGTAGCCTTAGCAATAAGTTGGCTAGGTGCTCCTTTTTAAACATGTTTTGTGCATATGTTGCATATGAAGTAATGACTATTATACTAACATGTTATGTTTTTCTAACGATGTATTATATGAACTTCTTTTGGGTATGGTTCTTAACCCTTGTGTTGCAGCATGGCAGCAAATGTGGAAGTGGGTGATGCAATTAGTGTTAATGCAAGTGCTGGGCATACAAATCCCCTACCACCTCCAGCCTTGGGCGAAGAACCCTCTGAGCAACAGTTACTACCTGGGGAGCTAAGTTTGGCTCAGTTTCTGGCATACCGACCCCCGATGTTCGAAGGAACTGAGACAAGGGAACTGGCCTAGGAGTGGTTAGAAAGGATGGAACAGATATTTGTGGCAGCTCCATGTGCGAAGTCAGCATGGATAAGGTTAGCGGAATTCCAACTGGCCAAGAAGGCATTGATGTGGTGGAAGACCACAGTAGTAGAGCAAGAGGCTCAGGGACCGGAAATAAATTGGAAGATGTTTCGAACTCGGTTTCTGACCCGCTATTTTTCAGCTGCTGCACGACAGGCTAAGGAGGATGAGTTTACTAACCTTAAGCAAGGTAACATGCCTGTGTCAGATTATGCTCTCCATTACTTCTCTTTGCTCAGATATGTGCCCCACGTCGCTTCAAACACTCAAGCAAAGATGAGGCACTTCATGAAAGGCTTGAGGCCTGAACTGTATGACAGGGTGGTCACTTATGGCCCTGCTTGTTTTGATGACGCCCTTTCACGGCTGAGCTAGCCGAACTGGGAGTTGGTGCATATCCTGATGCCGTGCCACCTCCAGCACCCCCTCAGAAATCTACTTCTGATAATTTGAAGCTGAGGGGTGATCAGTTCAAGCCAAGGGGGAACACATCAACTTCGAGGTTCAGTGGTAAGAGGCCCGAGAATCGTTGGAAAGGAAACCATAGGAATGACGCCCCGTCAGGAAGAGGACAGTCTCAGGGAGGCAGATTTGGGAATGTCCAGTGCTCTCTTTGTGGGCAACCGCATTCGACGAAAGACTGCGTAGGTTGTTACGTATGTGGCAATAAGGGACACTTTGCTCGGCAATGTCCCAATCGGGAGGGACAACAGAACTTTGCGGGGAGGCCTGCGGACAGAGCAGTGCAGCACATGCCACTGTTTGTACCGAGGCAGTATGGAGGTCAGCCTATGGGGCCACCTCAGGGGCAAGTTTATGCATTGACAAGGGAGCAGGCTACAGCGGCTCCAGAGGAAGTGATAGCGGGTACGTGTCATTTATTTACGCACCCTGCTTTTATATTGATAGACACAGGTGCGTCACACTCTTTTGTGTCGACAAGTTTTGTGGAAAGGCACCACATATGCACTTCTCCGTCGCCATGCCTTTTGTAGACTCGACACCCGCTGGAAGAAGTTTGATTGCTGATCGGATTGTCTATGACGACCTCATTTATTTTGAGGATAACGAGCTAAGGTCAGATTTGATCTTTCTGGGAGTGTCAGACTTCGATTGCATTATGGGCATCGATGTGCTGAACAGGTATCAGGCAGTTGTGAACTGCAGGCAGAGGACTGTCCGGTTCAGGTCTGATATGGGAGTCCAGTGGACATTCTATGGGGATGGTTCCAGTTCAAAGATCCTGTTGATATCTGCTGTCAAGATGGCACAGTTGTTGGAACGGGGCCATACAGGATATCTCATCTATGCTGTTGATATTACTGAAAAGAGGGAAGAATTAAAGGTCGAGGATGTGCCCGTAGTGGAGGAGTTTCCTGATGTCTTTCCGGAAGAGATTCCCGGATTTCCACCGACGAGAGAGGTCGAGTTTGGGATTGAGTTACTACCGGGGACGTCTGCCATTTCTCGTGCCCCGTATAGGATGGCACCAGCGGAGTTAAGGGAGTTGAAGGCTCAGTTGCAAGAGCTCCTTGATAAGGGTTACATACGCCCTGGGGTGCACCAGTCCTATTTGTCAAAAAGAAAGATGGTTCGATGCGTCTGTGCATCGATTACAGGCAATTGAACAAAGCCACATTGAGGAATATGTATCCACTTCCGAGGATCGATGATTTGTTTGGCCAGTTGCAGGGTACGAGGCTCTACAGTAAGATCGATCTGAGGTCGGGGTATCATCAGATTCGGGTAAGGGAAGATGACGTTCAGAAGACAGCTTTCAGGACTAGGTATGGGCACTATGAATTCTTAGTCATGCCTTTTGGGGTGACAAATGCCCCAGCTGTCTTTATGAGTCTGATGAACAGAGTATTTCAACCGTATTTGGATCAGTTTGTCATTGTTTTCATTGACGATATACTCATTACTCTCGGACCGAAGAGGAACACGTGAAGCACTTGAAGACAGTACTCCAGATCCTTAGGGATCATCAGTTATATGCAAAGCTCAGCAAGTGTGAGTTCTGGTTGAGTAGTGTGGTGTTCTTGGGTCATGTTATATCTAGCAGCGGGATATCTGTAGATCCCAGGAAGGTTGAAGCTGTGATGGAGTGGGCTGCACCCACTTCTGTACCCGAGATACGGAGCTTCCTCGGCTTGGCCGGTTATTATCGACGTTTTGTCCAAGGTTTTTCAAAGATTGCCAAACCCCTGATACAGCTGACTCAGGAAGGAGTCCCGTTCTATTGGTCTGAAGCATGTGAGGAAAGCTTCCAAGAATTGAAGCGTCGTTTGACTACGGCACCTGTATTGGTGATTCCTTTTGAGAATAAGAGGTTTGACTTGTACACAGATGCATCACTGCAGGGTTTGGGCTGTGTGTTGATGCAAGATAAGCATGTGGTGGCTTATGCATCGAGGCAGCTGAAGCCACATGAGTCCAGGTATCCATTCCATGATTTAGAGCTGGCAGCCATTATATTTGTCTTGAAGATTTGGAGGCATTACCTGTATGGTACGACGTTTACCATCTATTGAGACCATAAGAGCCTGAAGTTTTTGTTCACACGGGCTGAATTGAATATTCGGCAAAGAAGATGGATGGATTTACTCAAGGATTATGATTGTGAAATTGAGTACCATCCTGGTAAAACAAAGTTGATAGTAGACGCCTTAAGTCGGAAGGTGAAGAGTACTGCTGAGGATGCCATGAGTTTATCAGCTATGATGACTTCTTATTGCCATCTGGGCTATGATTTCGATGTGGACACGTCGCCGGTGCGAATGTCGACTGATGTGACTAGAAATAAACACATCTATTGCGCTTAATTATCTACGATTTGGTATATTTTGATGGATAAATTGATACATATGCTATCTAATCGTATATTTGTGTAAATGTAGGGAAAGGTGAAGAAATCAAGCTAAAATGATGAAAGAAACAATAAAGTTGAAGAAAAGAGGAAAAAACCAGAATCTAAGACACATGTTGCTCCTTTCTCCTCACATTTCTATATGTTTGAGCCATGTTTCGGAAATGTGGTCCATATAAAAGTTGTACAACTTTGAGTTATCTTCGTGTGGACAACTGATTCATTGAATTCGGAGTTTGGACGAGAAAGTTACGGCCAAAATACAAAACTCGCCAGAAAAATGGAAGACAAGCGTAATTACGCCATTATCAGGCGTAATTACGCCAATGCTACGGCATGGACAGGCGTAATTACGCCATTTGGAGGCGTAAATACGCTAGAAACACGGGAAGCCATATTTTTGACACGTCATCAGGCGTCTTTACGCAATTTTCTGGCGTAGCTACGCATGCAGAGTTTTGGAAAGTGTAAAGACTTGATTTCTTTCCTTCCCACATGGATTCTAACATACTCCATTAGCCTCCCTATACATATATGGATGAAAATCAGACTAAAGAACATCTAGATAGTTAGGGTAGAATAGTTTTAGACTAGTTTTATATTTTTCTTTTCAATTTTGTTGAAGACGGCTACGAAGGTCGAAGCGAAGGCGGGATTGACACATCGACGAGCGGAGATCGGATTTGTTTTCTTTCCCTTGCTTTTATTTATTGTTTTTCTTAGATTATGTCTAGCTAGATTTTAATTCTTGGTTGAGGAAGACAAATCCTTGGATTTTATTTATCTTGGGGAGATTGTTACGCATTAATTATCAATTTTATTGAGTATCAAGAGATTTTCTGATTTTATTGATATGATTGTTGTGTTTGTTATTGGATTGAAAACCTAGTAACTTGCATGAAATCTAATGCTAATTAAGAAGCAACTATGATTGATAATTACCTGCTGTTGGTGTTATTAAATTCTTAGGAAAAACGATTGGATGATTAATTCTAACGGCTGTAGTTTTTATTGATCAGATTCATCAAACTTACTAGTTTTGAAACTATCATTGATTTAATCTTAACGGCTGTAGTTTTGATTAAAGATTTGATGAGAGTCGAATTGAATGTTGTTTTCTATTTGACTACGATTAAGGTAAGGGAGGAATTAGATTTCCAATTGATGAATATTCAAGCAAAATTGAGTCTTTTGTGAATCGATGAAATAGATGATAATTCCAAGGTAGAGTCGACCGATACTAAGAATCGCTTTCATAGTTAATCTTTGTTTTTAATTTTAATTAGTATAATTCAACTTCACAACCCTAGGGCTGGGATCGGGTCGGGTTTTTCGGGATTCGGGAAGTTCGGTTCAGGTACCCGAATTTGCGGGTACCCCCAGAACATACCCGATACCCGACCAAATTTATCGGGTACCTGTTATTTCGGGTACCCAAAAATTGCGGGTACGCGATATTTCGGGTTCGGGTTACCCGAATTTGTGACTTTTTTTTTCTTTTCAATTTCAACCTTCACAGTTTCGATGGCAATTCTTTATTGAGAATCTCAACAATTCAACAATATTACACTACTTCTGAAAGTTTAACAGTTCATAATATTATAGATTTCTCCATCGAGTCGCCACTACTATAAATTTAGTTATTTCCTTCAATCAACTGTTGGCCATCAAAAAATATTCTCCTAATTTTTGTCTTACCAAAAACGATGATGTGCAAAATGAAGTGAAAGTGACGTAAATTTAATCCATTATCCATCTAAATAATTCAAACATCAAAGAGCAAGATGAATTTTTTAGAAACATTTTCACATAAAGTTGGGCTATAAGCCTTTCATGCCACAACTTACCGTAAGCAGGTGGAATTGAGCAAAATGTTACCAGAAACAGGGAGAGAAAATGCCTCCCATAGCCGGAGTATCGCCGCCGCTGAGAGACGAGCGGAGGCGCAGAGGCGCAATCGAAGACTAGAAGATGACGGGGAAGAGGCGAGCGAAGATGATGGGGAAGAGGCGAACGAAGGCGAGCGACAGAGACTAGGCGACCGCAGGTGGTGATCGGTGAAACTTTAGGGGAAAATGGGAAGCTTACAGGTGGTGGCGGCGGCTACCTACATTGATTTAGGGAAATCAAAAATGGGAAGATGAAATGGGTTATGGCTTATGGGTCTAAAGACTGAAGCCGTGAAGACACTGAAGAGAAGTGGAAGGAGTTTAGGTCAAGGAGTCAACATTACAATTTACATACAAATTTTTTTTTTCAATTCTTTGGAACCCGATCGGGTTCAAAAAAAATACCCGATTCCCGACCCGAAATTTTCGGGTCGGGAATCGGGTACATTCCCGAAACCCGAAATTTCCCATTTTCTTCAACAATTTTGGGAATATCCGATCGGGTCGGGTCGGGTACCAGAAAACCCAACCCGAATGCCCACCCCGACACAACCACATCTTTTATTGGCTGAGCCAGACATATTTGAGGCTATCAGGAAAGCCCAGAGATCGGATGATGAGGTTCAGAGATGGTTATCGATAGTGCTTCAGGGACAGCCATCAAAGTTCAGAGTGGCTGAGGATGATTCCTTGAGGCTCGGCAACCGCTGGGTAGTTTCGAGTACGCCGGAGTTGCGTAGAGGAATCCTAGAGCGAGCTCATAGTAGCCGATTTAGTATCCACCCAGAGGAAGAAAAATATATATGGACCTATGTGGTCAGTTCTCATGGAGACGGATGAAGCGTGATGTGATCGCTTTTGTTAAAAGATGTTTGATCTGCCAGCAAGTAAAGGCAGAGAGGCAGAGGCCTGGTGGCAAGCTGAAGAGTTTAGAGGTACCTGAATGGAAGTGGGAACACACATGCATGGACTTCGTGACCCACTTGCCAAGCACGGCCTCTGGATTTGATGCGATCTGGGTGATCGTGGATAGGCTGACGAAGGTGGCTCATTTCATCCCTTACTGTATGTCTTTCACATACCTAAAGATGACCCAATTATATGTACGGGATGTGGTGAGGTTGCATGGGGTTCCAGTCTCGATTGTGTCTGACAGAGACCCAAGGTTTACTTCACATTTCTGGGAGGGTCTCTAGACAGCTTTGGGCACGGAGGTGAGACTGAGTACATCTTATCACCCTCAGACTGATGGTCAGACAGAGCGTACCATACAGACGCTCGAAGACATGTTGAGGGCATGTGTTTTGGAGTTTGATACTCCGTGGCAGGATTCAGTGGCACTGGTGGAGTTCTCCTATAATAAAAGTTATCAGACGAGCATTCAAATGGCCCCTTTTGAAGCTCTTTACGGACGACGCTGTAGGTCACCGTTGTATTGGGAGGACTTGACTAGTAAAGCGGTCGGAGGACCGGATATGATTAGGGATATGGAAGGAAAGATTAAGTTGATACGCCAGAAGATGCCCAGGATAGGCAAGCAGCCTATGCCAATAAGCGACGACGACCGCTAGAATTCCAGTTAGGAGACAAGGTCTTCTTGAAAATCTCACCCTTCAGGGGTGTGGTTCATTTTGGTATGCAGGGGAAGTTATCTCCGAGGTATGTTGGGCCATATGAAGTATTGCATCGTATAGGTACTTTGGCCTACCGTTTGGCTCTACCGCCGTCTTTATCTGGTATTCATGACGTCTTTCACGTCTCTATGTTACGGAGTATGAGCCAGACCCGTCTCATGTATTAGAGCCTACTGAAGTACAATTGGACTCAGATGTGTCCTACGTAGAACGACCAATCAGAATTCTAGATCGAGAGGATCAAAGATTACGAAGCAAGGTTATACCGATGGTCAAAGTTCAGTGGGATCGTCGGGGTGTCGAGGAGGCTACGTGGGAGACGGAACGGCATATGGTGCAGCATTACCCGGACTATTTTTCTGGTATGTTATTTATGTTTAGTTTCGTTTTGGGTAAGTGCATGCGATTTCGAGGACGAAATCTTATAAGTAGGGGAGTATTGTGACATCCCCGAAATGATTAATTGCAATTTGGGCATTAATTATATTTACATGATTAATTATGATGGTAATCGATTTATGTGTTGGAAATTAATTATCTTGTTGAAATGCTTAGTCACATGGTAGGCGTGACCGGGAGTGCATTTCTGGATGTATGTTATGCATGTTGAGAAATGAGGTGTTGACATGATTTAATTATATCGATTTGTTAATTATGTGGAAATTATGGATTTAGTGGAAGTTTGGTGCATTTTTGTAAAATGCTTTTAAAAATATCATGTTGGGGTATTTTATACACCATGTTAATTGTTGGGGTACAATTTTAATTTAACCTTTATAACCCATTACCCCACTATACCCACCTCACTTTATCCTTCACTTTTAAATCCCCAATTCTCATCCCCAACCCTAACCCACCTCACATTTTCGAAATTGAGCAAAAAAGGAAGGAGAAATCTTCTCAAAATCTTTGTTTGTGAGATTTCTAGTGGGATTTGGAGCCCTCAAGAGGTATGGAACCCTTCCTAAAGTTTTAATGATGTTTGGTTTTGAAATGGGTTGGTATTTGAGTTTTTATGTGAGTTTGTTTTTGGGTATGTGTTGTATGTTGTTGGGGTATGATTTTTGAGGTGTTTCATGTGGGTTTTAGTGAGTTATGTTGGTGTTTGAGTTGTTGGAATGTTTGGGTATGAAGTGTATGTGTTAGAACTTGGAAAATGCTCAAAAATGGTTAAGAATCGCACACACAGCAGGTGGCGATCGAGCGCTACGAATGCAGCGATCGATCGACGAAGGGCCGTGGCGAAAAATGAAGTTGGCGATCGATCGCCATATATGGCGCGATCGATCACCGCGGGCCAGTGTGGTCTGGCGATCGATCGCTGCATCGAGGCGATCGCGTATCTAACTGTATAAAGGCAGGCGCAGATCGATGAATAGGAAATGTTGTACGAGTATCTACAGGACCTACCCATGATACAATCTTCTTGTATGTCGATTTAGCAAACCAATGCCTTAAGTAGTAGTTTGATGAAAACCCAGAGTCTTTACTTGATCCAGGATGTGTGAAATAGAAATAAATAAAAATACAAAATCAATATATATTTAGGGAGGGTGGGTCAAAAAACTTATTAGATACCGGCGATCGATCGCGAGCCTTCGCGATCGATCGCCTCGATGCAGCGATCGATCGCCAGCTGCCTAAAAGTGGGAAATGATGTTTTTTGTTGAATTTTTGGTATTTGGCTATTATTTGGCTTCTAATATTGATTTGTATGGTTGTGTAGAACCATCCCAGGTACCAACAACGTCAAGGAGATAAAGTTCTTCAACTTCTCCACTTTTGAGATTAAGGTACATAAGAGACGTACGGGCATCGGACGGTAAAACACACTCCTATACTATGACTATGCCATGATTGCATAAGTATTTATGTAACAGGTTGATGATGTTAATGATAAGTAAGTGTACGATGATGATTATGATAAGTAAAGATACGATGATGTTTATGATAAGTGAGGATGATGTTTATGATGAGTAAGGATGCTATGATGTATGTTAAACTATGTTATTAGAAATTGTAGAGTGTTCCGGTGGTTGTTATGGGCAAGCGAGGAAGGTACTTACCGCTGACATAGCTAGCGAGGAGATATATCCGCTATCAAGGAGTAGCGAGGGATATCACAGTACCGTTATATGTCGAGCGAGGGGGCCAATTGTGCCGCTGTCATAACAGGACCAGGACAGGCACATATCTAATTAACATTGTTGATTATGGGCATATAAGTGAAGTACGATTTTAATCATTTATGTCAAGAACTAATGATTATATGCATGAATATGAAACAGGGACAACAAAAGCGGGTTTCCAGGAAGTATATGTTAACGATTATTTCATGTATTTATTTATACGCCATTATCTTATGATGTTAAGTAATGATGTACATGCTCATGATGGGTTGTTCCTGTAGGTACACTTTTGGACTGAAGGGTCGGGTTGAGGCAGTGAGCTACATGAGCATGAAAGAATTTAGGATACAAGATTTTTGAATAGTCTCTACTCTAGGAGTATTGTAAATCTATAGCTTTAACATTCATTATCGAGAATGTAATTAATTAGCTATTGGAATTTTATTTTTGGCCTGTAATCCTATTAGCACAAGGCTACAACTGGAACCCTAAGATGTTATTAATGCATGTTTAGTCCATAATACGTTATTATAATCATGTTAAGGTAGGAAGACCCTACAACTTTTGTCTTCCGTACCGGAAAGTTGGAATGCTATTGTCACAACTTTGAGTAGCTCATCGGGAGGTACTGCTTTGACGATGTTCGTGATCTGGTGCTCAGTGAAGAGATCAGAGGGAAAGATTCAAATGAATCATCAACCTCTTCAGTATTACATACAGAGTCAAGTGGTAGAAAATCAAACAAAGGAGGTGGACGTGGCAAACAAAGGACAGGAGGTCAAATATAGGAATCCCCCCAATTCTCAGAACTCAAAGACATGCTGGAAATGCGAGCAGCCCGGGTATTATAAAAATCAGTGCAAAAGTGCAACGAAGAATCAGGAAGCGAAGGCAGAAGCAAACGCTTCTTCTAGTGATGATTCATTAATATCCTCTTTAGAGTGCAAGGAAGAGTCTGGGTGTTAGACTCCGGAGCATCATTCCATACTACTTGGCAAAGAGAACTCTTCGAGAAATATGTCCCCGAAAACCTTGGTAAAGTCTACCTTAGTATTGAACAATCTTGCGAGAGTGTTGGCAAAGGTAATAACAAGATTAAGTTGAACGGGTCTGTATGGGAACTGAAGGATGTCAGGCATATTCCCGATCCGAGAAAGAACTTAATCTCAGTTGGCCAGTAAATGTTATACAACAGTCTTTCATGGCGATACTTGGAAGATCTCAAAAGGCGCAACGATAATTGCTCAAGGCAATATGAGTGGTACTCTTGACATGACAGCAGGAGCACGCTGTTCAATTGCAGTTGCATCAGACACAAAAAGTCCTACTGTGTTGCACCCGAGACTTGGCCATATGAGTGCAAAATGAATGAAGGTTTGCACTCAAAGGGGAAACTACCGAGTTTTCAGTCAATTGATATTGACACATGTGAAGGATGTATTTTTTGAAAGCAGAAAAGAGTTAGCTTTCAGACAAGCACCAGAACCCCAAAGAAGGAAAAACTTGAACTTGTTCACTCTCAGACAAGTACCAGAACCCCAAAGAAGGAAAAACTTGAACTTGTTCACTCTCATGTTTGGGGGCCAACGACTGTCTCATCCATTAGTGGAAACACTACTTTGTGACTTTCATTGATGATCACTCCAGAAAAGTATAAGTTTACTTTCTAAAACATAAGTTAGAAGTATTTGAGGCTTTCAAGATTTGGAAAGCGATGGTTGAAAATGAGACAGGATTGAAGATAAAGAAGCTCAGAACCGACAATGGTGGTGAAATGAAGACACCAAATTCAAAAGTTCTATGAGCACGAGATCAGAATGGAGTGAACCTTGCCCGGTACGCCTCAGCAGAATGGTGTAGTTGAGCGCATGAACCGGACGTTGACAGAACGAGCCAGAAGTATGCCAGTACAATCAGGCCCGCCAAAGCAGTTCTGGGCAGAAGCAGTCAACACAGCAGCTTATTTGATTAACTGAGGTCCATCGGTACCATTAGAGCACAGAATACAAGAAGAGGTATGGAGCAGAAAAGAGGTAAACCTCTCATATCTTAAAGTTTTTGGTTGTGTAGCATATGTGCATATCAGGGGTGTAATAAAATCGAAGCCAAATCTCCCAGAAAATTCGAAAATCAGTGAAGAACATGAGCTGAAACCCAACCCAGAAATCTGTTTTGAGATAGTGTGTTCATGCTCCCGGTTCTTATATTTACAAACTATTTTTGGTCTTGTGTATAAAATCAAAGTTATTCAAAATGTGTTAAATTTTATGTGTATGTCAGCTGATTGCCCAAAATGTCGCTGTATGTTTTGATTTTCGGCGACCGAAACATCCCAGTTAATCATTTTGAAAACATCAAAATCTGGGCACAGTCGGTTTCAAAATGGTTTCTAAACGAAAATTGTAGATCACGACGCAAGGAACACGACACTAAAATTTCATCCACGAGTGGCGGCTGGAGCTCGGTCACTCGCTGGCACGGTGGCACGTGAACTACACGTGCCTCCAGGGTATTGAATTTTCCGATGGCCAAACATTTCTGGACTTATTTTAGGCATTTCTGGAAAGTTTCGTGATTTTTCGACTTATGGTTGAATTACCATGAATTTTTAAAGTCTTATTCAAAATGAACGACAACTTTTGTACAAAAATGATTTTTAAGAAGTTTCAACCACATATCGGGGTTACTAATCACCATAAATTACTTATATTATGTTGATAGGAATTTATTTGGCAACTGGGTTCAAAATCAAGTCAATCCAGTAAGATATCAAGTTGTGAGGTGAGGTATACTACCAGTTTCTTGTTTGGACTGGAATTTACATTAAACTGTTATTCATTATCTTACTGTTCATATATGTCATACATTACATCGTTCCATTGGTCATCTTGAAATACTTTTCATTAGCTCGAATGATATCAATCACTGATTGGTCCCTTTGATTGAATGATTTCTTTGACTGAATGAATGAATGACAGGAGCCTGGATATTTATCCACTGGACAATGTGGCTTTGACCCTGAAAGTGGGTCCAATGAGCAACGGATGACGGTCCGGGTATATGGTGTCAGGATCGATCGCTTACCGCTTTACCAATAACTATAGTTAAGGGTAATGGCGCAACATCAATCTTTTCAACCATATACTGGAACAAGCGCCACATGTTCGATCGATCACAAAGCAGAGGCAATTGTTGAACCCCAACAATCCCTCCCCCAATAATTGCACTCTCTGCAACTCATGGGAATCGAACACGTGACATTGGCTCTGATACCAATTGTAGGATCGATCGCTTACCGCTTTACCAATAACTATAGTTAAGGGTAATGGCGCAACATCAATCTTTTCAACCATATACTAGCATAAGCGCCACATGTTCGGCCGATCACAAAGCAGAGGCAATTGTTGCACCCCAACATATGGTTCATCGAACAACGTGCTCCGTTTCACGGTCCGAAGAATGGTTCACCTTGGCTCATAAATGAATGATTGTACAAATCATATCTGAATATGTGGGGAAAAGTGTTACACCGAACTGTCCGGTGGAAGCCACCTCTTCAGCCCATGATCCTAAATCATCACTATTCATTATTGACAATTACTTGATTGCAAGATCTTTGTTACATGACATCATATTGATACATTGCACTGTTTGATAAACATATATTAAAGCTAATGTTATTCCTTCACTAAGTCCCCAAAGACTTAACCTATGTTTCCTTGTTATTTATTGTGAGTTCCAGATACAGGAGTACCAGAGCCAAGACCAGAGGGAAATTAGGAAAAATGGAAATGTGGGCTTACCTGGACTGTTATAGATTTTCTCTTTTATTAAGTATCAGACCATTATAAGGAGTTTGTAGTGGGATATATTTTTTTATTATCCAGTTTGTAAAAACGCTTCCGCTACCGTAAAATGAATGATTGACTAAACGCTTCCGCTATTTCCGAAAAGGTTTAAAACTCTCGTACATAATATTCAGAGAGAATGTGGTACCAGATAAAGGGACAAAGTAATATGTCCCGAGTCGGGTCCCACATATGAGTTATCAGAGCCCAGGCTCCCAGTCTATTCTGAAATATCTTTGGGTTAATAGAATAAAACTCCATAAGAATTTTATGCTTTGGGTTGTAAGATATTGATGATTGGTTTATTTCATGGTAAAAGTCTCTAGTGCTCGTACAAGAATGCTTAGAACACATTGGTAAGAAAGAGCAATCAAATATTAGTAACCTAAAGAGTTGATGTGCTATAGGCCGAGCTCGAAAGTTTCCTCTATTGAGACTATTATGGTTGACTTTTAGATCGAGTAAACCCAGATCAACAAATGAGGATTGATAGTATATCACCAAACTTTTTTTTATGCAGTCACTATTTCAGAGAATGGTAACTTAGCTTTACTCTAGTTAATTAATTTCATTTTTTGTACATAACGCATTATGAATATTAACTCCCGATTTAAAGAAATATGTTGTAAATCACCACTTTCACATAAATTTGATGATGTCGTCAAGAATAATTCGAGCTAGGTATTAATGAGATATACAATTTTGTGAAAATCTAATAGTATTTTAATTATGTAATCTGGTAATTGATACATTATAATTACGTGTAAGGATATCATCATCACTTGGTGGTAGCTCTCGCATGAGAAATCAAGGAAATGAGGAAATTTCTCCTGAGGAAGTACGTAACCCAAGAAGGAAAGATGAGCAAGAAGAACAACATCCTCGACAAGAGCTACCCAACAGGAATGCGATGTAACTTTTACTACAGTTCATGCAATTCTGTCAACAAAATCCACCATGAAATGTTATGAGGAATGAAGAACAATTAGATAGAGCACTTGAACTATTTCTGAGGTTCCACCCACCTAAATTCTACGGAACCCCTAATGCCCATCATGCAGAAGAATGGTTGCTCAAAGTTGAGAGAATTTTTATTGTTCTCAATTATTCTGATGAACAAAAGGTCAGCTTTGCTGTCTATCAATTTGAAGATGCATCTCATCATTGGTGGAGAGTCATAGATCACCAATGAAAAAGAAATCAAACCCCGAGAACCTGGGCAAATTTTATACATGCATTCAAGGAAAAGTATGTTACATAGGTGATACTAAACACCCGTGAACGTGAATTTATGGATTTGGTACAAGGAAGACATACTGTAGCTGAATACGAGGCCGAATTCCACCGACTAATTCACTATGCCCCACACTATATGGATGATGAACCAAGGAAAACTAAAAAATCATCCAGGACTTAAATCTTGATATCTGTTGGGCCACACTATCCACCAAATCCACTAATTACCTTTATGCAGTCAACCAAGCGTCAAGTTGAATCCGATATCAAATCATTGATCCAAAGAGAGCAGAGGGAAAAGAGGCTCTATAACCCAAATTTTGCAGAGACAAGCAACAAGAAGAGAAATCTTGGAAAGGAAATGACTGGAAAACCAAGTGGACGGAAACCACAAAGAGACTTGGGTAATAATAATGCACCGAAATGTGGCTATTGCAAGATGCCCACTCATGAGGAAGAGAACTGCTAGAGAAAGAACGAAAAATGTCTGGTCTGTGGAAGTGAACAACACCGTATCCAGGATTGCCAAAAAGGACCAGAAGACACTACCGCCACAAAAACCAAGAATCCCAGCAAGCGGTTATACCCTAATGGAAATGAAGAAGTTGACTCGATCGTTGTGGTTGAATGTACCGTAATTTCACTTTCAAAAGTTGGCTAAATTTTGGTTTGACCCTATAGCTACCATTTTCTTTTTCAAATTGTTATCAGAACAATTCACATATCATCTAGAAATCAGTTTACTGATAGGTAACCACCGACATCGTCTATAAGAATTACCCACTAAAATTCTACAAACTAGAAAATCTGGCAGATTTAATCAAGCTACATATACATGATTACGATATTATACTGAGCATGGACTGGTTGTTCAAACATCAAGCTCAAATAAACTGCTACACCAAGGAAGTGACTCCACCAGGTGCTACTACACCGGCTACCAAAGATGCCAGCAATCATAAACGACATATGGCGGTAATATCTACAATGAAATCAAGGATAGTTATAAGAGATGAGAAACTCGAACCGAGGTAAATTTAGCTACGATAAAGGAAATCTCAGCATAATCATTACATGAGATTGGATTTGAGCCTAACTTTTTCCTCCCTTTGAAGTCACTCAATCTTTTCAGCCGGAGAACTTTTTGCTGACGTAAGCTACTCCGCCCAGTTTCTTGTCAATTCAAATCCGGCCAAGGATTTAGGACTTGATATCAAAAGTTTGATATTTCTTCTATGTTTGCCTCCGCCTACTTTTATTCCCGGGTAGTTGAATAAAATCTTCTTTCTCGGACCAACGGCTTTCTATTTAACTCCTACATTCTTACCCTGTTACTGAGCATTAATATCAACACATTTGAGATTGTCAATTGTTCGGGAGTTCCTTTATTCAATCATTTTCCTTCTTCTTAAAAATACGCACTCATCGGAGAAAAAAAAGACACCAACACAACCACCACATTTGATACCTCTAAAGGGTTTGAAGAGTTCATTCATAGCTCAGAGTAAAACGGGACTGCTTATCAGAAACTGAAAAGCCACGAATATAATTTTCTCAACTTGAAGACAAAAAGAAGATCCGTGGATAACCACTGATAGAAGATCAGCTTGATGAAGATCCACGGTATGTAAACTACAGAAATCATGTAGAAGGAAGCTAGGACATTAAGTAAAGACCACTAAAAGGATTCCAAGTTATGGTTTCCGGGTTCTGTCGTGACAAGAATGGAATCTGGGACAAGATTCCTTGAAGGATGGGAGATTGTAACACCCTTATTTTTAAATATATATATATATATATATATGAATCATAGAAATAATAATAATAATAATTATTATTATTATTAAATACTAAAATTATCATTTCAAATTAATTTTATAACCCAATTATTTGGCAAAAGTTATCCCAACACATGTCAACTCCTTAAAGCCTCAATCAATGCAAAACCCCTATAAATACCCCGAAATGGTTAATTGCATTTGGGCATTAATTACGATTATTATGAATAATTATGTGGTAATTAATTATGTGTTGGAATTTATTTACCTTATGGAAATGCATGGTCATGTGGATAGGGTGACCCGGGGTTGCATTTCGGGGTGCATGTGGTGCATGTTGGGTAAATATTATTGGAAGCATGATTTATTTGCCATTGGTAGCAATTGATTAGAAATCATGTGTTTAATTGATATTTGGTGCATTTTGAGTTAATGCTTTGAAAAATATCATGTTGAGGTGTTTTATACACCATGGAATTATTTTGGTATGCTTTTAATTAAACCAACTCATTTTATTACCCCACACCTCATCCATCCATCACTTTTTAACTTTACCAAAATCAACTTCCAACAAACCCTTCCCTTCCAATTTTCGAGCTCTAGCTTTGGGGTGAAGAGAAGTTCTTGCAAAACCTTGATTTGTGGAGTTTGTTGGGTGATTTGAGATCCCCAAGAGGTATGGGTACCTCATGTTTAATTTTGTAAGGTTTTGTTTAAGTTTGATTTGGTTTGAAGGGTTTTAAAATGGGTTTGTGTTGGGTTGTTGTGGTTTTGGTATTATTTGGTTGGATGTTAAATATTTGGGTTTATGTAGATGTTTATTGTTGGTTTTGAGTTGTTGGGTTTGGTTGATGTTGGTGTATGTGGGTGTGTATGAGTTGGGGTTGAAGATGGGTGAATAGTGCCCAAACCCCGCATGCCCAGAGCTCGGCGATCGATCGGCGCCTTCTCGCGATCGATCGCGAGCAACAGAGCTGAGGCAGTGAGCTTCAGCGATCGATCGCGAGTTTGGCGCGATCGATCGGCGAGGCCGCGATCGATCGGCGCAAGCTCCGCGATCGATCGCGAATTGTTTAAAATTGTTGCCCGAGACAGTGAGGTCTCGCGATCGATCGGGGCCTTATGGCGATCGATCGCGAGACACCAAAAATGGTGTTTTTGGTTATTTTTGTGGGATTTTTGGTATTGGACTATTATTGGGTTCTAATATTGGTATTTGTGAACATGTAGAACCAACCCAGGTGGCAACACAGCCAAGGCATTGAAGTCCTACCACATCCTACATTTTTGGAAAGGTACGTAGTGGACGTACGGGCACCCCAACGGTACATGTATCTTATATACTTATTGTTTATGCATTGTGGATGCAAGTATATATGTGGTATTGCATAGTGGATGCAAATACATGTTATGCATGATGTTTATAGATGCATATGATTATTGATGCATATCCCATGAGTCGTGGTCATCCCTTGATGATTTTAATGCTTGCCGCTATTTGGTTTGGTTCCGCTAAATGTGAAGCGAGGGGTGGGAGCGCCGCATGTCACATTTGAGCGTGGTTATCATATAGGGCGAGGAAAGGGTATTTGCCGCTCAATGAGAGGCGAGGGGTGGGAGTCCCGCAGTCCATTGAAGCGAGGTTATCCTATGCCGCCTATATGTAAATAAGCGAGGGGCATTAAAATACATTGTGATGAACAGACTAGGGATTGGTGATCAGTTTGGTATTGATGAAATGGTATATGTCCATGACATGTTTAGACCATTTAAAATAATCTATTGATTATACTCATGAGTCATGGTACAGGGACAACCAAACGGGAAGCGTTTGAAATGCATGGGGAAAACAGGAAGTGTTTTATTATGATTATGCATTTACGCTTTATCTTCATATTGTGTTGAATATGAATGATTATTATTGCTCATGTTTGGGGGTTGTCCTTGTAGGTACACGTTTGGCATGATAGAAGGGCTAGACGGGTTGAGATGGTGAGCTTTTGAGGATGCTTTTGGGTATTGAAGGACGGGATTATTTTTGCCTAGTGTCTACTCTAGGAGTAGTGTAAAACTAGTTGATAACATTTGTTAATGGAAATGTAATTAATCCTTTTGGTAGTCCTTATTTGTGGCATGTAATGCTTAAGCTCATAGACTCAACACGTTATTTCTCACTCTGATCATTTATATTAGCTCTATTATGCCTTGATTCCGCACTTAAGGATTAGGGTCCTTACAAATAGAGTAGAAATTAGGCAAAATAGAGCAAAAATCAGAAAACTTACCAAATATTGTCCAAAAAATTTACAGTTTTCACACAACCTTCCTTATATTCCCATAAAACATTTAGTTTGAGGGGTGTAACAAAATTGAAGCCAAATCTCCCAGAAAAATTCAAAAATCTATTAAGAACATGAGCTGAAACCCAACCCAGAAATCTGTTTTGAGGTTGCATGTTCATGCTCTCGGTTCTTCTATTTACGAACTTTTTTGGGTCTTGTGTATAAAATGAAAGTTGTTCAGCTGTGTTAAAGTTTATGGATATGTCGGCCGATTGCCAAAAATGTCACGGTACGTTTTGATTTCCAGCGACTGAAACACCCAAGTTAATCATTTCGAAACATCAAAATCTGGGCACAATCGGTTGGGAATTTCAAAATGGTTTCTAAATGAAATTTATAGATCACGAGGCGAGGAACACGCCACTAAAATTTCATCCTCGCGTGGTGGCCGGAGCTCAGCTACGCGCCGGCACGGTGCCTCCCCGATATTGAATTCCGACGGTCGAACATTTCTGGACTGATTTTAGGCATTTATGGAAAGTTTCATGATTTTTTGACTTATGGTTGAATTATCATGAATTTTAAAGTCTTATTCAAAATTACCCGGACAACCTTTGTACAAAAATGATTTTTAAGAAGTTTCAACCACATATCGGGGTTACTAATCACCATAAGTTACTTATATTATGTTGCTATGGATTTAATTGGCAACTGGGTTCAAAATCAAGTCAATCCAATAAGATATCAAGTTGTGAGGTGAGGTGTACTACCAGTTTCTTATAATACAACCCTTTTTGGCATTTGGGCTGGAATTTATATTAAACTGTTATTCATTATCTCATTGTTCATATATGTCATCATACTGTACATTACATCGTTCCATTGGTCATCTTGATATACATTTCATTAGCTCGAATGATATCAATCAGTGATTGGTCCCTTTGATTGAATGATTTCTTTAACTGAATGACTGGAGCCCTGGGTATTTATCCACTGGACAACGTGGCTTCGACCCGGAAAGTGAGTCAAATGAACAACGGATGAGAGTCTTGGTATATGGTTCATCTGAACAACGCCCACCGTTTCACGGTCTCGAGCCTTGGCTCGTAAATGAATGATTGTACATATCTTATCTGAATATGAAGGGAAAAATGCTACACCGAACTGTCCGGTGGGAGCCACCCCTTTAGCCCATGATATTCACTCTAAAATCCTAAATTGTCACTGTTCATTATTGACAATTACTTGATTACAAGATCTTAGTTACATGACATATTATATTGATACATTGCATTGTTTGATAATTACAGATATTAAAGCTAATGTTATTATCTCACTAAGTCCCCAAAGACCTAACCTCTGTTTACCTTGTTATTTATTGTGAGTTCCAGATACAGGAGTACCAGAGCCAGGACCGGAGGGAAATTAGGAAAAATGAAAATATGGGCTTACCTGGATAGTTATAGTATTTTCTCTTTTATTAAGTGTCGGACCATTATAAGGAGTTTGTACTAGGATGTATTTTTTATTATCTAGTTTGTAAAAACGCTTCAGCTACCGTAAAATGAATGATTACTAAACGCTTCGGCTATTTTCGAAAAATTTAAAACTCTCGTACATAATATTCAGAGAGAATGTGGTACCAGATAAAGGAATAAAGTAATATGTCCCGAATCGGGTCCCACAGGTTCGTTACCAATAATCCATACAAATAGTGAAAAAGTAAGTGATGGGCCGATGGTTGTGATTGTGTGCATTTTTTTTTTAGAGTTATCTTAGTGGAAAGGCTGGACCCGTTTTAAGGCCACATCCCGAACCACCTGGTCAAGGAAAGAACCCCGTTTCATAGTTCCTGGGAAACACAAGATTTACTTGTAGTGTCCAGTAACCATCAAAGAAGGAAGAAATATTGATAGTACTGTGCATGAGTTTGGCATTGAAGAACTTGTTGTCGTTCAATGAAGATTATTTTTGGCTCTTGACAAGAAAATTGGCATGAGGGATGATACTGCAAATTCGTAAATTCGTTACTTAGGTGAAAATTCTGCCATAGCTAAGAAACATAAGACGATATTGAATATTCCCAATCATTGACAGATCCAGATGTGCATGGTTTTCACTAATTCCATCCCAAATACTGCAACCTTATCAAGCTGCAGAGACTTGTGTATCACTAAACAATACGCAAACAAAAGTAAAAGCACATCAGCATATGCATATATTACAAGCTAGGAAAAAGCTATCAAGAAAACACGACAAAGAAACATTAAAGCTCCAAGAAACTAAACAAATATCTTCCAAATTTTACAGACTGTTAACATAAAACTTAGTCAATAATATCTTCCCATGATGCAAGAGTATTTCTATGAGGAATGAAGAGTGTTTCTGCCCCTTCAGAATACTCCTCATTCATTCTCGAATAAACCTCCTTCGTATCACCAGTTTCCATATCAAAACCATACAAGTAATGGCCTGGATATTCGAACACAGTACCTTTCCCATTTCTTGAGCAACAAATGGGTATAACACTCCTAACGTCAAAGTTCATATATATGCTATAGCGCTTCACCAAATCTCCCTTCCGTTCAAAATCCACACTTGCGTCAGATTCAGTGTGGCATGAGCCACAAATCCAAGAGCTCCTCCAATGTCGATAAGTCTATCGTTCACAGCACAAAAGATAGGCAGTTTCATGTTATTAAATTTCTCATCCTCTAAATTCATGGACGGAAAATAATCACTACCCCAAGGCATCCAGTACAATGATCCACTAGCTGATACCGGCGTTTGCGTAACATCTTGTGGTAAGCATGGTTCGCCGTAGCGGGGACGGCGCCCGGAACGGTGACCACCGTTCCGGTTCTAATGGCATTTGACGGGACGAAATTTTAATAAAATTATTTAAAAAATTCAAAACAATTTTAATATTTTAGGAAAAATATTTACATCAAAATAAATATTTTACAACATTAACTTAGAAAAATAAATTTAAATGTCATACCACTACGACTAATACCATGAGGAGTGACGTGAAGGAACAAAATCATCAGTGTACTCTCCCTCAGCATCCCGTTGAGAAAATTGGTTGAATCGGACATTTGAAGCGGAATAGTTACGGGGTAATGAATATAGATTTAATAATATTTCATCACGACCATGGTAATCTCCAAATGTATAATCATTTCCAAGTTGAAAATGTTGTTCCTCCCAAAGCCAATACTTTTCATTTGTTCTTCAACACCCATATAATGCGAAGGTCAACTGAAATATTCATTATCCTCGGCACTCGAGAATTCTGACAAACTTGCTAAATAGCGACGTTGTTCCTCTATCCCAGGACGATACCCATGATCAGTGTCTTGTGTGGCATAATAATTTTCTTTCCCTTGTGCCCATGTCATGCCAGTATCATGTTCATGGGGTTGATCATCGTCTTGGTGCTTTTCACCACTTTCTCGATTGTTCCCACCATTGCTATCAGGACTATCATCGACATCGTCACTTTCATCATTATCACTTGATATGATTTCTTTGCCTTTTGATAATCTCGAGTGGCTCTCACTATTTGTCTTCTTAACATGACTTTGACCACTAGCTGTAATGTTTTGGTCTTCATCTAACCATGCCAAGTCATCATCTTGCAATATAGGAGGGTCATTATCTCTTG
Source organism: Haberlea rhodopensis (assembly GCA_907163345.1). Classification (NCBI taxonomy): domain Eukaryota; kingdom Viridiplantae; phylum Streptophyta; class Magnoliopsida; order Lamiales; family Gesneriaceae; genus Haberlea; species Haberlea rhodopensis. Next base: position 774,394 of record CAJQUN010000189.1, read on the forward strand.
TCCATTCATTTAGAATATCATCATCTTTGAATATAAGATCGAGGTCTATAGGGCTATAATAGTCATCATCTTCTTTTTTATGTATCAAATTTCTTACTCTCAGGCGCATATTATAATGGACATATACCAATTTATGCAACTTTTCGATAGCCAAACGGTTGCAAAGCTTAGTATGTATTATAGACCATGTACTCCAGTTTCTATCACAACCAGAAGATGAACATGTTCGGCTTAGGACTTTAATTGCAATTTTTCTCAAGTGTGGAGCTTCTTCACCATAATCATTACACCATTTAGCTGGAAAAAAAAGTTTTATGATACATAATGTATAACTTTGACGTGTATAAAGAACATGAAGAAGTTCAAACCTGTAAGACTTTTTTTAACGGCTGTTTTTGCGAGTGGAGATCCAAACTCTCCAATTTGTTCCGTGAATAATTTAATTTGTAAAACATATTAAAGAAAAAAACTATTGTCTATTGAATATGAAATATGTTGTCAAAATTTTATAAATATTGTACCTCACTGATTGCTGACGCTTGTGCATTTAAATCAGGTTCAAGTCTCTTGATTACAGTCTTTAATCCTCTTTTGACTTCATCGTCATAAACACAGGTTCCAGAATATTGCAGTATTGGATTGAGAAAATATGCTAAAACACAAAAATATACAAAAAAAATATGATGATAACTATATATGAGTAAATCCGTACTTATTTAAAAACATGTAAATATCATTCAATTTTACCTGCAGCATGTAAATGTTGGTGTAATTGATTATCCCAACGCGCATCAATCACATCCCAGTATAATTGCCAGTCTTTCACACTCTCTCGTATGGATAACTTCGCTCTATCCATTGCTTCATATATAATTGATAGAGTTGGCTTGTTGTCTTGGTCAACCAATTTTAAAACTTTCACAAGTGGTTCAAATGCTGCGCAAATGTCATGAGCCCTCTTCCAAAATCTTGTATCCATAATGATTTGTGCAATTTTGTCGGCATCTTTTCTTCTCCTGCTTGTATTATTGTACTCTTGCCACTCAATTGAAGTACACAATCTCTTCAAATCTTGAGAACATCGAACAAGACTTTCTAAAGATATAAATTCTGTTGCAAAGCGGGTGATTCGAGGTCTAATTAATTCACGATCATTTGTGTAGATTTTCATTAAATTGACCACGTTATCACTGTTGTATATAAAACTTGTTATTTGCTTTGCTTTGTCAATGCACTTTTTCACCTTTGTCATCTTACCGATGTCTTCAAGCATTAAATCGATGCAGTGTGCAGCACAAGGTGACCAAAACAAGTGAGGCCTTTCAATCATCATTTTCTGACCAGCAGCCTTATTTGCACTTTCACTGTCTGTAACCACATGCACAATATTTTTCTCCTCAACCTCGTCAATTACTTTGTTCAAAAGAGATAAAAGAAAATAAGCATTATTTTTCTTGTTGGTGCAATCCACTGAATTATGAAATATCATGTTACGATCGCAATATATCATAAAGTTAATAATAGGATGCTGGTTATGTGTGCTCTAACCACCACACATTATTGTACATCCATATTTGGGCCATTTTGATTTTAAAGTATGTAAATATCCAGTCATATCTTCCACCTCCTCCTGCAAAAAAACACCACCTATTTGACGTCCCGAAGGACCTTGTATTCCAGGTCCATCCTCCGCAATGGTATTGACCATAGATTGGTAGTATGGACCGCTATCCGCTGCATGAAAAGGAATGGCATTGTATATAAACCATTTTGAAATAGCTTTACCAACTTCTTTGACTTTTTCAGGAGCAAACCAATTTTAAATACTCTTCTGTTTTGATGGAAACATATACGTATCAATCCCTTTCGATGGTTTTTGAGCTCCCTCTTTTACGCTAAAGCTCCGAGGTATCTATTTTCTGAAATTGGGATTTCCAGCAAGTGATGAACCGGCACCGGAACCAAACCGGTTACACATCTCGTCCTCTAATGCTCTTGATTGACAACTTTCTTTCATGGCCGTTCGCAATACCCTATTTTCCAATTTCTCTAAAGCTTCTTCACTAGTAACATTTCTTCCAAATCCATAATCACCTTCATTGTCACTGTCAAGTGCATGAATGCTTTGTTGAATTGCATTGACTGCAATTTCTTTTTTTCTTTTTATTACAACTCTCTCAGACTTTGAATCTTGAAGATGTTTCCGTACCATTAATGATATCTCTTTTGGAGCTTTACTACATGACTCGACATTTCCAGCAACATTTGCAATATGTTGTTTAAATCTTGTAATACCTCCGCTTACAACTTTCCCACAAAATTTGCATTGTATTGTCTTACGATTGTCTCCGATAGGTTTACCAAACTCCCAACCAATATCAACTTTTGGAGCCATTCTTCTAAACACTTACTGGTTCACGATTTTTTGCTTTAAAAATTGCAAAAATGTAAATCTTTAATACAATCTACTAGCAAAGATCCATTTGTTTTTCTTTACAAACATATTTCATAAATACATTGAGGAATTTTATCTAGCTTTTCAATTGAAGAGTTGTGAACAAGAATCCAAGTAATCATAAGATAACTTAATGCACCTCATAATCCGGAAGAAGAAAGGCTACTTACCTGGAAGTTGGAAGAGAGAATTTTCTTCAATTCTTCGTTCAAGATAAGTGAAAGTTTCATCAACATTCAATAGTGCATGTTACTATTGATCAATGTACAAAAAAAGGCATTCCGCCGACAGTCTGCATGCCGCGATCGATCGCGGCTTCACGTGCGTTGGGGCAGTAACAATTCGCGATCGATCGCGAAGACTTCGCGATCGATCGCGAAGTGTTACTGCAAGCATGGTTGGCGGAACGTTCCGCACCGGCCGTTCTGACGCCGATTTAACGTGATGTAACCGATTTTTGGGGTGAAAAACGCCTTCAAGGGACGATAACCTTTACAGCATGCAACTCGAGAAAGGTGAGGCTCGTTCCGGTGTCGGAACGGCAGGAACAGCCGTTCCGATACCGAAACGGCGAACCATGGTGGTAAGTGAGAAGAAGGGCCATCCATACAGATCCATTTTCTTGTACTAACATTCAAGATTTCACAGACGGTGTACCCTGGTGCTTCACGAAACAAGTGTACAACCTTGTACGTTCTTGCCTGAATGCAGAACGCAAAGCCATAGGATTCAGGAAAACCAACTGAACCAAGTGGAAGCTTGGTGTGTTTTCTTGTTAAGGGATTCATGAGTATCAATCCCTTGTTCTTGGACCTTATACCAAGCACTATACCATCACAGCTAGCCCGAATATCAACTAAATCGATCACACAAGACTCAAACAAAATTGTCGTTCCCACGATTCAAATCCTAGTAATGGAAGTGAGGTTTAAGCTCAACGGGTGGTAAGACGAGACAAGAAGTATGTTCTCTAACAACGATTAATTCTTGAGATATGAGCACCGTCTCGGATTGCTGTGCGTGAATTTGACGAACACGGAGCTATTGACTAAAGCATACCATTTCTTGCACACAAATTTCAGCTTTATAAGGGATTCAGCAGGGAGTAAACCGAAAATCTTGAATAGCAAATCATCAGGAATCTGCATAACATCAAATTCACTCTCTGATTCTGATTTCTGGGCTGGGGCTTTTTCCTGTGATCGTTGCTTTACATATTTTTTTCTGTAGAAAATCTTTAAGCTTCCGCTGCCTCTTGTGGCGCCGGAATTCGGCCTCCTCCTTTCATTGCGCATATTAGGATCCATTCGGGTTCTGATCAATCTCCCAGAATACGAGAAATTTGCTTTCAAAATCTAAAAAAAGAGGTGACTTTTAATGGGCTAAGATCATGAAACAAGAAAACAAGAATTTTCTGATAGAGGAGACAAGAACTGGCGATGATAACATTGGCTAAGGTTAGAATTGGACAGGAATTACGCCTCAAAAGTAAGAAAAAACAATGATGAAACTCCGTAGTGGAAATATATTTACACTAGCACTAGCATGATAGTAGCAGTGTGTGGAAACGTGATTGGATTATATTGTCAGAATATAAATAATGGTGTTCCCAAGAATTGACGAAGACTTTAAAGGTAATTCATAAAAAGTTTCATATGGTGATTGCTCATGCTGTTTGCCTGACCGAGTTAACCAAACCTGATTCGAAACCAAACCAGTTAAAATCGGCTCGAAACCTGGACCGATTAACCCCGTCCCAAACCGGAGTTCTATCCGGATTTCACCTGGATTGGACCGATTTCAATGAGACCAAAACCGTCGGTTCAATAAAAAATGGCTCGTTGGCCAACAACTCAATAGCCGTTGGCCAACGGGCATGCTGCCGAAAGCATTATTTTATTATTATTTTTTTTTAATTTTTTTCACCTATAAATACCCCTTAACCCAACACTATTTTCATCCTACTTTGTTACTCAAACAACTCTCATATTCTATCATTTTCTCATCTAATTCCAATATTCATTTTCCATACAATTTTATTCTTCCAATTCTATTATCAATTCAAAGTGAGGGGTATTAGTGCAGGCGAGGTGCATTAAAATACACTGTTATAAAAAGACTATGATTGGTGATAAGCATGTGTGGGTTGAATATATGTCATGACATTTGTAGAACCGTAATATAATCAATTTATGATTATTAGTTATGGTACAAGAACAACCAAAGGAAGCGTTTTAAATGCATTGGAATACATGAAGTGCTTTGTATTTACAGTTTATGCATTTACTCATTATAATCATATTGTGGTGAATATGGATTATTATATGCTCATGGTTTGGGGTTGTTCCTGTAGGTGCATTTTGGCATGGATGGCTAAGGCCAGGGTTGATACAGTGAGCTGTGTGAGGAGTGCTACTGGTATAGCAAGACTGAAATTCTTTTGTATAGTTTCTACACATGGTAGAGTAAATCTATATCTTACATTCATTTTGATGGGAATGTAATTAATTCCATTTTGGAAATTTTATTTTGGCACTGTAATCCTTAAGCTCAAGCCATCAACATGAACCATTATACTCTGATGAATGCATGTTTAGCTCTCTAAATGCACTTAATACACACTTAAGGTAGCGATGCCTTACATTAGTGGTATCAGAGCAGTCGTTAGAGAACCGGGGATGAACGAAGGCTAGACTTAGTGAACAAGTTGGCTAAGTGTTCACTTATGAGCATGTTTATGCATGTGGTGCATATTTGAGTATATATGTGTATATACATGCCTATTGTTGTTCATGTTAACTAACGATGTATTACATGAATTGTTTCTGGTTTTGGTTTATTGTTGTTAACCTCTGTATTACAGCATAGCAGCCAGAAATTTTGGACACCTCAATGAGGAGGTGGGTGAGGCATTTAGTGTGAATGCGGATATTGCTCAGACTAACCCTCTACCGCCACCGGCTGTGGGCGAGGAACCTTTGGTACAACTGTTACTACCCAGGGAACTGAGTTTGACACAGTTTTTGACTTTCCATCCGCCTCGCTTTGAAGGAGCTGAGACAGGGGAAGAAGCAGAGGAATGGTTAGAGAGGATTGGGCAGATCTTCGTGTCGGCACCGTGTGCCAAGACCGCTTGGTTAAGGTTACCGGAATTCCAACTGGCTAAGAAATCTTCCATGTGGTGGGAGACGACAGTTATGGAGATGAGAGCTCAGGGTATATTGGTGGACTGGAGCTTGTTTAGGACCCGGTTTCTGAACGGTACTTTTCAGCGGCTGCTAGGCAAATGAAGGAGGATGAGTTCATTGAATTGAATCAAGGCAACATGACAGTTTCTGACTACGCCTTGCAGTATTCATCACTCTTGAGGTATGTCCATCATATTGCTATCAATGGACATGCCAAGATGAGGCATTTCTTAAAGGGCTTGAGGCTGGAGTTGTTCGATAGGGTCATCTCTAATAACCCTATCTCTTTTGATGATGCTCTGACTAGAGCGGAGCTAGCGGAGATTGGGGTAAGCGCTTACAAGGTGTAAGGACCCCGCACCAAAATCCGGAATGGAGTAATCTCCCAAACTAACACAAATCCACGAAAGACATCATCATTCCCCGATGCTAACCATCCCAAGAGCAGTCAGCCAAATTTAACTGCAAGTCAAACGAATCATTCGTGATTCCAAAATAGATATCGTCCCAAAGATATCTCTATGATTTAACCAACGATGTTAAACATACATCGTTACCAAAGTGATCACCAGCACACTACAGTGTACTTAACCTACATCCGCTTCCCAATCTCCAATTTCACCTCCATCAAAGGAGCAGTTGCACCACTTTGCAACACGGATTGGGAAACTCACCACTACCGATCAACACAAAGCACATCTCTAAGGATGTCTACATCCGGGTGTTCAAGAATCATATCTTGGTCCAAACACACAACCGAGACTCCACAAGGTCTCAAATTTCCGAAAGGACATGCAAGAACAATCAATTGCATTCCCGCTACACGTGCCAACCACAACACTTACCAATCCTAATATTGGCCATCCCTCGTTTACCCTAGGATTCAACAATCCTAAAACAGGGAGGCTATCGAATTAACCAGAAATGAATTTCCGTGGCCTAAGATACGACAATCCCTCCTCAGGGGAAGTCAACCAACCCTCACGATCATTCCTCAGAATACATCGTGTCGTCGAGATTACCACTCTCCAAGTGTCACAATCTCTCACCGAAGATTCGTCAACCAAGCACACTAATCCGATACTCAACAAGGACCAAAATAAAAGCTAGCATTCGTATACACACACTGGTACGCATGCCTAAGTACCAATACAACCTGCATACACAATGCGATCGACTCAGGTATCACCAAACATACCCAAAGCCCCAAAACAACTATCAATCCCCAGTTATTCTCACATCACAGAGAATGATGATTGACGAACCAAAGGTCAAATGTGTGATTCCAACATCAACACCGCACCAACCGACTCATCGAGTCTACAAAGACTCCCAAAAGGTAGGTATATCAATACCGCATTCCTCTCAAGGAAAATGTCATGTACCATGACCTTCCAACCTCGAACTGCCATTCAGAAAACCTGGATATATTTATACCAAAACATATCTCAGAACCAATAAAATACACAACTGGTCCAGTATAGTGCATCCATGCCACTATTATCAAAATGAAATCCTTATACACAACGTATACTCAATCTAACAATGCTCTGTACTAATATCATAGTACTATACAATCGAGCATTTCTCCGAAGACGTCTCCTCGAACGTCTCACCGAAAGGTAAATAATCCATTACTTGGTCCAACACCAGTAATGCTTATCAAGGCTGATTTACAATCACCCCACGACCTACCAGCTGTCTCCATGACAGTACAATTCAAATCTCTCCAAGAGATAAAATCAATATAGTAGTGTTACCCCACTAACTATATCCCACAATTCCAATTGTGTTCCCCAATGCATGCCATATGCAAGGATTCTCAACCAGAACCAACAATGACTTGTCGACAGTCACGTTGGTACTCCAAAAAAAAAAACTGAGTTGTCCCAGTACAAGTCCCTTAATATTGACGCATAAACATCCCTGTGAGGTATTCCGTGCTCAAACCCCATGCGACATAGTGACTACTAGAGTCCACTATTACCCTCATCGTATCACCATACGATTCACCAAACGCGGTTCCAGCGAGCAGTATAATGGCTACAACAAGCACACTATATCACTGCAACAATACCTGGCTAGCAGTTCACTGCCCGCATAGGCTTATACCGAACTTACCAATATGCCATACGTTCCATCCTGGTATGCCATACCGTACTAACCATTAGAGTAGTGGGTCATCACCCAATATTTCTCTAAAACACCAAGCACTACGGACATCCCAGTGTCATTACTCAACTACAAAGCAATCTAAATTCCGTAGGATTTATTCCACACCCTCAGGGGTGGATGTGATCATGTCTACCACATGTCACCTCCGCATAAGCAAGTAGTTTCCTCAACAACTACTCCTATTACCAGTCACTTGGCCATAGCCATTCCAAAGAGTATACCCAAAGGTACCACTACTCGACAAATATCTATCTCTATTGCATGATGTGGTACACTCACCGGTACAATGCATCCAATAATCCATCGAGCAAACCTGCTCGGCATAACAATCTCGTCAACCAGTGACGTAGACATCGCCTTGTGCTCATCAACAGCACTCAAACCATATGACTAAATACGTACATATAATGTATTAGTCATCAAAACGACGCTACGCGTCTACACAGACATCCATTATGTCATCGTCATTCCGTGACGGTACCTGTCAACATATGACATTCAAAATAACATCGTCAACTCGTGACGGTACATGTCGATACACGACATCCATAGTCTCATCATCAAACACATGACGGTATATGTATATCAACGCATGTCATCCACAATAATGCTAATAAAACAGTAATATGCCATACCTCATCGCTAATAAAATAGCGGCATACCTGTCTCCGTCGTCCAATAGCGATACATAATCAACACCCATAGCTCGTGGGCGGTACAATCCCGTGCTATGTAGATAGCGGCAGAACCCATCGCTATAAAATCAGCGGCATGATCCCTTGTCATAGAGTCAGCGACATAAAACATCACTATATATATCTGGCGGTATGAACCATCGCCAATAGATGTAGCGGAATGAACCATCGCTATAGAGATACCCGACGGTATCAACCATCGCCATAGATGTAGCGGAATGTACCATCGCTATAGAGATACCCGGCGGTATGAACCATCGCCAATAGAATAGCGGAATAAACCATCACTATGAATACCCGGCGGCATAAACCATCGCCAATAGAATAGCGGAATAAACCATCGTTATGAATATCCGGTGGCATAAACCATAGCCAATAGAATAGCGGAATAAACCATCACTATGAATACCCGGCGGCATAAACCATCGCCCATAAACTAGCGGGATGATAACCCTCGCTATAATATGACAGCGGTCGTGTTCTTCGCTTCATATGAGCGGCAAATGTCCTTCATCGCTACCTCGCTTCGACATACCAGCGGCAAATAATATCCCTCGCTATAATATGACAACGATCGTGTTCTTCGCTTCATATCAGCGGCAAATATTCTCTCATCGCTACGGTATGACAGCGGCACCATTACTCCTCGTTTTAATCATGACAGCAGAAATACCCCTCGCGTTAACATGACAGTGGAAATACCCATCGCTTAGACAATACAAGCGTAAAATAATATCCCTCGCTATGATATGACAGCGGTCGTGTTCTTCGCTTCATATCAGCGGCAAATATTCACTCATCGCTACGGTATGACAGCGGCAAGTATTCACATCGCTACGAAGGCGGCAAGTATTCACATCGCTACGCCATGCATGCAACCGTAATGCATAACCCGTATTCCAGTAAACATCGCCATGAGTGTATTTTAATGCACCTCACTTCAAATGTGACATGCGGAATTTTACCATCGCTTCAACATTTAGCGGCAAAGCATTAAAATCATCACTCCGATATATATGCAACCGTAATGCATAATCCATGTCTCATATGACCCTGCAACCACCATGGTTAGCAACAACATATTCCAATTATGAACACATATCATAAACGCACATAAGCAATATAGTTATGCCACACAACACTAACTACCATCATGCATAAGTATGTGCTTCTCATTCCCATTAACATGTTCATAGGCCCTCAACAGCCCCAAAGAGCAAACCACTGCTCTGATACCACTAATGTAAGGACCCCCGTGCCCTTAACCCGTTATTAGTGTATTAATCCCTGCCATTAGTGCATACAATCATATTATAATGGGAAGGAAACCATATACAAGTATAAGATCATATACCATCTATAAAAAATCTTGCATTAGAACCCCATGATATTCAACTTCCCCAACCAAAACCACTTTCATAGTATGCACCATAATAACATACTCTCAGTTTATTTAGCAATTCTGTATTTAATTGCATGCAACCATAAATAAAGAGAGAGAATACCATGCCCATTTATACATTCCATATACACGTAAAGACGTACTCACATGAGAGCACCCAATGAATAAGCGTGTATCTAATGTATAAAATGCTCTACCAGATACCGTTACTGGTACTTCAATCCTGTAAGCACCTCCCAAGCACAAACTCGATCTCAACTCTGGATCTATGTACTTATTCAACCAGCTCTGGTACCTCGATCCTCGAAGTACCTCAATTCAACAGCCCGAGCTCAACTCCAAAGCTGCGGCTACACCTGTATCACCTGCCCAACAGAGACAACCCCCACACGGGGTGAGCATACCAATACCACCAATCCAATAATCATAATATTACAGTTCATAATTTATAGAATGTAAATGCCATGAATTTAAATGATACTCACTGGATGGTATCATCCTCATCCGGGATCCCCTGTATTGTCCATGTTCTCAAAATAACCAGTCATTAAATTCTCAAAAGCCAATTGATCATCTCATTGATCAACTAAAACCATTCCTGCTATACCAGTTCTATAATCAAATATGATTAAATCATCAAATAGAGTACTACAGATATCACATGTATCTAGCAAATGACTCCATATTTCTATCTCATAACTCGCTCCAGAATAGCAGTATTTTAACCCGGCGGCCCATAATATTTCCCAATAAATGTTCATTCATCGCGATTACCATATACCATGCATTTCAATACCCATTTATTGCAAATACCACATACCATGCATTTCAATATCCATTTAATGCAAATATCACATACCATGCATTTCAATATCCATTTAATGCAAATACCACATACCATGCATTTCAATATCCATTTAATGCAAATACCACATACCATGCATTTCACAGTTGTAATATTATAACAGGCTATGCTCGTACGTCATACGTACCTTATTCCCGTAGTTCGACTCCAATCTTGCCTTGGTCCCGTGATCGATGGATTATGTGATAAACACAATTAATAATCCACAATTAAATTCAAGCATGCAACCACGTGTCCAAGCACGTTCACAAACCCCAATTCTATCGTCATCCATGACGATTAACCATTTTAAAAGACCCCGGGCGAAGCATGCATCGAAAACACAACACGAAATAATTCTCCAAAAATAGGCATTGGCGATCGATCGCTTCAACTCAGGCGATCGATCGCCTCGCAAAATGATATGGGCAATCGATCGCCTCATTTCCAGGCGATCCGTCGCCTCTCAACGATTTTTGGCTACTGCCTCATGGCGATCGATCGCCTCCTTTGAGGCGGTCGATCGCCTCACTGTTCATCTTCCACAAAAATTCAGCAACGTCGTGGCGATCGATCGGCCCGCCCTAGGGATAGATCGCCTCGACCTGTAACAGCCAAAAATGACGTTTTTCTTGCAAAATCTTCCCCAACAACAAAGCTCACACCCCAAACAACATAAACCCTTAACAAGGGGCTATAAATCAACTCCGAAATACAACACCCAAAAATCTTTAAAAACCCATTTCTTTAAACCAAACACAAATCCTTCCCAAACACTACCATACCACTATCAAATCGAAGATAAATGCGAGGGGATGAATAATACCTTCTTATCTTCTAGAAATTCGGCTCCCTAGCCGAGCAACCATCGATTTTCCATCAAGGGAGAAAAGAGGGAAGAAGAGGGGTGGGGATCGCTGGGGTGAGAGGGGAGAGAGAGAGGAGATTCCGTGTAATGACGGAACACCGAGTCCATTTGGTATATATATCTCTAAAGCTCCAAAATACCAATACCTCCAAAACTACATCATGATTTATTAAAAATCATCTGTTTTCAATAAATATCTCTCCAACTCTAATTCTATTACCAGCCCCAGTACAAAGTACTCCGGGCCCCAGATCCTGCCAAAAACCAAATTCCAAGATTATCACCACGGTGAGAATACAAACTCATCCCTTGGATCCAACGACTCCAAAAACCAGATTTAAAATCCCCGAGAGTCCCGAAACCGCAACTAATTCATAATTGCCACAATTAAAATCCCTTAAGGATTATTATCACACCGGGATTAACACCATAAATCCTCGGGCATCACACAAGGATATTGTACCCCCTCATGTACTATCTCAGAGGCCAGTTTCTGACAGTCTGAGGCCACGGGGAGAGCAGTTCAAGCCTCATGGAACTTCTTCATCTTCCCGATTTAGTGGGAGGCGGTTTAATAACCGAAGGCCGGGAGATCGAAGGAGCAGTGCACCGACCAACCGGGGACCAACACAAGTGAGTAGAACGGGGAAAACGAGATGCGATAATTGTGGAGGACCACACTTGGCTCGTGACTGCTCGGCTTGTTATAGTTGTGGCAAGATGTACCACATTGCTCAGCATTGTCCTACCCGAGGAGGACAGTCAGACTTCAGGTTGAACATACCGAGATTTGATGACAGATCAGTACATCAGAGGCAACAAATTATGCCTCGACCATCGGGAGGTCAGACAGTGGGACCACCTCAGGGGAAAGTGTATGCATTGATTAGGGAGCAGGCTGAGGCATCCCCAGAGGAGATGATTGCAGGTAAGTTTTATTTATTTACCTACCCCGCTTTTATTTTGATAGATACAGGTGCCTCCCATTCTTTTGTATCTGCGGATTTTGTGGAAAGACATCATATGTGCCCATCGCCGTTGCCCACGCCTCTTATGGTCTCGACACCCACTGGAAGGAATGTGATTGCTGATCAGGTATTATCTAACTGCCTCATTTATTTTGAGGGCAATGATCTGAAGACAGATTGATTGTTTTGGGTATGACGGACTTTGATTGCATTGTGGGCATCGATGTACTGAACATATATCAGGCAGTGGTTGATTGCCGGCAGCGAACGGTTCTATTCTGATCTGATCAGGGGATTCAGTGGATATTTTACGGAAGTGGTTCTCATCCGGAGATTCCGTTGGTACTGGCTATTAAGATGTCACAGTTATTGGAACGTGGACATACGGGTTATCTCATCTATGCCATTGATGTTGCGGGAAAGAAGGAAGAGCAGAGAATTGAGGAGATACCCGTGGTTGCGGAATTTGCCGACGTGTTTCCGGAAGAAATCCAGGCTTTCCGCTGAGTAGGGAAGTCGAGTTTGGAATTGAACTATTGCCAGGCACGTCCGCTATTTCTCGTGCCCCATATAGAATGGCACCGGTGGAGTTGCGAGAGTTTGAAGGTTCAATTGCAGGAACTTCTTGACAAGGGGTACATACGCCACATTGTGTCACCTTGGGGTGCACCGATCTTATTTTTAAAGAAGAAGGATGGTTCGATGCGCTTGTGCATCGATTACCGTCAGTTGAATAAAGCGACGGTAAAGAACAAGTACCCTCTTCCGCGGATTGATGATCTGTTTGATCAGTTGCAGGGCACGAAGCTTTATAGCAAGATTGACTTGAGATCTGGGTACCATCAAATACGAGTTAGAGAGGAAGATGTACAGAAGACAGCGTTCCGGACTCGTTATGGGCACTATGAGTTCTTGGTCATGCCATTCGGAGTGACGAATGACCCGGCTGTCTTTTTGAGTCTGATGAACCGAGTATTCCAGCCGTATCTTGATCAGTTTGTTATAGTGTTTATTGATGACATTTTCATATATTCTAGGAGCGAAGAGGAGCAGTGAAACATTTGCGTACAGTGCTTCAGATTCTCCGGGATAATCAGTTGTTTGTCAAGCTAAGTAAATGTGAATTTTGGTTGGACGGTGTTTTTGGGGCATGTGATCTCCAGAGATGGGATATCAGTGGATCCCAGGAAGGTAGAGACAGTAATGGATGGTCTGCGCCTACCTCTGTACCCGAGATTCAGAGTTTTCTTGGCTTGGCCGGATATTATCGACGCTTTGTCGAGGGATTCTCAAAGATTGCTAAGCCATTGACGCAGCTGACTCAGAAGGGAGTACCATTTTATTAATATGAGGCTTGTGAACAGAGCTTCCAAGATTTGAAGCATCGGTTGACGACTTCACCCGTGTTGGTGATTCCCACGGAGAACGAGAGATTCGTTCTTTATACTGATGTGTCGCTACAGGGTTTGGGATGTATGCTGATGCAAGATAAGCATGTGGTAGCTTATGCTTCGAGGCAGTTGAAGCCGCATGAGACCAGATACCCACTTCATGATTTGGAATTGGCGGCTATTGTGTTTGCCTTAAAGATTTGGTGGCACTACTTCTATGGTACTTCGTTTACCATCTACACGGACCACAAGAGCCTGGAGTTTTATTTATTCAGGCGGAACTGAATGTGAGGCAGAGAATATGGATGGACTTGCTGAAAGACTATGATTGCGAGATAGAGTACCATCCCTGGAAGGCGAACTTGACAGCTGACGCTTTGAGTTAGAAAGTGAAGTCTACTGCCGAGGACGTCATTCATTTGTCGGCATTGTTGACTTCCTACTGTCAGTTGGGCTATGACTTTGATGTGTCTGCATCGCCGGTACATGTGTCCACATTGTTAGCTGAGCCGGATATTTTTGAGAATATCAGATAGGCTCACCAGTCAGATGAGGAGATACAGAGATGGATAGCATTGGTCCTTCAAGGACAACCATCGAGATTCAGGATTGCAGAGGACGGTACGTTGAGGCTCGGTAACCTTTGGGTGATTCCGAGTGTGCCGGAGCTGCTCCATGGAATCTTGCAGCAAGCTCACAGTAGCAGGTTTAGCATCCACCCAGGTGGAAGGAAAATGTATAAGGACCTATGTGACAAGTTTTGGTGGAAACGAATGAAACGAGATATTGTGGCATTTGTTAAGAGATGTTTGATCTGTCAGCAGGTGAAGGCAGAGAGGCAGAGGCCTGGTGGTGAGTTGAAGAGCTTGGAGATACCTAAATGAAAGTGGGAATACATATACATGGACTTTGTGACCCACTTGCGCATGACTGCTTCGGGATTTGACGCCATTTGGGTGATTGTGGATAAGCTGACGAAGGTGGCTCACTTTATTCTATATAGTATGACATTCACATACTTGATGATGGCCCAGTTGTATATTCGGGATGTAGTGAGATTGCACGGAATTTTCTATTGTGTCTGACCGAGATCCACGATTTACGTCTCATTTTGGGAAGGTCTTCAGTCAGCTTGGGGGACTGAGGTAAGATAGAGCACAACATATCATCCCCAAACAGATGGCCAGACCGAGCATACTATACAAATGCTCGAAGATATGTTACGGGCTTGTGTGTTGGAGTTTGATACTCCGTGGCAGGATTCAGTGGCCTTGGTAGAATTCTCGTACAACAACAGCTACCAAGCGAGCATTCAGATGGCTCCTTTTGAGGCCTTTTATGGTAGACGTTGTCGATCACCGTTGTACTGGGACGATTTGGATCGTAAATCGGTGGGGGAACCGGAACTGATCCGGGAGATGGAAGAAAAGGTGAAAGTGATCAGACAGAAAATGAAAGCAGCCCAGGATAGCCAGACAGCCTATGCTAATAAATGGCGACGATCGTTGGAATTTCAATTGGGAGATAAGGTATTTTTGAAGATCTCACCTTTCAGAGGTGTTGTGCGATTTGGAATGCGAGGGAAACTATCTCCGAGGTATGTTGGACTGTATGAGATCTTGCAGCGCATTGGTACTTTTGCCTACCGCTTGGCTTTGCCACCGTCGTTGTCTGGGATTCATGACGTGTTTCATGTGTCTATGTTGAGGAAGTATGAGCCGGATCCATCTCATGTGTTGCAGCCTTCAGAAGTTCAGTTAGATTCTGATGTGTCCTATGTGAACGGCCTGTTAGAATTCTGGATCGAGCGGATCGCAGACTTCGGAACAAGGTGATACCGATGGTCAAAGTTCAGAGGGAACACAGGGGTGTCGAGGAGGCCACGTGGGAGATGGGGTGACATATGGTGTAGCACTACCCGGAACTATTTCTGGTATGTAAATTATGTTTTGATTTGGATTGGTAAGTGCATGCAATTTCGAGGATGAAATTTTCTAAGTAGGGGAGTATTGTGATATCCCTGAAAATAATTATGTGCTTTATGGTTTCTAATAATAATTATGGTGTTATGATTATTATTATGGTTAGGGAAATGTATAGTTATGCGGTGGGCATGAACTGGTAATACATTTCAGGGTGCATGTGATGCATAGTGGGGAAATGATGATTTGGCATGATTTGTTGGGCTTTGTTCTAGTGATGTAGAAAAAGCATGTTAATAATTAGTGTGGTGCATTTTATTGGGTAAATGCTTTAAAATATTATGTTGGGATATTTTACTACATCGTGCTAATTAATTGGGTACCATTTTTAAGTTAAACCCCACACTATACCCCCACACCCTTTATACACTCTTACCTCCCCATCACTCTCTATCACTCAAAAACCCTTCCCCAAACCCATTTCATCGCTTAGCGCTTGGAGGAGAGGAGCAGAAATTTCAAAAAAAATTTGTTGGAACCGAAGAGGGTGGGTGAATGAGGTTCATTGGCTACTTTAGCTTTTTAAAATGAGTTTGCAAAAATAATGAGTTTGCGCTGCGGAAGACTTCAAGTCAATCAATAAATAAATAAAATGAAGAAGTAAATAAATGCGTAATTTAAATAAAGCGATAAATGACACGAATATTTGTTATAGAAGTTCGGCGATGAATCGCCTACGTCTCCTCTTCCCTGCTAGATAACTTCCAACCGAGGTTCCACTAGAACGAAAAGGATCTTGGCCTTAAGGGCTCCAAGTTAGCCACAACACACTCTTCCCGAGTACAAAAAGCTCTTCACGGGCACAACACTCTTCACGAGTCTTCTTGGCCTTAAGGGCTCCAAGGATAGCCACACACAACTCTTCCCGAGTTACCAACACTCTTCACGGTCTTCTTGGCCTTAAGGGCTCCAAGGATAGCCACAACACATGCACCAACTTTACTTGTTGATGACTTTACAATTTCCAACTTGCGTCGGTGTTGGAGGACCTTACAAATAAATCAACAACACCTTCATGGTGTAACAAAACGAAGAAACCAAGACTATCACAAAAGAAAAGAATCACAAACTTCAATACAACACAAATGTATGGAGATTGCAATGCTAGATGAAATTTGAATAAGCAAAGCTTTGTTGAAGTTTGTAGGCTTGTTTCTATATTTCAAAATGCTCCAAGCATCCATATTTATAGTGTAGGAGGCCCCCCAAGGCTCCTACTAGCCGTTGCTACACTCAAGGCTTGAATCACTCCTCGATCGCCTAGGACCTCGCCTCGGGCGATCACCATCGCCGCACCCCAACGGTCACCATAATGCACGCATCGCCTCAGGCGATGTACCGATCGCCTCAGGCGATCAATTCTATAAATTAATGACGTAGCCTCAGCTGCTCAAAATCTTCCATCGCCTTAGGCGAAGCATCGATCGCCTCAGGCGTTCAGGTCATCGCCTCAGGCGATAAAGCCATCGCCTCGGGCGAACTCCCCTTGCCCGCGAGCCTCGGCGTCGCCTCTGTCGATGTGTGTGGCGATCCCCTCCTGGCTGCCATCGCCTGGGGCGATGATCACCATCGCCTGGGGCGATCCAGACCAAAATTTGCACACTTGATTTTCTTCATTCAATCCACTTTTTAATCAATAAACCTGTACACTAAGTAAACACATTAGTATAACAAACACAAGTTTTGTTGATCATCAAAACTCAAAAATAATCCGGAGATAAATTAAAGCATTAAACACAACCATGCGTTTAAGGCTCAATACTTTTGTTGCTTGATTTCTTGCTAGTTTTGAAGCTAAAGTGGTAAGCAGTCTTCCTTGCTAGGTATTGAGCATGATTAGTTGAATTGGGTTTTTGAATTTGGGGGTAAATGGGTTTGATATGAATGTGGTAGTTTTATGTTTATTATGTTGTGTTTTGATGTATATAATGTGTTGGGTTGAGGATATATGTTGGGTTGGGTTGTATATGTTTAGGGCATGGATTTTACGCTAAAAAATGGTGTTTTCAGGAAATTTTGCAACGATCGATCAATCGGTAGCATCATAGCAATCGATCGGTGCAAGTGCGTAGCGATGGGTAAATATTTGAGTATTTACCGATCGATCGGTATGAGAGACCGATCGATCGGTGGTGGCTAGCGATCGATCAGTAGCTTCGACCGATCGATCGGTGCAAAGCCGTAGCAAAAGTCAGGATATTTATCGATCAATCGGTAATGGTGACCAATCGATCGGTAAAGCATATTGGTGAATTGTATATTTTGTGTTCTCCTTTGAGTTTCGGGGAACTTTTATCGACCCATTGTGATTAATTTGTTGGGATTTTGGTAGTGGACTATTTATTTGGTTCTAATATTGAGTTGTGCAATTGTGTAGAGCCTTCCCAGGTGGCAACACAACGAAGGGGATAAAGTCCAAAACACATCCCATATTTTAAAAAGGTATGTAGAGAGACGTAGAGCACGAAACAGTAACATGTATTTTGTATACATATTGGATTATGCATTGTGGTTGCATATACATATTAGTTATGCATTGTGGTTGCATATATGTATTGGATGCTTGGTGCATAGCATGTATAGTCGTTGTTATACTCGAGTGGTGATTTTAATGAGCGATGAGAGAATACTTGCCGTTGTCATATCATAGCGAGGAAAGAATATTTGCCGCTAATATGTTGAAGCAATGGTACATGCCGCTGTCACATTAAAGCGAGGTTATTCGATGTCGCTGATATGTCGAAGCGAGGGGTATTAGTGCAGCGGTCATGACTAGCGAGGTGCATTAAAATACACTGTTATAAAAAGACTATGATTGGTGATAAGCATGTGTGGGTTGAATATATGTCATGACATTTGTAGAACCGTAATATAACCATTTATGATTATTAGTTATGGTACAAGGACAACCAAAGGAAGCGTTTTAAATGCAGTGGAATACAGGAAGTGCTTTGTATTTACGGTTTATGCATTTACTCATTATAATCATATTGTGGTGAATATGGATTATTATACGCTCATGGTTTGGGGTTGTTCCTGTAGGTGCATTTTGGCATGGATGGCTAAGGCCAGGGTTGATACAGTGAGCTGTGTGAGGAGTGATACTGGTATAGCAAGACAGGAATTCTTTTGTATATTTTCTACATAGGGTAGAGTAAATCTATATCTTACATTCATTTTGATGGGAATGTAATTAATTTCTTTTTGGAAATTTTATTTTGGCACTGTAATCCTTAAGCTCAAGACATCAGCATGAACCCTTATACTCTGATGAATGTATGTTTAGCTCTCTAAATGCACTTAATACACACTTAAGGTAGCGATGCCTTACATCATCGTTCGTTTATCTTATGGAGGTGAAGTTTAAAAAATATTGGTAACATATTCCACACGTGCACTGTATATCTACACTGTTAGACCGAAGTCAGGGTGTAGGATCTTTCGATACTTTATTTGAATATTATACTAATTTTTTAGATAAATTGTCGATCAAAAGACGTCAATCATGCATTCTCTTCAAAATATGTTTTGATTGTACAACAGTGAGCGGGGACAAAGCTCATCGTCACATGTAGGAGGAGGAGAAGAAGAAGAAGACTCTACTCAGTCACGAAGCGGAGGGATTAATCTGTTGAGGAGCCTTGGAAGAAAGAAGCAGAGAGGAAGCGAAGTGTCATCCACCTCTTCAAATGAGTTGCAGTTCTTCCTGGGTCAAATGTTCATTACAGATGAAATTTTTGACGTACTAGAGTGGTGGAAAGCAAACGTAAGATAATATCCAGTCTTAGCCAAAATTGCTAGAGATGTATTTGCAGTCCAAACATCCAGTACACATCGGAGTTAGCATTCTCAACTTGTGATCGACTCATTGGAGACTTTAGAGTTTCTCTAAAACCAAAATCATTGTGCATGTTTACGCTGCTAAAGATTGGTTCGATGCTGAGAGAAGAAATAAGAGAGAATGAGGAGTCGACGAGTTCGGCAATGAAAGTTTCGAAGAAGAAGAAGAATTGGCCAAGACTATACTAAACAGCTTAACACATGCAATTGAATTGCAAGATTCCCAAAAAATATAAACGATCATTTGAAGCCATACACCAACAAAATACATGGCCCAAACAGCTTACCATATGCAATTGATTTGTAGGATTCCCAAAAAATATGCGGTCATTTGAAAATGTAGAAGATGTGCGTACAAAAGAGCAGGAGATGGACGTAATTATCTAGTCAAGTCTCTTTGGCGTAAGGAGTCTTCCTCTTGTAGACCTCATAATATTTGATTTAGGTTCAATAGTTTCTATAACATAGAACAAGATAGAAATATGTATATGCTTGTTGAGAAAGCACAAAGAAATGTTGTGCGTCCAGACATAAACCAAGGCATATGGAAATTTGCCTTCTACAATAGCTTCTTGTTGGCCAATATTTAGGTTTGCGTTCAAATTCTCTTCAGAGATATCATCATCAAGTACAACTTGTCATAAGGATTTTCTCTTTATCTGTTTTTCCCTGGGTTTGTCTACTGCATGACATTTCTTTATGACACAAGCAACAGTTATTTAAAAAGGAAGAGAACTTTGATTAAAAAAGGTAAAAGATGGATGTAACTAAAAAAAATGGATGTTCAGACAGAAGATATATTGTGTGGTGTGATGGAATGATGGAACCAACATCATTGGAACTTGGCTGTCTTCATAAACTGTAAAGTTCAACATAGTAAGAACAACCTAAAGAAATGCAAAAGAGACAACTGTCTGATTGGCTATGAAAGTAATGATATACCTTTCGCCAAGCACGAACCATATTTTTTCGGGCGAGCTAAATTATAGTATGAAAGTAATATATGCTAATGGCGTACCTTTGGGCAAGGATGAACCATATCCCAAGCAAGATGTGCCGACAATGATGCTGAAATTTGGATATTGTACACCAATGTATCCAAATTATTGTATTTGGATAATATTATAATCGTTTCTTATTATTGAACTTACACATACTACAAGTGTGGATGAAATTTCACATCTATCATCTAATTAGAATCATGTAAAATATGAAAGCTCTCATTTTCAAATTCATCTAATTTTATAATAAACAAGTTTTTACCATATTATGATTATAGGAAGATCATTGTAAAATATCATCATATATTTTCTTTATTTCTTATTTCAAAAGATTCCGGGAAGCCCGAAAGTAGTAAGCAAAACAAACATTTCAAAAGATTTCAATATGTAATATAAGCCGAATTAATAATGTAAACTTTACGAGCAATACCAGGCTGTCAAAACATGCTTGCCATCTACAGCTTGAGAAAGGTAACAAATTCTTGAACTCTCAAGCAGCAAAGAAACATGCAGCAAATGAAAGAAGAGGTTATGTAGTTATCGAAGTGAGATCCCAACTGAAATCGAACTCATTATAATTGAAGTTCTTCATTCATAAGAATCGAATATATCTTATCTTTTATGCCAAAACGCAAAATATTCTATGTTTGATAATAATCTTATACACCGTCCAACAACACAATTAATCATTCTAGCTAAAAACTGCATAGGTAAG
Source organism: Haberlea rhodopensis (assembly GCA_907163345.1). Lineage (NCBI taxonomy): Eukaryota > Viridiplantae > Streptophyta > Magnoliopsida > Lamiales > Gesneriaceae > Haberlea > Haberlea rhodopensis. The sequence continues at coordinate 795,918 of CAJQUN010000189.1, forward strand.
TGCAAGTATTAATTATATTTCCCAAACTAAATTTTTTTTCTCCTATGATGTCCAATAGTGAGGATGAAAATTTAATAATAAAAGAGATGAGTAACAAAGCTGAAATTGATTATAATATAAGGACTCAATTGCAATTAGGAAATTGAAAGGATTGCAATTGGGGGGGTACAATTTGTGAAATGATGAAATTTGAGGGATTGACTTGAAAATTTAATTCTTTAAATCCAGAATCTGCACTTATCGCTTTAAAACTTTTCCCTTACAAAATCTTGAACTTATCTTCTCAATTGCCAAAGAATTTGTGATTGAAAGCTTAAAGAAAAGTGTGTGGGTAAGTCATTTATATCTAATTCTTGTTTATTGTTGAAAGATATAAGTTCTAGTGTGTGGTAAGTGTTCTTGGTATATTCTTGTTCTTGATGAGTTTGATTAGAAAGGATTTTTGTATAATAACTTGTGATTGGAAGCAAGGAGTTAGATTATGATGTTTGGATGTGTTGTAGTTGAGTTGCGTGAAGTATGGAGTGATGTATTTGTTGGTAGAGGGGGAAAGGTGTTTAAAAAATGTGAAATTCGAGTTTCAGGACCGACCGATCGATCGGTCGAGTCGGAAAGTTTGGGGTGAAAAATTTGATAGCGAGCGATCGATTAATTTCATGGATATGCGTGTTATTTTGTACATTTTCATAATAATTTTGATTATGATTGTTGATGATAAGATATTGAGATAGCATGTTACTAATATCTTATATGTGTGTAGAGCAGTCACATAACATAGGACATCGAGCAGGGTGAAGTTTATTTGCTGGTGATAGCTATATATTTTGGATGTTATCGGGTACGTGGGACGTACAAACATCATTTTGCATCATACATTTTATTGTGATTTATGTATGAGGATTGATTCAGTGAATACCAACACATTTAGGCGTGAATATATATTGATATGGGGTGTACAGTAATATAATATCGGAGACTCTTATATGGAGTTGAAAGACAATATAACATTGACTACTAATATGATGGGATCATATTGAGCGTGATAGCAATGTTATGTGCTACTCATATAAGGAGTAATGATATTATGCGCAACCAATGGAAATTGATGAGAAAATGGTATTGAGTGGAATGAGATTGTGATTGAGATGATGATCGAGATATGATCGGGAGGGAACTGTGACATGTCATGACATATGCATTTAATATAATTGTGGAAATTATATCAGGATTGAGTATTGTACATGAACAACCCAAGAAAACATTATATATGTATGAAATATAGGGAGTATTAGACTGTAGTAAGCTGTTATTTTTACATTTCATTCTTTACATATATCAGTTTATGTTCATGGTTTGTGAGTAGTTTTGTAGGAACTCTTTGGGATGAGGGAGACCAGGATTGAGAGTCCATTTTGCTAAAAGGATGATAGAGAAGTCTATTAGAAATTAAGAAGAAGTGATGATTTTGAGAATCGTTTTGTTGTATTTCATTATGTCATGTAATGAAACAGTATACTTGATGTTGTAATTAATCGATAAAACTCTATAATCAGTAGTAAAAGTGTGTATATGTTTAACTTAATGTGGATTAAGGCAGTGAGGGCCTTACACGTATTCATCCACCATGCACTCACATCACATGTAATAAAGCATTAAACTAACCAATTACATCACATGTAATTAGATTACAATAATTAATTTTTTGTATCGTTTCTCACTAATCGTATCATTAATTGAAACTAAGATTAACAAATTAAATAAAAAAAATTTATTTAATTTCTAATTAATTAATTTTCAATTAATTGTTAAATCATCATTTTACCTTTTAATCATAATACTAATCCAAAATATAATCATCCAATTAATTAAATTTTCAATTTCTTGGTAAAATTATTTTACCTACAAATTATAATATTAATGAAAAATTAAATTAACAAACAAAATGAAACATTTTCATTTAATTTTCAATTAATTTAATTTTTAACTATTTTTTAAAATCTCAATTTTACACTTAATAAATCAAAATTCATATTTTTTAATAAACTAAGTTTATGATTTGTTGTTTCAAAAATTATTATCTGAATAAAATATCTAAAATGACCCAAAATTAATTTATGAACTTCAAATGCATTTAGATCCAAATTAAAAAAACAAAAAACAAATTTATAGGCCACTAGATTTTGGCCCAAATTTAAAAAAATTATTTTAAATTAAATTTGGGTTGACCCATCAATAATGGAACTAAAACCATCATCATCCACCATGAAACCCTATCCTCCATCAGCAACTTGCCGCCGCCGCCGGAGATAGCCTCGCAAGCTGCCGCTCATAGCCCAACGAGATCTCCGCACGGAGCCACGGTACAGATCTGGTCGCACATCATCGCGCAGAAAATCATCTTATTCTCCAGGTAACTCGTGTGCATCCATGGTGACGGCTATGGGCTTCGGTGGCGTCACGCGCTGAGGTCGCTGCCTACGCCTCAGACGTAGCGGCCCCGCGACGGCTATGGGCTTCGGTGAGAAATAGGTTTAGGTGACGGGTTACATAATAAGAACTATTTTTAATATTTTTCTGTGTTTTCTGGACTCTAAAATTTTTGAAAATCCAACATGATTAGTAACTCATGGAAACAATCTAAAATTATTGAATTATGAATCAAAGTGCAACCTGACTCTGATACCACTGTTGTTTCGCCCAGCGTCAGATCCAAACGCAGCAGAAATAAAAATATATACAGATCTGATATGAGGACGATCGATTGCGCTAGATTCATATATAATCATGCAAATATCAAATATTAATTGCACGAAAAAAGATTATTGTTCTCGTCGTAGAAACGCTGACATCAAACTAACACTGTATTGAGATTGAAGATCTGGTCAGGCTGCTTAGACTCAAGGGATCACCGCTTTCATATTTACGTAGTCCAACATGATTAGTAACACATGGAAACAATCTAAAATTATTGAATTATGAATCAAAGTGCAACCTGGCTCTGATATCACTGTTGAGTTTCGCCCAGCGTCAGATCCAAACGCAGCAGAAATAAAAATATAAACAGATCTGATTTGAGGACGTTCGATTGCGCTAGATTCATATATAATCATGCAAATATCAAATATTAATTGCACGAAAAGAGATTATTGTTCACCTACGTAAATATGAAAGCGGTGATCCCTTGAGTCTAAACAGCCTGACCAGATCTTCAATCTCAATACAGTGTTAGTTTGATGTCAGCGTTTCTACGACGAGAATCTGTGATTCTGGTTTTAGAGTTGTGTTCTTTCGTTTAAGATACATAGTGATAGGGTTGATTATTACGTGTATTTGGGTTTTGATTTATATATATTTTCGTGTAGATTCTGTGAAGATGTTATGCTTTTTGGTATTTATTTGAATGTTTCAGGAATCTAGGCGGCATGTGGAAGAATTGAGCTACAAGGAAGAAAACAGATCAAATCAAGCTAATAAATGACGAATTTGAGTTCTGACATTCTCGATCAATCGGAACAGGAGGTCGATCGATCGACGAAGGCAGAAGTTTTGGCCAACAATTTATTTCAGAGCTCGATCGATCGGAATCACCAGCTCGATCAATCGAGAGAGGCAGAGAATTGGCAAGAAAAGGTGAAGAAAGCTCGATCGATCGGACACTTCAACTCGATCGATCGAGCGAGGCAGAGAAACTCAGACACGGAAGCTGAAGGCGCTCGATCGATCGAGACGTAAGGACCGATCGATCGAGACGCATAATTTTCTGAAAATAAAAGTCTTGATTTGGTCTGATTTTTGGAAACACTTCCATATCTCCCCTCCTCTATAAATAAGGAAAAGAGGCACGAAAATTGCATCCACTATTCAGAGTGTTATCAGACCTAATTCCATAATTCTCAGCCGCCTTTCATCTCCGGAAGAACAAGGTTGAAGAATCCTTTGAAGTGCAAGGAAGGAAGATCGGTCAACGCACGGAGTCGCTCCTACGTTTATCGTATTTCTAAACTTTAGATTAATTTGATTTTCATATTTTATTTAATGTTTTTGAGGTCGAGAGGCGATTAAACATCTTGTGAATTTGATTTGAATTTAATCTGATTTATTTTATCAAGTTTAAGGAATTTTGTGTTTGAATCTTTGATTTGGTTGTGTTTGAGTAAATCAATATCTTTTGTTCATGAATTATATGCTTCATGCTATCAAAGCCTAGCTATCTTTGATTGAACTTGTGAATTATAATTGAGATCGAGAGATGATATTATAATACGCTAAAATAATTCATGTTGTATGTTTAAGATTTAGATCGAGAGATTAAATCACATATCACTTTAAATTGAAAGATTTAAATAACAACGGTTTTCATAGAGATTTATTCGGTATTAAATTGGTTTAAGTGAACGAGTTACTTGCGTCAATTTATTACTAGTTTCAGTACAACTCGAGAGAGTGTATTGATTATATTCGGAAATCCGTCACCTTAAGAATTGATTGATAAGTAGTTGTTTTAACAAACCAATCATTGACGGCGCACAATTGAACGAACATCTTGATAGATTTCTTGAGCGGAATTCCTTCGCATCTTCAAAGGAGTTGTGTTAGTTTTGAGTTTTTAATTCTTTAGTTAGTTATTTAATCATCTTTTTCGTAGGCTAAATATAATTTCGCTAATTTTATTTGGTACTTATACGTTAGTCCATGTGGGTTCGACATCTTTACTTATACTATCACTATACTAAAACTTGACACCGTGCACTTGCGGTATAGAATCGCTACACTGAGAAATTTCTGTTTAAAAAATAAGCGATCAAGTTTTTGGCGCCGTTGCCGGGGACTAATTTGTATAATATCATACGAGATTAGTTAATTGTAATTTAGCCATTTTTTTTATTTCATTCGAAAAATAATAAAAAAAATATAAATTTATTTTTGTTTTTTTGTTTTGTTTGTCTTGTGAGGTACTTGGAGATGCTACATCAACAAGCCTTCACAAGCTTTGCCCAACAACGTTTTGAACCGTTCTACGCTGTTTGGGAGAGATTCATTGAATTGGCCAACACATTCCGGTATCACAATTTTTCGCACTATACTCTCATACAATATTTTTTCAAAGGGCTGGATGCACAGACACGAGAATGGGTATTGAGCGGAGCACTGATAACTGGGAGTCCCCTGGTCGATAGAGATGAGGACAGTGTGGTGCGTCTGTTCAATGATATAGCGGACTTCGATCATCACTGGCATTGTGATCCTTCACTACAAGGTTGGAGTCACCAATACCTACCGGAGCCTCACTACCCTATTGATACGCCACAACCATTTGAAAATCACGAAGAGAGGAGAGGTAGTTCTGCAGATGTCACGACGCAGTTAGAAGATACCTTAATAAGATTCATGGCATCAACTGAGAACAGTTTGGCGTGCCAAACCAACTCTATGCGTCACCTGGAGCAGCAAATGGCGGTCCTCATGGAAACAATTTCAACTAGCTGCCAAGAGGAATAGATGAGGGCTACGAATCAAGAGGCGACGAATCGAGTTTGGTTATATGATGATAAACACTCAACCAACCAAGTTTGGGGGAGTGATCCTACTAGTGTTGAAGATTCAAGGGAATGCGAGCCTCTTACAGAAATTGATCTTACATTCGCGGAATTATCCGAGGAATTCCAAAAGGAAGATGAGTCGAGTGTGATGTTGGAGAAGGAAGAGACTTTCGAGGATTCCAATTTGAGCCCATCGATGGAGACATGTTCTATGCCATATGTGGATCCGTATTTTCCATCGATGTCAACTTCACCGCACTACATCCTCCAAGATATGAAGCCAAATCAAGAATCATTCTCTCACGCCTACTATTTCATGAAGAAAGTTGTTGGAGCGATGAGCCTACACTGTTCATATCTTGCCAAGCTTGAGGGCATACTGAATGAAGACCCATTCGTGGTATCATACGATATTTACTATGGGCGGCATCCGCTCTTTGATGGTTGCTTCTAATGGTCAAGCCGGAGACTAAAAATCAGCGCTTCTTGGGAGGCAACCCAAGCGTATCCTTTTGCTATTGAGTTTTGTTTATTTTCAGTTTTTGCATTTAGTTTGTTTATCTCTCGAGTCAACGATGTTACCATTTGCATTCTTCTCTTGCTAGGTACTCAGTTGGAGCGATGAACCCTTACAACAGTGGAACTTTCAAAGCAAATCTTCTTCAACCCTCATGCAAGCGTCTTGATCAGGGGAGTTTACTTTTTCCCTTTTGATTCTTTTAAACATTGAGGACAATGCTTGATTTAAGTTTGGGGGGGTGTTTACTGGTTTCTGCTGTTGTCTTGTGTTACTTCCTTGCATGACTAGTTTATCATGAGATTAGGTCGTTTTTTGGCACATAAAAAAAAAATTTCTTGAAAATGAGTTCATCATTTAGAAATAATGAATTAGACTTGCAATGGTATTACATGATGATATTAATCCCCATCTCAACTTAAGTCTTGAAGATTTTGACTTGTTTGTGAATATCTTAGGTTAAGTTAATATTTCAAAAATTGAGGAATATTTTGAGCACTTTTGGCTCATGATTGAGTGAATTGTATATTGGAACAATTTTGTTAACTATGATTTATCTTGAGGATCTTAAAACACTTTAGAACCTAGTTGAGAGCACTTTGAGGCGAAATTTTATAGTTAGGAACTAGACTTGGAAATGATTTAGGCGATCTTTGGACCGTTTGAGCCTTTCAAGCTTACCATGTTTATATCAATCTCTAGTACCCAAATTTGAGCATAAATGATAAAAGAATGGAGTATGTTTGACATACTATTAGCCCCCATTCAACATTTTTTTGGCAACCTCATTATACCCACCTGAAGATTTTTATCTTGACCCTAAGGGAGTATAATGAGTCTCATTAGATGCACTTGAATTGCTAAACTTTGATGAGCTTATTGTAAAAAATTGATGAATGAGAAAAGAAAAAGATAGAAAGAGCCTTGAAAAAAAAAGTGAATAAATAAGACCCAAAGTGGCCAAGGCTAGAAAAAAGAAGAGAAGCTCAAAGTGTTGAATCTTTTATGATTAGACTATCTTCTTTGTATTTCCCTATCTTTTCTTTGAAGCCAAACACCTAGGCCAAATATTACAAGCTGTAAAAGACATATTAATGCAAGTCTAGGGAATAACTACATTAGTGGAGAAGTGTTTGAAAAGTAGGCTTATGAAGTGTTTAAAAGTAAATCTTGATTTTGAGTGTAATAGCACTATTTGATCCTAAAAGTATATACGAAACTCATGATTGACATGAACACACACGGACGTTCCGCTTTTGCGATATATTGCTTGTTTTAGGAGAAAACACTTCTTGTTAATTTTTGGATAGACTTATTATTGAAGTGTTAGTGGGATTTCTGAGCTTTTACAATTGAGTTGCTAAGTTAATTCATTCAAAGTATTGATGATGAACTTTGCATTTTGATCTTAATGTTTGCTCGAGGACGATCAAGTCTAAGTTTGGGGGAGTTGATATGGTTGATTATTACGCGTAGTTGGGTTTTGATTTATATATATTTTCGTGTAGATTCCGTGAAGATGTTATGCTTTTTGGTATTTATTTGAATGTTTCAGGAATCTAGGCGGAATGTGGAAGAATTGAGCTACAAGGAAGAAAACAGATCAAATCAAGCCAATAAATGACGAATTTGAGTTCTGACATTCTCGATCAATCGGACCAGGAGGTCGATCGATCGACGAAGGCAGAAGTTTTGGCCAACAATTTATTTCAAAGCTCGATCGATCGGAATCACCAGCTCGATCGATCGAGAGAGGCAGAGAATTGGCAAGAAAAGGTGAAGAAAGCCCGATCGATCGGACACTTCAACTCGATCGATCGAGCGAGGCAGAGAAACTCAGACACGGAAGCTGAAGGCGCTAGATCGATTGAGACGTAAGGACCGATCGATCGAGACGCATAATTTTCTGAAAATAAAAGTCTTGATTTGGTCTGATTTTTGGAAACACTTCCATATCTCCCCTCCTCTATAAATAAGGAAAAGAGGCACGAAAATTGCATCCACTATTCAGAGTGTTATCAGACCTAATTCCATAATTCTCAGCCGCCTTTCATCTCCGGAAGAACAAGGTTGAAGAATCCTTTGAAGTGCAAGGAAGGAAGATCGGTCAACGCACGGAGTCGCTCCTACGTTTATCGTATTTCTAAACTTTAGATTAATTTGATTTTCATATTTTATTTAATGTTTTTGAGGTCGAGAGGCGATTAAACATCTTGTGAATTTGATTTGAATTTAATCTGATTTATTTTATCAAGTTTAAGGAATTTTGTGTTTGAATCTTTGATTTGGTTGTGTTTGAGTAAATCAATATCTTTTGTTCATGAATTATATGCTTCATGCTATCAAAGCCTAGCTATCTTTGATTGAACTTGTGAATTATAATTGAGATCGAGAGATGATATTATAATACGCTAAAATAATTCATGTTGTATGTTTAAGATTTAGATCGAGAGATTAAATCACATACGTGGTCACTTTAAATTGAAAGATTTAAATAACAACGGTTTTCATAGAGATTTATTCGGTATTAAATTGGTTTAAGTGAACGAGTTACTTGCGTCAATTTATTACTAGTTTCAGTACAACTCGAGAGAGTGTATTGATTATATTCGGAAATCCGTCACCTTAAGAATTGATTGATAAGTAGTTGTTTTAACAAACCAATCATTGACGGCGCACAATTGAACGAACATCTTGATAGATTTCTTGAGCGGAATTCCTTCGCATCTTCAAAGGAGTTGTGTTAGTTTTGAGTTTTTAATTCTTTAGTTTAATTAGTTATTTAATCATCTTTTTCGTAGGCTAAATATAATTTCGCTAATTTTATTTGGTACTTATACGTTAGTCCCTGTGGGTTCGACATCCTTACTTATATTATCACTATACTAAAACTTGACACCGTGCACTTGCGGTATAGAATCGCTACACTGAGAAATTTCTGTTTAAAAAATAAGCGATCACGTAGATAATATATTTATAGGTGATAACGAGTCACTAATGGGCTTTGGGGTCACAAAGCCCAATATGCCAACTTTTGGCTTGTGGAGCACATATGCTAACAGATGAGTATGGTGCTAGGAAATCCTATTCGAGTGCGGGTTACAGAGTAGTTGCAGCAGATCCTCTATGGATGACTTCTTCTATTGGAAGAAAAAGGCGAGTCCTTATGGTTAAAGAATATGACATGATGAAAAAGTGATATTTCTTGTGAAAAATCATGTTTCATTTTTCCTCCAATGTCATCAAAGATTACCATAAGATGAAAATTGGATGCAATCTATAGTTCTAACCACAAACCCATATCACAAGCATGCTTTTCAAATGATGGATTCCCACTTCTCACTACTTTTTTAGAAATTCTTCAAAGGTTGCCTTAATTCTCATGAATTATGATGTTACATAGAACGAATGTTGATCGCTCCATCCAAAACTATAGGCAATAGTAATAATAAACTCAAAAGTCTTTTAAACAAACGACAATTCATTAGTTCTATTTCAATTGTAATGTCATGTATACAGTCTCACAAGACAATAGAGATTGTAGTTCTCCAACTCATCTCTCCCCACATGTTGCCTTTTGCCAAACAAAGCTTGTTGTTTGAGGCCCGGTCGAGTAATACCAAGGAATTACAACAACTCAAAGCACAAACTAAACAAGAATATCAACAGCATAGGTTTCTATATACAGATTTTCAGACTTCAACGATTTATGAGGACCTCCCTAGTAAGTCTCCCTCAAGCTCAACAGGAGAAACGGATGACATGGATTAGCTAAACAAAATTTTGGCATATATTACACCAAGTATCTCTCAACTGCACCAGTCTTCTCAAACAGTAGATGCAGGCACATTCTTCTATCCATATACGGATGATAGTATCTTTTGGCTTTAATTGTACTTTTTATCCTGTAATTTCATCTGATTGGACCTGAAATAAAAGCTCAATCATCCACATCAATCAGCAAATCAGCTTCCCCTCAAAAAAATTTGAGCTCTCTGAAAATAAGATATACCTTTGGTATTTCAATACTTAAAAACTCTGCAGAAGGAGAGCTTTCTAGTAAAAAGGACAAAACATGTACTGCTATAGCAATGGGGCTTGCATCCTTCTTAGGTTTGACCTTCGAACACTTAAGTATGCATTTTTGTTCCTGTAATAAATGGAAAATCAACATCATTTCAATGGATCACAATAAAATGTTTCCACAATCAATCAATGCATGTTTGTGCGTGTATGCACACCTTTCAATATGGAGGGTGGAGTGGATAGAAAATGTATTTAGCTCCCTATAATTATAGCAACAGTTTCATGAATGTTGGATTGTGCAAATTTATTTTCCAAAAAATTATCAATGAGTTTTACTATACCATAAGCAAACCTCCCAATGTCATCTCTAACGGTTCAACAATGGTAGGCACAGTTAATTGCAGAATCTGTTAGGTTCCTCTAACGAATTCAAGATGACCTTAAACAAACAATCTTGTATTCTAAATATGCGAGCTTGTTTTCACAATACACAAGTGGAGAACCATTAACAAGTGAGCATCATCTGGAAGTCTGATAAAAAAATTGTGACAAAACAAACTTGATACCTCAAGATCGGTCAATACCTGTCTTGCTAATTTTGCCTTTAGAAATACTTCCCAAACAAAAAGTTCCATGGACGAGAACAATACCTGAGAACTATCAAATACCAAAGTATCAGAGGTGGCACTCTTTGTTAGCTGCATAACTTTTTCGATCGGTATGATCATCTCTACATATTTTTTCTCAGCTGTGAACTTCAAAAACCTCAAATTCTCAAACGTAAATGGTGGCAAACAAGGACTGGTAGACATAACCTAAGCAAAAATAGAAGTACAATTATGTGTCATTATATGCCACTTAGAATCGGCATGGCTAAACTTATCAAACATCTTACAAGGTTATAGAGTTTATAAACTATTTTAACCACTTAGAAGGCTTACATCTCATTTTAAAACTAAGCACCCAAATTTTAGGATAAAATCATCTGGGATTACATGATTTTAAAAATGTAGTGTTTGGTAGACTAAGGCCTTTTCATTTACATATTGGTGTTATTTTGGTTAATTTGCATAAAGCTTCTAAGATCTTAAAAAATAAGTGGCATGACCTTATATTTTTTTAAAAAATATCTCAAAAAGTTTCACAAAAACTAACATCTTCTATTTTCATAGACTGCTAGACATTATGTAAGTTGCTTAAAGAAGTTTATAAGCTATTACATTTTATATGTCGGGAGAAAGGAAAAACATCAAGAGGCAAGGGAAACAAATCATATAAGTAAGAGTGCGAGAGAAATCATTGAGATAAAGGACTGGAGGATAACATGCGACTTTAGGATGAATATTGAGATTATTTTAGTTATTTTGAATCTGATCTTTTTAAAAGATCTAATAAAAATTTATTGGAGCCTATCTCAGAAGATTATCTTAAATTCCTAATAAGTTTTTTCCAGAGCTTAAAAGATTTTCAATAGTTATAAACTCTTCTATCTTATTTTAAAATTAAGATCTTAAAATGAATTGGTAAAATAAGTTACCATAGAAAGAAAAGAATCAAGAAAGAAGAGAAACTAATCAAATAAGTGGGAGTATGGAAAAAAGTTTGACACTTATTGAGATTAAATGATAAGTATTTTTGGTTAATTTTGTATTTTAAATAAAGATGTATGATATCAAAAAATGAGTTCATGTTGTCCTGATTCTGTAAAAGATCTTTAAGAGCTTACTAGCTTATTTTTAAATATTATAAGATACATATTTTTCAATTTTTTTACCAAACACTTGCTTGAATATTATAAGCACATAAAGATCAATGTATATATATACCTCGATTGTCCTCAACGATAGGGAGAGGGACTTAACATTCCAAAGCTGTCGAATCATATCTATAAAACTTTCTGAGGTATTTTCCATCCTTCCATTGACATCAAATGACGTGCATGCGGTGGGACAGCATATGTCGATCCATGCTTTGTTCAAGCACGGTAAACCATCCTGGAATTTCACTTTGGCTATGTGACCCTGAAACTTAAAGAAATCAAGTCCAGGAGCATTCACGCAGATAACATGCTCATTAAAACAACTCCAAGGACTCCTCCAGTACTTTATCTCCAAATTTTTAAGGTTCAAGAAATTAACCCCCAGAGTCTTGAGTTTATCCGCAGGCTTAATCCAACATTTGTTCAAGACCAAAGTTTCGAGGCTGGAACATCCTGAAAATAACTCCCCATTATAATTGCTATCAGAAAATTGGAAATTCTTGAGGCGCAAAATCTTTAAGTTGGGCAAGGAAAGTGACTTAGGCAACTCTATACTGGAACAAGCAGCATTGTTCAGGTTCAAAATTGTCAATGAGGAGGAAATGAGCAACAATCCCGGTAACACAACCGAACCTCGTTTGGTGTAACCACGGATCCTAAGATGCTGCACCTTGTGTCTCGCTGCATAATCAATGCAATTTCGAATGAACTCCGACCCAGTCGGTGCATGCAGCGAAAGGCGGAACATTGCGAGATTACTGTTCTCCCTGCATCGCAAGACATGGTTAACATATGACTCAAAAGAAAAGACACTGCCCTTTTGATCAAAGATATCATGGGAATAATCCGGATTGAAACGATAATGGTTAAAACGTAAGAGCTTGAAATCAAGTGTTGGAGACAAAGTCCACAAAAATCTGTAACGTTTGGAGAGAACGGATGTTTTAATGGCAGAATTTGTGTCAAGAAACGAGAGTATATGACTCAGAATGTTGTCTGGTAAACCGCTGAGTCTATCAAGATCAAGTTTTTTCTCATTTTTCTGTTCATTTCGAATCATCTTCATCTTCTTTCGATCGTTTGCCTCCATGTCCGATCTGGGATTTGCGATCAGAAGGTGAAAAGGTTACGGAGCCACTTGATCAATCAGTAGTTTCAAGAATTGGATCAAAGGCACGAGAAATTAACAACAGAATTCAAGAATTTGGTGTAAAATCTCGAAAATTCTGTAGGGTTTATCGCCGGGGGGAGGAGGGGATTGAGGGGTTTGTGTCGAATCGAATGCGACCTCAATGAGAGAGGAACTAAAAGGCAGAGAATTCAATTGGAAATGGTTTTGATTGATGATCGAACAAATGTAACCGGCTCGGCAAAAATATATCGTTCCAAATCTTTGTATATAACTTCAAGTTATGGATCGTCCTCTTTATATAACTTCAAGTTATATCTTATTCGATCGTCCTCTTAACATCGTACCGAAATTATATCCCTGAGCCTACGTCGTACGTAACCAAATCAATATAAGCGCTTTTCTTGCATCTTCTCTTCTATACAAGTCACGACTAAGTCATCTCGAATGTGTTCGTTCCTTACTTTATCTCTTCTGGTCTTACAAAAAAAATTATTTTACTAATTTCTACAAAAATAAATTATAAACGAAAAGCTTCGTTCAAGATTCGTTACTGTTCTAATATATATTTTCGAATAAGTGCACATATATTAGCAAGGATTCGTGTGGATACAACGTGCTCAAATTAATTTTTGATCATTGAATCTAACATTTGAGTAGTATTCAATTAATCATATGCTAGCAAGGAATGAACCGTGTTTGGCAATGAGAACAAAATAGATGCAAGATTGCAAGTTCATCGTCACCAATATAGTGGTATAAGCTTTCTTATGTGATAGTTGATAACATTATTACTATATTTGATACCCCGATAAAAGGTCAATACGGCCTCGACCCTTACTCCTGTATAACCCGACCATTCTTCGTCTGCTGCACGTGCTCAGCTCGGGATGATAATGCCATGCCCTTGGAGGAACACACCCTCATGAACTCAGCTCGTGAACAAACTCGTAACCTCATCCCGTACTTATCTCCGTGTCCTCAGCGCAACATATGTTGTTGGAATCGAAGAGGGGGGGTGAATGAGATTCCTTGGCTACTTTAGCTTTTTAAAATGAGTTTGCAAAATAAAAGAGTTTGCGCTTGCGGAAGGCTTAAGTCAATCGATAAATAAAAGAAATAAAGAAGTAAACAAATAAATAAATGCGTAATGAAATAAAGCGGTAAATGACAAGGATATTTGTTATAGAAGTTCGGCGATGAATCGCCTACGTCTCCTCTTCCCGGTTAGATAACCTCCAACCGAGGTTCCACTAGAATAAATGATATTGGCCTTGAGGGCTCCAAGTTAGCCACAACCCAACTCTTCCCGAGTTTACAAAGCTCTTCCCGAGCACAATACTCTTCACGAGTACACAAAGCTCTTCACGAGCTACCAACACTCTTCACGAGTCTTCTTGGCCTTAAGGGCTCCAAGGATAGCCACAACACATGCACCAACTTTACTTGTTGGCGACTTTACAATTTTCCAACTTGCTTTGGTGTTGGAGGACCTTTACAAGAAACTCAATCAAACACCTTCAAGGTGTACCAATACGAAGAATCAAAACTCACACAACAAGAAATGAATTACAAACTCCAATACACACAAATGTATGAAGTTTGCAATGCTAAAGTAATTTGAATTGATCAAGGCTTTCTTGTAGTTTATAGTCTTGTTTCTTGCCTTCAAAAAGCTCCAAAAGATCCATATTTATAGTGTAGGAGGCCCCCAAAGCTCCTACTAGCCGTTGCTACACATAAGGCTTGAATCACGCATCGATCGCCTCGGAAATCGCCTCAGGCGATCACCCATCGCCACCCTTTAACGGTCAAATCTGGCCCAGATCGCCTCGGGCGATCTCCCCATCGCCTGGGGCGATCATCAATGATAAACAAGGCCGTAGGTAAAGTTCTGGATCGCCTCGGGCGTTCCGTGCATCGCCTGGGGCGATCGCCCTTCAAAAAAATGGCCTAGGAAGCATTCTGGATCGCCTGGGGCGAGGTTGACCATCGCCTGGGGCGATCTGATCGCCAGCGTGCCCACCGTGCCATCGCTTCAGTCGATGGTGCGCAACATGGCTCGGATCGCCTGAGGTGATGGCCCGGATCGCCTGAGGTGATCTGCCAGATTTCAGCACTCTCAAACTTTGCACTATTCGACCATCTTAAGCTCATTTCTGGGAAAAGTGGTAAACATGAAAGTTGTAGCTCTTCCTCGTATCTAGGCGTGTACAAAATTTCATTGCATTTCATTAAGGTATGAAGACGTTATGCCCAAAATTCTACAGTCGCTCAAACCTTGCTACAATCTGCACTTGTTATGACTTCCATGACATTTTTCTCCATGATGCAATCCGAATTGGACTGAGATGTTCGAATATGAAATCTAGAATATTGAGTTTTCTTTCCAACCTCTTTGGATTCACCTTGTTCGGAGCATCGAGCCAAAAGATATAATCAAAACATTGCACTGCGCTCCAATTGGCTTCTATACGAATTTGCCCACCAACGGACCATTGGTTTGTGGGTCTTCATCCCATCATAAGAAATTGTTCCAACATCATTCCACACATGTTGAACACTTAAATTGGTTGTTCATAGATGTCATTCCTTCTCGTCCAATAGATTCCTTGATAAAAATCACCGCTTGTCCTATGAACTCGCATATGTTATTGTATAACTTGGGTTCTCTTCCATTGGTCTTCCCAACCAATTTATCAATATAACCCTGTACACTAAGTAGACATATTAGTATAACAAATGCAAGTTTTGTTGATCATCAAAACTCAAAGATTAACCGGGGATAATTTAACGCATTAAACGCAACCATGCGTTTAAGGCTCAACAATCTCCCCCTTTTTGATGATCACAAAACTTGATAAACTTGAATAAGTAATATGCATGAAATGTGAGTAAAAATAACTCCCCCTTAACAATTGCATACACTACAAGTTAATCAAGCAAATAACTCTCCCCCTCAAACCATGCATACTCAAGCTCTCCCCCTTAAACTATGCATGAATTAAGGTTCAAGTTTATCACAAAATTCTCCCCCTTTTTGTGATAATCAAAAAGCACAAAATTTAAATAAACATAGTTCAATTATATGTTGCCACATAGCCATATTTCAACAATTTACACATGTTCCTCATCAAGCATGTAATAAGCATAAGATTTAATCACTGAGATGAAAAAAAACATGCGTTTAAGGCAATCAACAATGAATTCTAAATTTTGCAAAGTGTTCATATGTTCTACCAAGAGTTCATGCACCTATGCCAAAAAAGATAATTCTCAAGCATCATTAGATAAGTTTGTTAAAACATATAATAGCACATTTCCACATAGCAAATTCAAATTTGAATACATGGCATGTCAAGTTACTTACTATAAAAAGATAAGCATACATCATGCATTAAACAATTATGCTAAGGGGTTATGCATTTTACTCCAATGAATATTGAGCTTCATAATTTATTGGTCACAATTAATTTGTGCCAATTAAATTTTGAATTGCTCTTATAACATGTAAAAATAAATTTTACCCTCGATGACAAGAGTTCGTTCTTGTCATTGGTCCAATGCCTCTTGCTTCTTCTATGGTGGTGAACAAGATAAACTCCTCCTTTGAGTTGCTTGGCCCTTCATCCTCCTTCCCATGGTTGTTTCTACAAAATAAATTTCCAATAGGAGGATATTTGGTGCCCATTTGATTTTTGGGTCCTAGAGGGTTAGCTTCCTTTGGCACCTTTGGAATCCATTTCCACCTTTTGTTAGGTTGGTATTGGATTCTAGCAAATCTACATTTGTTCTTGGTATGACCCTTTTTACAACAATAGTTACAAGTAGGAGAATCATGCTTAGCATTGGCAAACAAGCTTGAAAATGTTTTTGATTTGCTTGAGAAGCCTAATCCGGCTTTATCAAAGCTATAACGTTGCAAGCCAAGCAATTCATTCATTTTTAAACTACTTTCACTAAATTTGCAAAATGATACCTTTAAAGAATTTAATTCATTTTTCAATGAATTATTTTCTTCATCTTTCTTAGTAATCTCAAGTTTGAGTAATTTGTTACTCATCTTGGATTTGCCAAGAGCATCTATAAGTTCATGGTAGGAATCTAATAATTCATTAAATGAAGGTACCTCATCGTCGTTTTCATCTCCTTCATCTCCAAGAGCCATTAAACAAAGATTTGTGGCTTCTTCTTCATCGGAGTCGCTATCACTCCATGTAGCTATAAACGCCTTCTTCTTCCCTTTGTCCTCATTCTTCTTCCTAGGACATTTGTTAGCATAATGGCCTTTATCTTGACAATTATAGCAAGTTACCTCATTTTTGGATTCTTGTTTGGTAGCATTGGAGGTCTTTGACTTGCTATGTTTGTTGAAGAACTTCTTGAACTTCTTTGTGAACAAGATCATCTCTTCATCATCATCGTCTTCTTCATCATCGGAATGGTCTTTCCTTCCAACCAAGGCAATTCCATTTCTTTTGGATCTATCCTCCTCCTTTACTTCTCTCCTTGTTGCAACTTCAAGTTCATGAGTCACCAATGTGCCATGGAGCTCATCAAGGTCATAGGAGGCATTTTCTCCTTTGTTGGACTCGATGATGGCCGTCCTCTTTGCGTCCCATTCTTTAGGCAAGGCTCTTAGTGCTTGATGTGACTAGAAATAGACACATCTATTGAGTTTAATTGTTTACGATTTGGTATATTTTGATGGGTAAATTGATACATATGCTACCTAATCGTATATTTGTGTAAATGTAGGGAAAGGTGAAGAAATCAAGCTAAAATGATGAAAGAAGCAATAAAGTTGAAGAAAAGAGGAAAAAACCAGAATCCAAGACACATGTTGCTCCTTTCTCCTCAAATTTCTATATGTTTGAGCCATGTTTTGGAAATGTGGTCCATAGAAAAGTTGTAGAACTTTGAGTTATCTTCGCGTGGACAGCTGATTCATCGAATTCGGAGTTCGGACGAGAAAGTTACGGCCAAAATACGAAACTCGCCAGAAAATTTGATGACAGGCGTAATTACGCCATTCACAGGCGTAATTACGCCAACGCTACGGCATTGACAGGCGTAGCTACGCCATTCTACGCGTATTTACGCCTGAAGAGTTTTGAAAGTGTAAAATTCTTGATTTCTTTCCTTCCCACATGGATTTTACCCTACTCCATCAGCCTCCATACCTCATATACACGTTTTTACCTCATATTAAGCATAATTTCATACCTTAGAATAATTTAGAGATTTTTGAGATTTTTCCTTTCAACTTTTATCAAGAACAACCCGAAGAACGAAACCGGAATCGACAAGCCGGAATCGTGCTTCCTTTTAGTAACTCTTTCTTCTCTTATTAGTTTAATGCTTTCTAGATTAATTTTGATTGTTTTTAATCTAGTTATGAGTAGCTAAATACTTTTGTGATTCTCGGTTTAGGAAAACGATACATTGGATGTTTACGATTCTTGTGAGATAAGTTTTGATTGTTGATTTTCTTTGAGTATCAATTGTTTTTTTGATTTGATTGTCATAAATGTTATGCATGATTGTTGGATTGATCACCTAGCTATCTTTCATACAGTTTAACGCTAAATTAGATATCAAATACGGAATCGTTTGATCCCTCTAATTTACGAAGCAACTAAGATTAATTAAATTCCGCTTGTGAGTTTGTTAAATTCTTAGGAAAAACAATTGACTAGATTAAACATAGACGCTTGGATTATGTTGTTTAGCTTCATCGATCTCACTAGTTCATATGCTATCATCGATTTAAATCTTAATCGCTTGTATTTTGATTAATTGTGTGATAAGGGTTAAACTAGAACGCTTGGGCTACTTAACTAAACTTAAGGTGAGATAGGACTTTGATTATTGGATTAAACGTCCACGATGAATATTCATAAGAAAATTGAATCATATGTGTAGATCAATGACCAAGATAGTAAACACCAATTGTAAAGTTAACCGAAAACCGAGAATCGCTCTTTTCTCATAAGTTAATTCATCTAGTTTAATTTTGCATCATAGTAGTAGTATTATTCAATTGATTTCAAAAACCCCTTTTATTTTCGTTTGCATAAGTTAACACAAAGATATAACCTTCCTCGTGGGATCGATCCCTACTCACGCTACTACATTCATTACTGTTATTAACTTGAGAGGGTTAATTTGGGCGTACGCGATAAACGCTACCAAATTTTGGCGCCGTTGCCGGGGAAGGCAATTTTATTAATTTGTGTTAATTTTTATTGATATTCTTCTTCCCGTGCTTTTACCTGTTTGTTCATGCACGCAGGCGATTTTTCATTTGAGGGGGACGAATATCAATACGATCCCGAGATAGAAAGGACCTTATACCACCTACGAAGAGAAAATCGAAGACAAGTGAAAGAAGAAGAGGAAAGGACCATCATGGCGGAGAATCAAAGCCTACGACAGCTAGCGAATCCTACTTTGGATCAGCAGCCTCTCTGCATAACCTTTCCTACACTTGCTACTAATATAAATTTTGAATTAAAATCTGGCCTAATACATCTTTTACCTTCTTTTCATGGCCTTGCAGGTGAGGATCCGCATAAGCATTTGATGGAATTCCATGTAGTGTGCACTACAATGAAGCCGACTGGAATAACCGAGGAACAAATCAAATTACGAGCTTTTCCGTTCTCTTTGAAGGACGCGGCTAAAGATTGGCTCTTCTATTTACCTTCTGGATCCATCACTACATGGAACGAGCTGAAAAGAACCTTCTTGGAGAAATACTTTCCTGCATCAAGAGCGACGAATATCCGCAAAGATATATATGGCATTCGACAACTCCAAGAGGAATCACTGCATGAATATTGGGAGCGCTTCAAGAAGCTTTGTGCAAGCTGCCCTCAACATCAGATAAGTGAACATTTACTGATTCAATATTTTTATGAGGGTCTTTTGCCAAATGACAGGAATTTGGTAGATGCTGCTAGTGGAGGAGCATTTGTAGATAAGACGCCAACGGAAGCAAGACACTTGATTGCAAACATGGCAGCCAACTCTCAACAGTTTGGAACTGCTCGATCGGACCATAAACTTAGGAAGCAAGGCGAGGTAAATGTTTCTAGCCTCGAACAACAATTGATTGATTTAACAGGTATTGTGAAACAACTTGCGATCGGAATGGGACAAAGTGCTAAGGTATGTGGAATTTGTGCACTACCGAGTCATCCAACTGACGCTTGCCCCACACTTCAAGAACCTTCAATTGAGGAAGCAAATGCGGCAGGCGGATTTCCAGGACAACCACAACGGAAGTATGATCCCTATTCTAACACTTACAACCCGGGGTGGCGAGATCATCCAAATTTGAGATATGGGAATCAAAATGAGCCACAGATGCAACAACATCCACCACCATATAGGCCACCACTCCAAAGGCCACAACAAGCCATTCCAACCCCAACACCTGGTGAGTATTTAGGAAATATTGTTAAGGAACTTGCTACTGAATCTCTAAAATTTCAACAGGAGACAAGAGCAAGCATCCAAAGCTTGACTACTCAAATGGGTCAGATGGCAACAGCAATAAATCGCATCGATTCTCAAAGATCAAACACTCTCCCGTCACAACCAGTAGTGAACCCAAGGGAGAATGTGAGTGCCATCACTTTGAAGATGAGCGAAGATGAAGATGATGAGGAAGTGGTACTGACACCACCCGGAAGAGAAGATGCGAAAGAGATGAAGGAGATGGAGAAGGACGTTGAAGAGCCCATACAAGAGGAGAAACCACGGGGTAAGTTCCCTAAATTTTCTGAATATAAAATTGAACCCCCATTCCCCCTTGCTTTTAAGGAAAATAGGAAAGATGAGGATATCAAGGAACTCTACGAGACTTTCCGACGATGTGATGCAAACGCTCCACTACATGAAGCCATGATGAAGATACCTCGATGTGCGAGATTTTTGAAGGAGGTATGGAAAGTGGATAAGAACAAGGAAGGCAAAGGGTACCCCAAGATTGAGTTAGGTGAGAATGTTTCCGCGGACATCCAAAGAAGCATTCGCACAAAGTGTAAGGACCCTGGTATGTTTTATATCCCTTGTGTGATTGGAACCACTAGAATTGATAAGGCAATGCTAGATTTAGGATCGTCCATTAATGTCATGCCTTACTCAATCTACACTCAACTGAAACCCGGCCCTTTGAAACAAGACCATACTGTGATTCAATTAGCTGATAGGTCCACGGTTATTCCTAGGGGGATAGTAGAAGAAGTACTTATGCATGTAGAGAACTTGGTCTTTCCCGCCGATTTCTATGTCTTAGACATGGAAAATGGTGATCCATCCAGCCCCATCCTTTTAGGGAGACCATTCTTGAAAACATCAAAATCTGTGATCGACGTGAATAGCGGCCTGTTTACAATAGAGTCTAATGGTGAAATTGCAAAATTTAATATCTATGAACCCATTAAAACTCACAAGCATTCTAGTTACGCTATTGATATAAATGATGCATATGATTCTGATTTTGATAATGATGAATTGTGGGAGATGGGAAAGGCTACTGATGGCCTTGATGACAACGGAGGTATGGATTCTCATTTTGTGCATAATGTTCATAATGTTGCCGCTTTATCTACTCATGATACTGCTGACCCTCTCTTTTCTAACTTGCAAGATCATACCATTGAAAAGAAGCACCCTCCGGATCGACCAAAGCAAGCAACAAATGCTGGAGGAGTAACAAAGACCGGGGACGACCACTCAAAGAGCAACAAGCCGAAATACAGAGGAGTGAAGAAGATATTGAGGTGGTTAAGGAAGGACAGAACGACACCGCATCACCCACCTTGATAGAGGACTGGCGTCGGGCCACCGACGTTAAACAGAGGCGCTGCTTGGGAGGCAACCCAAGGGGAGTTCGTTTCATTTCTCCCTTTTATTTATTTATTTTTGCTTTAGTAGTTAGATTCTCTTTTCTTGTATTTTTGTCTTACATTGGGGACAATGTAAGATTTAAGTATGGGGGAGGGATTAGTGGTGTGTTATTGCTTTTCTATTGCAAAAATACAAAAAAAATCAAAAAATTTGAAAATTTTGAGCTCATAGTTAGTAATGAACACATGCTTAGAATCACTAGCCCATGATGAAACCTAATTGATATCATGCATGCTTTTGAACATAGGTGAATTGTTAACCTTGGAACACTTTGAACTCTAATGCAAAGTTTACTTTAACTTAGTAGTTGAATATTTTGAGCACATTATTGTCATGGCTTGTGAAGTGTGCATAGCTTAGTGAAGATTGTGTGAACTTTGTAATAGTCTTAAGAAGTCTCTAATACATGCTAGAACTTAACTACATGCTCTTTGAGGCGTATGTCTAGACTACTTGCAAACATGAAAGTGATATAGGCAATCTTTGATGCGTTTGAGCCTTTCAAGCCTACCATGTAAACAAAATCAATCTCTAGTACCCTTTTTGAGCCTTAATGTAAAAGAATGGGAGTATGCTAAGGATACTCAAGACCCCCATTCAACATTCCTTGACTAGCTTATCATCCTTCCCTAATGAGCCTAAATGTGATTTTAATCCATACCTTTTAAGGGAGTATGATGTATTTCATTCAAATGCACTTGGGAATCATTGAAGTATATTTGTGAGCTTAATTGTCAAAAGAATGGAATGCATGAAAGAAAAAGGAATGCCTTGAGAAAATAGATAAAAATATGACTCCAAGGGGAGCCAAGGCACTAAAGAAGAAAAATGTTGAAATAAACCTTGAAAAAAATGAACAAGGTTTGAAAAATTCATACAAGAAGAGAAGCTTTTAGTGTGCATTTCATCATACTCTCTTGTTTGAATATCCTTACCCTTTCTTTCATAAGCCAATACCTAGGCCAAGCTACAAGCTAATAAAGACCTACTTGATTTATGTTTGCAAAGTAGCTAAGATAGTGGAGAAGAGTGTGCAAGTGAGCTTATACTTGTGTTAGTGTATGACTTGAACTATTGTGGATTTACATATTTTGGAACTATAATTTGTACACAACACTTGTTTATGACCACACACACACGTTCACTATTTTGTTGAGTATGAAATGTATAGGGATTGAACTTGTTCCACTGTTAACTTTTCACCGCCTTTCATTACTGTGCATGTTAAAATTGTTGAGGCATTAAAGTGAGGATAAGTTGCTTTGTTATGAACCTATGAGCTAACCAAAAATATTGTAGTTTTTATTTGTTTACTCGAGGTCGAGTAAAGAGTAAGTATGGGGGTGTTTGATGTGACTAGAAATAGACACATCTATTGAGTTTAATTGTTTACGATTTGGTATATTTTGATGGGTAAATTGATACATATGCTACCTAATCGTATATTTGTGTAAATGTAGGGAAAGGTGAAGAAATCAAGCTAAAATGATGAAAGAAGCAATAAAGTTGAAGAAAAGAGGAAAAAACCAGAATCTAAGACACATGTTGCTCCTTTCTCCTCAAATTTCTATATGTTTGAGCCATGTTTTGGAAATGTGGTCCATAGAAAAGTTGTAGAACTTTGAGTTATCTTCGCGTGGACAGCTGATTCATCGAATTCGGAGTTCGGACGAGAAAGTTACGGCCAAAATACGAAACTCGCCAGAAAATTTGATGACAGGCGTAATTACGCCATTCACAGGCGTAATTACGCCAACGCTACGGCATTGACAGGCGTAGCTACGCCATTCTACGCGTATTTACGCCTGAAGAGTTTTGAAAGTGTAAAATTCTTGATTTCTTTCCTTCCCACATGGATTTTACCCTACTCCATCAGCCTCCATACCTCATATACACGTTTTTACCTCATATTAAGCATAATTTCATACCTTAGAATAATTTAGAGATTTTAGAGATTTTTCCTTTCAACTTTTATCAAGAACAACCCGAAGAACGAAACCGGAATCGACAAGCCGGAATCGTGCTTCCTTTTAGTAACTCTTTCTTCTCTTATTAGTTTAATGCTTTCTAGATTAATTTTGATTGTTTTTAATCTAGTTATGAGTAGCTAAATACTTTTGTGATTCTCGGTTTAGGAAAACGATACATTGGATGTTTACGATTCTTGTGAGATAAGTTTTGATTGTTGATTTTCTTTGAGTATCAATTGTTTTTTTGATTTGATTGTCATAAATGTTATGCATGATTGTTGGATTGATCACCTAGCTATCTTTCATACAGTTTAACGCTAAATTAGATATCAAATACGGAATCGTTTGATCCCTCTAATTTACGAAGCAACTAAGATTAATTAAATTCCGCTTGTGAGTTTGTTAAATTCTTAGGAAAAACAATTGACTAGATTAAACATAGACGCTTGGATTATGTTGTTTAGCTTCATCGATCTCACTAGTTCATATGCTATCATCGATTTAAATCTTAATCGCTTGTATTTTGATTGATTGTGTGATAAGGGTTAAACTAGAACGCTTGGGCTACTTAACTAAACTTAAGGTGAGATAGGACTTTGATTATTGGATTAAACGTCCACGATGAATATTCATAAGAAAATTGAATCATATGTGTAGATCAATGACCAAGATAGTAAACACCAATTGTAAAGTTAACCGAAAACCGAGAATCGCTCTTTTCTCATAAGTTAATTCATCTAGTTTAATTTTGCATCATAGTAGTAGTATTATTCAATTGATTTCAAAAACCCCTTTTTATTTTCGTTTGCATAAGTTAACACAAAGATATAACCTTCCTCGTGGGATCGATCCCTACTCACGCTACTACATTCATTACTGTTATTAACTTGAGAGGGTTAATTTGGGCGTACGCGATAAACGCTACCAGTGTTCTCCTCCATATTTGCTTTGGAGGGTACTTCTCTCCAAGTTGAGCAAGCTCGTTGATAATTAGGGTGAGCCTCCTAAACATAGAATCCACCTCTTCTCCGGACTCCATCTCAAATGTCTCATATTTGAGTTGTAGAAGATCAATCTTGGTCTCCTTCACTTGATTTGTTCCTTCATGACAAATTTGTAATTTGTCCCATATCTCCTTTGCCGTTGGGCACATCGAGATCCGGTTGTACTCCTTTATATCTAAAGCACAATGTAAAATATTAATAGCTTTAGCATTTTGAGAAATTAAAATCATATCCGCTCTAGTGAAATCGTCCATTTCTTTGGGAGTACTTATTCCCCCAACTTCCTTTAAAGGAATATGTGGACCTTTCACTATGATCTTCCAAAGGTCATAATCTACGGATTGGATATATAGAGAAATTCTATTTTTCCAATACCCGTAGTTATCACCCGTGAAGAGCGGAGGTCTATTTGTCGATTGACCTTGAGCAAACTCATTTGCTAGATTAGCCATAAAAAAGATTTGATTTAAAAACAAAAATCAAATGGCTCTGATACCACTTGTTGGAATCGAAGAGGGGGGTGAATGAGATTCCTTGGCTACTTTAGCTTTTTAAAATGAGTTTGCAAAATAAAAGAGTTTGCGCTTGCGGAAGGCTTAAGTCAATCGATAAATAAAAGAAATAAAGAAGTAAACAAATAAATAAATGTGTAATGAAATAAAGCGGTAAATGACAAGGATATTTGTTATAGAAGTTCGGCGATGAATCGCCTACGTCTCCTCTTCCCGGTTAGATAACCTCCAACCGAGGTTCCACTAGAATAAATGATCTTGGCCTTGAGGGCTCCAAGTTAGCCACAACCCAACTCTTCCCGAGTTTACAAAGCTCTTCCCGAGCACAATACTCTTCACGAGTACACAAAGCTCTTCACGAGCTACCAACACTCTTCACGAGTCTTCTTGGCCTTAAGGGCTCCAAGGATAGCCACAACACATGCACCAACTTTACTTGTTGGCGACTTTACAATTTTCCAACTTGCTTTGGTGTTGGAGGACCTTTACAAGAAACTCAATCAAACACCTTCAAGGTGTACCAATACGAAGAATCAAAACTCACACAACAAGAAATGAATTACAAACTCCAATACACACAAATGTATGAAGTTTGCAATGCTAAAGTAATTTGAATTGATCAAGGCTTTCTTGTAGTTTATAGTCTTGTTTCTTGCCTTCAAAAAGCTCCAAAAGATCCATATTTATAGTGTAGGAGGCCCCCAAAGCTCCTACTAGCCGTTGCTACACATAAGGCTTGAATCACGCATCGATCGCCTCGGAAATCGCCTCAGGCGATCACCCATCGCCACCCTTTAACGGTCAAATCTGGCCCAGATCGCCTCGGGCGATCTCCCCATCGCCTGTGGCGATCATCAATGATAAACAAGGCCGTAGGTAAAGTTCTGGATCGCCTCGGGCGTTCCGTGCATCGCCTGGGGCGATCGCCCTTCAAAAAAATGGCCTAGGAAGCATTCTGGATCGCCTGGGGCGAGGTTGACCATCGCCTGGGCGATCTGATCGCCAGCGTGCCCACCGTGCCATCGCTTCAGTCGATGGTGCGCAACATGGCTCGGATCGCCTGAGGTGATGGCCCGGATCGCCTGAGGTGATCTGCCAGATTTCAGCACTCTCAAACTTTGCACTATTCGACCATCTTAAGCTCATTTCTGGGAAAAGTGGTAAACATGAAAGTTGTAGCTCTTCCTCGTATCTAGGTGTGTACAAAATTTCATTGCATTTCATTAAGGTATGAAGAAGTTATGCCCAAAATTCTACAGTCGCTCAAACCTTGCTACAATCTGCACTTGTTATGACTTCCATGACATTTTTCTCCATGATGCAATCCGAATTGGACTGAGATGTTCGAATATGAAATCTAGAATATTGAGTTTTCTTTCCAACCTCTTTGGATTCACCTTGTTCGGATATAATCAAAACATTGCACTGCGCTCCAATTGGCTTCTATACGAATTTGCCCACCAACGGACCATTGGTTTGTGGGTCTTCATCCCATCATAAGAAATTGTTCCAACATCATTCCACACATGTTGAACACTTAAATTGGTTGTTCATAGATGTCATTCCTTCTCGTCCAATAGATTCCTTGATAAAAATCACCGCTTGTCCTATGAACTCGCATATGTTATTGTATAACTTGGGTTCTCTTCCATTGGTCTTCCCAACCAATTTATCAATATAACCCTGTACACTAAGTAGACATATTAGTATAACAAATGCAAGTTTTGTTGATCATCAAAACTCAAAGATTAACCGGGGATAATTTAACGCATTAAACGCAACCATGCGTTTAAGGCTCAACATATGTCTTCAACCATACTTGATCAAACCAATCCAGCCCAGGTTGTGTTCGCAGGAATCTTTCATTGTGATCAGGACGGCGACCGGGCTGGTGTCCCAACTTTAAGCAATTCCACTAGTTTTTTTCTTCAACGTTGGCTAGTAGATACTGTGGGCACTAGTGTGGTCCCTCATCCGAACTGTCTGTAACGGAATTTTATTCCCGACAGAGGACCACTCACGATTGGACCAATCAGAGAATGACTACTGCTCAGGGAATATCTTCTAGTACTATCAAGATCTCGCAGGTGATGCGTCGTACGAGGTGTACAGTATTTGTCGGTGCTCCCCACCCTCTGAGACACCGACACCAAGTGGAGTGCTCGCGATGGTCTCCCGAGCCCCCACCGGCCGTAGCATGTTTTTATTCTCTCAACTTTTTATTCTCTCATCCCCAGTATATATATATATATATATATATATATATATATATATATATGTATATATATATATGTATATATATATATATATATATATATATATATATATATGGGTGGGGGGGGGGGGGGGGGTGGGGCTCAGGTTTGAAAAGGGACTAGACTCCCCGTCATTTCTCTCTGAAAAAAAGTTTTTATTCCATATCCTATATCCCGACTTGATCGTCGGAGGGGTCCCATCGGAGAACCCTCTCCGGCTCCCTTCTAACCATTTTCTTTCAGGACAAGCTCATCTCCGGAAGGGGAGGAGCTATTGTTAGCTGAGGAAGACACCCTACCAAAATCCGAGGTAACAATTGGCGCCGTCTGTGGGAACTAGAGCATAAGGCGTTCATAAAAATGGTAAACACGTGGAGAACGAACCAGGAGACGAACAATGAACACCGAGCACCGTCGATCAACGGAAGAGAGCCACCACCTACGACAGGCATGACGGTGGGAACCATACTTTTGAGCAACTCACGCGCCTCATCTCAGTAACAGTAGAGAAAGCCATGAAGCGAGCAATGGATCAGTTTGAAAGCGGACGGGGGGAAAGCATTCGAGAAAACGAACGACCAGAGCATGTAGCCACATCTCACCCGCCAGCCACTGGAGGTCCCAACCTCGAGGTTGAAGTTGAAGAGCTGAGAGAGGAGGTCAGAGAGATGAAGAATGGGATCGGGGGCATTGCGTTCCAAGAAGGGCACTCCTTTCTCCCCAAAAATAGTATGGGAGGAGCTCCCAAACAACTTTCGACCCCCGAATGCTGAAGGGGAGGAGCTATTGTTAGCCGAGGAAGACACCCTACCAAAATCCGAGGTAACAATTGACGCCGTCTGTGGGAACTATAGCATAAGGCGTTCATAAAAATGGTAAACACGTGGAGAACGAACCAGGAGACGAACAATGAACACCGGGCACCGTCGATCAACGGAAGAGAGCCACTACCTATGACAGGCATGACGGTGGGAACCGTACTTTTGAGCAACTCACGCGCCTCATCTCAGTAACAGTAGAGAAAGCCATGAAGCGAGCTATGGATCAGTCTGAAAGCGGACGGGGGGAAAGCATTCGAGAAAACGAATGACCAGAGCATGTAGCCACATCTCACCCGCCAGCCACTGGAGGTCCCAACCTCGAGGTTGAAGTTGAAGAGCTGAGAGAGGAGGTCAGAGAGATGAAGAATGGGATCGGGGGGCATTGCGCCCCAAGAAGGGCACTCATTTCTCCACAAAAATAGTATGGGAGGAGCTCCCAAACAACTTTCGACCCCCGAATGCTGGGGAGTATTGCGGAAGTACGGATCCGGAGGAACACCTGTGCAGATTTGAGAATGTTGCCATGTTACAATGCTACTCGGACCGTCTGAAATGTAAAGTTTTCATCACCACCTTGGTGAAGTCAGCCCAACAATGGTTTAATCAACTTGAACCTTCTTCCATAACCTCCTTCTCAAAGTTCAGCTCGACTTTCTTTCACCAGTTCAATAGTAGTAAGAGGTAGTAAGAGGTAGTAAGAGGTACAAGAAGACCTCGTTAAGTCTGTTTGAGATGAGACAAGTAGATGGCGAGCCCCTTCGAGAGTATATTCGGTGCTTTAATATCGCTAGTCTGGAGGTGCCTGCTTACCCATCAGAAATTTTGATCAGCGCATTCACCCAGGGCTTGATGATTTACTAACGCGAGCTGAGAAGTATATCAACGTTGAGAAAGCTCATGGAATGAGAAGAAAGGATGGTGCGAAAGTGGGTGACAAGCAGTTTAGGCCTGCGGAAAAAAGGCCCGTGGAAGACGCAAGACTCGAGCGTTTCTCCCACTTTACACCTCTAAAGATAGCTAAGAAGGAGACAATCCGGATTTGCAAAGAGCAAACCGCTCAAGAGTGTCGTCACTTGGATCGAGAACTCGAGCCAACCCCACAAAATGGTCCCCAGTTTAGGCAGACAGTGGCTTGGCCGAGCGCACCTTCCGAGAAACTTTCACGGGGAAGGGGCCAAGGTGAGTATCGAGGAAGGGGTAGAGGTGGACGTGCTAATTTCCGTGCCCCTTCCAAGGTCGGGGACGAGGCCGTGGACTGATAAGGAGGCCAGAAGAGCAGGAGCCACCTAGGAACAACTCCACCCTGGGGTTTTATCAACATGATCTCCGGGGGAGCTACTGATGGTGATTCCAAAGAGCCCAGAAAGCTATGAGCAGGAGAGAAATGCTGAGCGTAGGAAGGGATGTCAATGTCAAGGAGGAGCTGGTGATTAGCTTCGGTCCCAGAGATGTGGAAGGTGTGCAAACGCCTCATAATAATGCCCTCGTAATAAGGGCGACTGTCGTAAACTACGAGGTCGGAAGAGTCTTCTTGGACTCCGGGAGCTCCGTAAATGTGTTATTCCAGGAGGCATTCCAACAGATGGAGTTAGGTGAGTATCATCTCGAGAAAATCTCTACTCTTTTTGGTTTTGCAGGCCATACAGTGTACAGTCAAGGGCAGATCACCCTACCCCTATCCATGGGCGTGGGGGATGGCAAAAAGACTCGGTTGACCTCATTTACCATCGTGGAAGCCCCGTCCTCCTATAACATCATTTTAGGAAGGCCAGCCATGAACGAGTTCAGGGCTATAGCGTCTACTTTCCACCAAAAAATCAAATTTCCAGCCGGGAAGAAGGTAGGAGAAGTAAAGAGGGACCAGACGTCATCAAAGAGATGTTACACTGACACAGTAAGGGTAGAAGTAAAGTGGTCAAGACATGGCGGTGATCAGGGGGATCGAGGGGTTCACCTCGTACAGAAAGCCCAAAGAGTACAAGAAGTGTAGGCATTGTTGGAAGGAGAGAATGAGCTTATCCTGATCCCAGATGATCCTAAGAAAACAACAAGGGTGACCTCGAACCTAAGCGCGAATCTGAAGCAAGATCTGCTGAGATTCCTGTCAAAGCATGATAGCGTGTTCGCCTGGTCTTCAGTGACTGAGATTTGCCCCAAAGTTGCGCAGCACAGATTGAGTGTCGATCCGGGGTTCAAAGTAACCAAGCAGAAAAAGAGACATTTCGAAGCTGAAAAAGATAGGGTTATAAGCAAGGAATTCCGAACCTTCTTAGAAGCTGGGCAAATTAGGGAAGTGCAGTTTCCAATCTGTCTCTCCAATGTAGTCTTAGTGCCGAAGTCATCCGGAAAGTAGAGAATGTGCATTGACTTTAGAAATCTGAACAAAGCCTGCCCCAAAGATTGTTACCCTTTGCCCCCACATTGATCAGCTTGTGGACTCCACATCGGGGTTTGAGTTATTGTGCTTTATGGATGCTTATCACCAGATCCCCTTGGCCAAGGAGGATCAAGACAAAGTAAGTTTCATCACCTCAGAATGAACGTACTGCTACGTAGTCATGCCTTTCGGCCTTAAAAATGCTGGGTTATGTATCAAAGATTGATGGATAAGGTATTCGAAGGACAAGCATGACGGAATATTGAGGTATATGTCGATGATATACTAGTGAAATCAAGGAGCAGGTCAGATCTCATACCTGACTTGGATGAAACACTACCCTAAACAAGTTCATGCTAAAGTTGAATCCTGTTAAATGTGTGTTCGGGGTAAAGAGTGGGAAGTTTTTGGGTTTCATGGTGACAGACAGAGGAATTGAGGTCAATCCAGAGAAGGTCAGAGTAGTACAAGACATGGCTTCCCCTAAAAACATAAGGGAGGTCCAAAAATTGACAGGTCAAATTGCCTCTTTAGCATGGTTCATTTCCAGGTCAGCGCATATGAGTTATCATTTCTTCCAAGTACTAAGGAAAGCTAAGAAATTTGAGTTGAATGAAGAATGTGAGAAGGCCTTTGCCGACTTAAAAAGGCATTGTCCGAGCTACCTGTGTTGGTCAAACCTGATCCTGAAGAAATGTTGTGGGTTTACCCCCCGGCCACAGAGCATGCAGTCAGCTCTGTATTGATCAAACAGGAAGGAGCAAACCAGAAACCAGTTTATTATGTCAGCCATGCTCTTCGAGGGGCGGAGCTCAGGTACCCAGTGGTAGAGAAGCTGACATTAGCTCTTGTTATAACTGCAAGGAGACTGAGACCATATTTCTTGTCCCACCCCATCTCGGCATTAACGAATAGTCAAATGGGGAGGATCATGACACAACCCGATGTATCAGGAAGGCTGGTCAAGTGGATGATTGAGCTTAGTGAATATGACATATCCTACCAGCCTGGACATCTATTAAAGGTCGAGCACTATCCGATTTTTTGGCAAAGATGATCGGATCCGAGCAGGAAGAGGCATGGAAAGTGTATGATGATGAGGTCTCGAACAACGAGAGGTGCAGAGTCGGAGTAGTATTGATCTCTCCGACTGGTGAGAAGATAAAAGTTGTGGTCAAGTTGGATTTTCGGGCTTCCAACAACGAGGCAGAATACAAGGTGGTACTAACCGGGCTCAAATTAACTCGGGATGTAGGCGCTAGTAGGGTAGTCCTTCATTTTGACTCCCAACTAGCAGCCCAGCAGGTGAAGGGGAATTTCGAGGTCAAGAGCGAGAAATTGATGGAATATTTGAAAGCAATCCAAGAAATGTCTGAAAACTTCTCTTAGTGGAGTATAGTACAGATACCTCGGGAGGAGAACCGTGAAGCAAACCAACTTGCAAAATAGGCCACATCATTGGGGCCACTGTGCCAAAGGAAAGTCGTATTCTAGACCGAGCTGATACCATCAACGCAGTTAGGGTTGGAACCTCCCAGTGTGGAAAACTGGATGACCCCCATCCTAAAATATCTGAGGAACTCCGAGCTGCCTTCTGATAAGAATGAAGCAAGGAGGGTAAAGAGGCAGGCTTTCTGATTTGCTTTGGTCGGGGATACCTTGTACAAGAGATCTTTTGCAGGGCCTATGCTCAGGTGCCTAACCGAGGAAGAGGCTAAATACGTACTTCACGAGATACATGAGGGTTGCTGCGGGGATCACCTAGGGAGCCTAGCCCTGGCACAAAAAACTCTCCTGGACGGGTACTTTTGGCCTACTTTGTGGAGAGATGCAGTAAAAATTGTGGCTACTTGTGAGGGCTGACAGAGGCATTGAAAATTCCAACCACAGCCAGCCCGGTTAATGAAATCCATGGTAGCAGCTTGCCCATTTTACCGGTGGGGGACGGATATCGTGGGACTTTTTCCCATCGCCCCAAGGCAGAAGAAGTTCCTAATAGTGGCTGTGAATTACCTTTCGAAATGGGTTGAGGCCGAGGCCTTAGCCCGGATTACTGAGGAAGATGTGCTAAACTTCTTATGGAAGAATGTCGTATGTCAGTTTGGGGTGCCAAGGAAGTTGATTTCCGACAATGGGAGACAATTCCAAGGATGAAAGCTGACCACCTGGTGCCAGGAGATGAAGATCGAGCAGGCCTTTACCTCCGTGGCCTACCCTCAGAGCAATGGGCAGGCGGAAGTCATCAACCGATCTATAGTGCAAGCATTGAAGGCAAGGCTATATGGAGTGGGGAAGGACTGTGTTGATGAACTTCCTAGTGTACTATGGGATTACCAAACTACGTCCCGTCAGTATGGTCTAGGGTTCAGAAGCAGTCTTTCCAGCAGAGATAGGAGCGACCTCGGCTAGAGTACAGACTTATGACAGTGACAACGACAATGACGAACGCCGAGCTCTAGACCTGGATATGATATTCGAAAAAAGAAAGAGGGCAGTAATCAGAATGGAGTCCTATCGAAACAAAGTAATCAAGGCCTATAACAAACGAGTGATGCCTCGGAGTTTCCAGGTCGGAGACCTTGTACTTGAAAAAGTTAAGTCAACGGAAGTCAGGAAACTTGACCCTAAATGGGAAGGACCCTACAAAGTAGTTCAAAAGATGAACTCTGGGGCATACTACTTGGAAGATACAGAGGGAAGAAAGTTGAAGAGACCCTTGAACGCGTTTCACCTTAGAAGATATTACTCTTAAGCACGTGTATTTCTTTGATGTGTGAGCTCATGGTAGCAAGTTCTTAAATGAAGTATTATTCGGAAATATCGTCCAATGATTCACAAATATCGTCCATTGGATAACTTGATAAAAGTTAAGGTCCGTCTTGACTATGAAAGTTAAGGTCCGCCATGACTATGAAAAAGTTAAGGTCCGCCCTGACTATAAAAGTTAAGGTCCGCCCTGACTATGAAAGAGTTATGGTCGCCCTGACTATGAAAAAGTTAAGGTCAGCCCTGACTATGAAAAAGTTAAGGTCCGCCCTGACTATGAAAAAGTTAAGGTCCGCCCTGACTATGAAAAAGTTAAGGCGCCCTGACTATGAAAGTTAAGGTCCGCCGTGACTATGAAAGTTAAGGTCCGCCCTGACTATGAAAAAGTTAAAGTCCGCCCTGACTATGAAAAAGTTAAGGTCCGCCCTGACTATGAAAAAGTTAAGGTCCGCCCGTGACTATAAAAGTGAAGGTCCACCCGACTATAAAAGTGAAGGTCCGCCGACTATAAAAGTTAAGGTCCGCCCTGATTATGAAAGTTAAGGTCCACCGTGAATATAAAAGTTAATGTCCACCCTAACTATGAAAAAGTTAAGGTACTCCCTCACTATGAAAAAGTTAAGGTCCGCCCTGACTATAAAAGTTAAGGTCTGCCATGACTATGAAAAAGTTAAGGTTCGTCGTGACTATAAAAGTCAAGGTCTGTCCTGACTAAGTGGTCATGGTCCGCCCAGACAAACATCTACTGCCAGGGTCCGCACCAGGAACGGTATTATCGCATCTCCCGCACTAGAGTTCAGATCAGACAAAAGTCATTTGCTCATGTTTATTCTATGGAGTTCAAACAGGTCAGCCATATTGTCATTTTAATTCTTTATTTAGAATTATTTTAGGACTCTTTCGGAGTTACTATATAAGGTCAGCCCTGTTGTTTTTATCTGCTCACATCTAGTGGTTGTAGGATGAATTTTATCTACTCCGCATACCTATTAGCTCTAGGGTTCAGGACGTATGAGCCGTCTGGACTCGGTTTATTAATTAAAGAGCTCAGGTCGGAAAATACTATATGTCAGTTCATTATTTCTGGAATTCAAGGCAGATTAGATGTATGTGCTCTTATTAGTTATTTCAGTATATCAGGTCGGGCGATACTCATGTGCTCGGTTTATTGTCTTCGGAGTTCCAACAGGACCATACAACATCTCGGCAAAATAAACATTTCATTAAATAAAAATGCACAATAGCTCAAAGACTACAAACTAGATCGCCCTATGTACAGCCTTATCAGTCATCGTGATCTATGAAGTCAGGAGGGATGGTGGCCACGATGGCCTGGAGATCCAAGAAGTCGTCCGGGTCTTGATCCTCCGAAGGGAAGCCTTGCGCTTTGAATTGATCCTTACAGCCCTCGAAGCCAAGGTCGAGAAACTGAAACGCTTTCACTGCGAGGAACCTCTTGAACTCCTCCGACTTCAGGAAAGAAAACTTCCGCCAGACCTCTCCAGTGATGTATGCCTCCAACTCCGAGCGAGCCCTGCTTAGCTCTGCAGTAGAGTTGGTCAAAACCGTATCCTTCTCCGACAAGGCAGAGCAGAGTCGATCAACCTCAGGACGATACTTAGTCAAATAAGTCTCTACCGTCGCGAGTCATT
Organism: Haberlea rhodopensis; assembly: GCA_907163345.1. Classification (NCBI taxonomy): domain Eukaryota; kingdom Viridiplantae; phylum Streptophyta; class Magnoliopsida; order Lamiales; family Gesneriaceae; genus Haberlea; species Haberlea rhodopensis. Next base: position 831,165 of record CAJQUN010000189.1, read on the forward strand.
TTTCCTGCAGCGCATGGACCTCTCTCAGTTCATCTTCGGCAGCCTCAGCCCGGTCTGTAGCCTCTCGGACTATCTTCCTGACATCTGACGAGGACTGCCCATAATTGGATCCCCTCCGAACACTTTTGTAAATCATTATTAGGCCCTGTATAATGGTAGAATGATAAGAGGAAATATAAGGCAGCTGATGGGGTCAAGTAAGATCAGTAAGAACATTTATCGATAGAGCTCGGGCCAGCCCTTCCTGGGCCAAAGGCTTCCACTTCATCCTTACCATGACTTGTTGATCCACGCCCGTGGTAATGCACTCCAAGACCTCAGTCGGTAGTTCGGAGATAGGACCAGTAATTAGGCTGGTGGATTGGGTGTACTCCACGGGGAGGCTGGGAGAGCCCGGCCCGCCCGACCGAGCCGACTGCAGGCTTTGGATGGAATCAAGTGACGCCTCGAACTGAGGTGCTGGAGAGGTGGCCAATTCTTCATGGGTCGAGCTTCCAGAGGCTTTCCCAGCCCTTTTTCTTTTGCGCAGAGAGCGGTCGTCGCCCCCGCTCTCTTCTGATTGGACGATGACTACCAGGGCAACCCGGGGAGCAAAAGGGGGCGAGGAGCGTCGCTTTTCAACTCAGGACTTAGGAGCAGCCCTCCCTTTCCCTTTCTTCTGAGAAACCACGGTGGAGAGCATCTGGTTAAATGACATGGCACCAGCACAGAAAAGAAAGGCATAAATAAAGGGGCAAGGGGACGAATATAAATTGAGCTCAGGTTAGTGAGGACGCACCAGAAGGAGGACTAGCTGGGTAAGAGCTCATCCTGTAGCGCCTGAGTACGTCCTCTCGGATCAGGATGGTTGTATCAAATTGTCGACCCCTAATGGCTGACATAACCCTCTGGTAGAATATATATTCTTTGTATCGATGCTGAAGAGGACAACCCTCGGGGAGAGAATCTCTCAAGGCCATGGGGCAAGACCAAGGTCGGGGTGGTTTAACAAAGAAGTATATTTCTTTCCATCCTTGGTGAGAACTTTGGATTTTCTCCAAGAACTTAGACAGCGGCCTGGACCCGATGTAGAACAGGCCAGGAAAGGTGGTGTTCTTGACATGAAAAAAATAATTCAGAAGATGAGGAGAGAATGGGAGATTCAGATATTGGAACAAGGCGGCGGTGGCGGCCATGCTCTGGTAGGAGTTTGGATTGAGCTGACTTGGGAGACGCAGAAATAGCTAGAAAGATCTTGGTACAAAGAAGGAATAGGGAAGCACAGTCCACTCCTAATTTGTTCAACGAAGAAAGGAAAAAAAACCCATGTGGGGAACATGGGGGCAGTCACCCAACCTGGTATTCGTACCTCGTGGTCAGGATGAATGAAGTGAGAAAGGAGAAGAGTCTCATCCTCAGCCAAAACACGGGAACTAAGGACCTCGTACCACGGTAGTCCCGCCCAAACCAGATCTCGAGGATCAACCACGAAGTTCTGGGGCGATGGTTCACGGCTGGGACAAGGAGGGACTTGAAGAAGGGGACGCGGTAACAACCTTCCCCACGGGGCCACTACGGGTCGGAGGGCTCGAAAACCAAAACCCTAGGCATCTGCAGCCGATCCCCTGAGGGCGGCCCAGAAGTGGAAGAAATTGAATATGACATAAAAGAAAATTAAGCATAGTTAAAGAACTTAAAGAAGGTCAGAGTGTGCGAGAAGAGCAGGAGGAGACGGACATCGTGAGAAAAGTTGTGCAAATGAGTGGAATTGGGGAATTTATAGGCAACCAGGAGAGTGGGTCGTTTGGGCCAAGCCCATTTGAACGGCGGGGATCGAGGGAGGCCAAACATCTCAACGGTCACATCTTGCTGACAACATATCTTGTCAAGGTCAAGAAGTTGAATATCTGACGACTCGGTTCGGGTCTCGGCATAAATTGGGTAGTTGAGCAGCGTTACTCTAGATCGGCTAGAGGGGGGTACTCATGATACCCCGATAAGAGGTCAGTACAGCCTCGACCCTTATTCCCGGGGTATAACCCGACCCTACTTCTTCGTCTGCTGCACGTGGTCAACTCGGGATGATATTTTCATGCCCTTGGAGGAACATACCCTCATGAACTCAGCTCGGTGAACAAATTCGTAACCTCAGCCCGAGACTTATCTTCGTTTCCTCAGCACAACACATGTCTTCAACCCTACTTGATCAAACCAATCCAGCCCAGGTAATGTTCGCAGGAATCTTGCATTGTGATCAGGACGGCGACCGGGATGGTGTCCCAACTTTAAGAAATTCCCCTAGATTTTTTCTTCGGCGTTGTCTAGGAGATACCATGGGCACTAATGTGGTCCCTCATCCGAGCTGTCTGTAACGGAATTTTATTCCCAACAGAGGACCGCTCACGAATGGACCAATCAGAGAATGACTAATGTTCAAGGAATATCTTCTAGTACTATCAAGATCTCGCAGGTGGCGCGTCGTACGAGGTGTACAGATTTGTCGGTGGTCCCCACCCTCTGACACCGACACCCAGTGGAGTGCTCGGGATGGTCTCCCGAGGCCCCCGCCGGCCGTAGCAGGCTGTTCTGCTCTCACCCCCAGTATATTTATATGCGGGGCATCAGGTTTGAAAAGGCACTAGACTCCCAGTCATTTCTCTCTGCAAAAAAGTTTTTATTCCCTATCCTATATCCTGACTTGATCGTCAGAGGGGCCCGCCGGAGAACCCTCTCCGGCTCCCTTCTAACATTTTCTTTCATGACAAGCTCATCTCCCGAAGGGGATGAGCTATTGTTAGCCGAGGAAGACACCTTACCAAAATCCGAGGTAACAATATTCATTAAGCAATGCTTCATTTTTACACTTGTTTTATCATTAATTATAAGGCAGATTTTGGGCCGGTATCTATTCCAAAAAGTTTATTCGGCTTAGTCCAGCAATAAAACACTTCAAGTTGTTTAAGTTCATTTTAAGAGGAAATGACTAAAATAGACACCGCTCTTCCTTCCCAAAATAACTCGAAATCCTAATTTTGTTCTCATCAATCCATGTTCCCATCTTTGGCTTTTCCGCCAAGGCTTAAAATTTCCACCAATTTTTTTTGAAGTTTTTCTGGTTTTTGGCTGACAAATGATGTGTTTTGGGTATTGGGACCATATTTTGTTCAAGTGCTTCTGCTTACGCATGTACGATCTATATGTGGACTCCATATTTGAAATCATTCTTCTATGTTTCAACATGCTCCAATTAATTTTTTATCATTGAATCTAACATTTGAATATTATTCATATGCTAGCAAGGAATGAGACGATTTTTTTTTATGTGGCAATGAGCACATAATAGAAGCATACTTGCAAGTCCATGTTAGCAATACAATGGTATAAGCTATCTTATAGGATAACCAATAACATTATTATAGTTTTCATTAAATTCATTTTACTCTCATTTTATCATTAATTATAGGGCAAATTTTGGATGGTAACCATTCAAAATGTTATTCGGCATAGTCCGATAAAAAACTTCAAATTGTTTAAGTTTATTTCCGGTTGGAAATTGTAAGGAATTCGACTATCAAATAGTGCAGCGGAACAAAATTTATCGGATTCCCACCAAGGACATATATGAAGTATTCATATCGGGTGTCGAGAGTTATACCTTTGAATCGTGTTTTGATGCAGAATCCTCGAAGCAAACTTCCACGAGTCACGAGCAAAGCGTTGCAACTATGCCTCTAAAGTATCCACACGATCAAATCGAAAGGGATGTTGACATTAATGAGTTGCTAGACTCGATAACTCAATCGAAAAGGGACGAACAAAGGTGACGGTTGCACCTCTGCCTTTTCGAAAGCTTTTAGGTTTAGGTTTGTTAATTCTGACTTAACTTGTCGACTAAAGTCTACCCTTAAAACCTAGAATACAATTATATATATACTGATATAAAGAGGCGTCGATAAACATAATAGGGTTTTCCAAAAACCCAATAGCCCAATCAATATCCGTATCCGAATATAATGCATATTTATATATATATATATATATATATATATATATCTTTATATACATATAATCGGCCCATTAAATTATGATTAGGACTCTTCCTAATCAATTTAATTCATCCAATGAATTTAACTCCTTTTAGCGATCTAATCTTTTGTGCGACGCGTTAGGATCTTGTAACGTTGGCAGTGACAAAAAACTTATTTGATGTCACAAGCAATGAGCAATATCTAGCAACACATCAAGGCTACACAAGTTACAAGAATGTCATTGGCTCGACATAACCTATGGCCTGTGATAATATTCACCATGTAACTTAATCCCTTTGTCCTATGTGTTTAGATTAAACACGAGTCATGGAACAAGTCATACTCGTATAGTTCGATCTTTTGTTTCTTGATCCCCAAGTAGACTAGAATAAACGAATAAGCTCGATATCACATATCGACTCATTCGAGCATGGCCATGCATTTTAGTCTCACTTGATCAAGGGCCCAAACACTTCTCCTGTTATATAGGAGGGACAAATCCTATCTTGATCACTCAACATCCCTCTACATAATTCGTGGTGTATCCAATGATTGTCTTTATTGTTTACCCTGTTACAGGTAACGTTTGACAATATCAAGATACACAACTCCTTATGTTGGGATCTCTAGTGATCTCAAGTCGTAAGGATTACATACACTATTATCACTATGAAAATTGCTTATGACATTCATATAACTATCCATGTAACATTCTCATGGCGGGTCTGTCCAGTACATAGTTATCTAACATGTACCCATGTGTTGATTTGATATCTCATATCCATGAACAAATTCATCAGCCAATACATGCTAGTCTCAATGCATTATCATTATCCTAATTCATGATAATACTTGACTAGGGACAATTTTTAAGAATAATACAATATTATTCTAAGGACATTAACATATATATATATATATATATTCATATTACACAGATACTGAAATAATATATAATAACATAATGACTTTAATAAAATCATATACATTGTATGCCAAAATCAATCAATCTAATGAGTTAGGGCATATCCCAACAAATCTCCCACTTGAACTAAGACCAATCAGACATGTACTTAATGCCTAAAGATCTAGAATGACGATCATGCTTCTGCTATGACAGACGTTTCATCAGTGGGTCAGATACATTATCATCAGTTGGTGCTTTGCATATTTTTACATATCCTCTTTCAACGATTTCTCGAATGAAATGAAAATGCCAAAGTATGTGTTTGGATTGCTGGTGAGATCTGGGTTCCTTAGCCAATGCGATGGCTCCATTGTTGTCACAATAGAGTTCAATCTTATCTAGAATGCTAGGCATAACCCCAAGCTCATAAATGAATTTTTGATCCAAACGGCTTCTTTTGCTGCTTCCGAGGCAGCAATATACTCAGCTTCAGTTGTAGAATCGGCTAATGTCTCTTGCTTTGTGTGATGCCCGGGAATTTAGGGTGTTAATCCCGGTGTGGTAGTGATCTTTAATGGATTTTCGTGGCAATTATGGATTAATTGAGGTTTTGGGACTCCCAGGGATTTTAAATCCGGTTTTTGGAGTCGTTGGACCCAATTGATGAGATTGTATTCTCGTCGTGGTGATAACCTTGGAATTTGGTCTTTGGTGGGATTTGGGGTCCGGAGTACTTTGTACTCGGGCTGTTAATGGAAATAGAGATTGAGAGGTAATTATTGAAAACAGATGATTTTAATGAGTCATGATGTATTTGTGGGAGGATTGGTAATTTCGAGTTTTGGTACTATATATACCAGGTTGACTCGGTATTCCGTCATTTGGCACGGATTACTCCCTCTCTTCTCTCTCTCTCTCTAAGCTCAAAACCCTTTCCCCCATTTCCCACTTTTTCCCTTGGTGGAAGAATCGTTGGTAGCTTGGATCGGGAGCCGGATTTCTCAAAGATAATCAGGTATTCATCTTCCCCTCACCATGTCTTCGATTTGGTAGTAGTATTGTAGAGTTTGGTTGGGTTTTAAATTGGTTATGAGATTTGGGGGTTTTGGTTAAAAATCTAAAATGTTGATTTTAGTGTTTTTATTGAGTTTAAATGGTGTATTGGTGGTGTTGAGGAAGTTTGGGGTGTAGGTTTTGAGTTTGGGTATGAAAAACACCATGAAAGCTCGAGTTTTTCAGAAAATCGCAGGTGGCGATCGATCGCCGAGGAGTGGCGATCAATCGCAACGTGCAGCTGTTAAATTGGTGACGATGAACAGTGCGGGCGATCGATCGCGAGTTCTTGGAGATCAATCACGAGCGAGTTGGCGATCGATCGCGATAAGGCGCTATTGCCCACTGGACAGGGGCGATCGATCGCGCTGAAAGTGGCGATCGATCGCCGCCCGTAGGAATTTGTTTTTTTGGAAATTTTGGAAAAATGTCAGGATTTTGGAATCGACGTTCAAGTAGACCGTTTCCGGGGCAATGTCTACATTCCAATGGGAATGCTATACTTTTAAAATGGATTGATTGGAGCCAAAGTTTAATAAAACGGAATTCTCGGTTGGGTTTTTGGCTATCTTTTAAACTTATAAAATAGAATATTTTGGGTATTATGCATGCTTAGCCGGGGGGGGGGGGGGGTGGCTTTTATTTGGTAATCGTCATGGATGGACGATAGGTTTGGAAGTTGTGAACGTGCTTGGGCACGTGATTGCATGCCTATGTTTAATTGGGAGTTATTTGCATGTTAGCACTTAACTCATCGGGTCGTGGGACTCAGGCAAGGTTGGACTCGAGCTACGGAATTATAAGGTATGTATAACGTACGAACATAGCCTGTCATAATATTGCAACTGTGAAATGCATGGTATGTGGTAATTGCAATAAATGGATGTTAAAACGCATGGTATGTGGCACTTGTAATAAATGGACTGTGAAATGTATAGTATATGGTAACTGCGACAAATGGAAATGCGTTGGGAATTATATAGTGCCACTTTGAGCGAGCAATGATTGGGATGTTGTCGCCGTTGATCGACCATCGGTTATGCCGCCGCTATTGTTGAGCGTGCGTGGGGTTAAAATGACGCTATTGTGGAGCGAGCTATGAAATAGAATTATGGAATCATGGGCTAGATATACGTGATATATGTGGTACTCTAATTGATTAGTTAATCATATTTGATTATGAAACTGGTATAGGAGGAATGGTTTTAGTTGATTAATGAGATGATCAACTGGCTTTTGAGAATTTAATGGTTTGGTTATTTTGAAAACAGAGACAATACAGGTGATCCCGGATGAGGATGACACCATCCAGGGAGTATCATTTAAATTCATGGCATTTACATTCTGTAAATTATGAACTGTAATATTATGATTATTGGATTGGTGGTATTGGTATGCTCACCCCGTGTGGGGGCTGTCTCTGTTGGGGCAGGTGATACAGGTGTAGCAGCAGCTTTGGAGTTGAGCTTGGGCTGTTGATTAGAGGTACTTCCAGGATCGAGGTACCAGAGCTAGGTGATAAGTACATAGATCCAGAGTTGAGATCGAGTTGTGCTTGGGAGGTGCTTCCAGGATTGAAGTACCAGTAGCGATATCTGGTAGAGTATTTTATACATTAGATACACGCTTATTCATTGGGTGCTCTCATGTGAGTATGTTTTTACGTGTATATGGAATGTATAAAGGGGCATGGTTTCTCTCTTCATTTATGGTTTGCATGCAATTGAATACAAAATTGCTAAATGAACTGAGAGTATGTTAGTGTATTATTAGGGTGCATACTATGAAAGTGGTTTTGGTTGGGGAAGTTGAATATTGTGGTTTCCTCCCCATGATAATATGATTAGTATGCACTAATGGCATGGATTAATACACTAATAACGTGTTAAGGGCACGGGGGTCCTTACACTTTGAACTCTTCCAGCTCACAACACCGCCATTTAGCCAAAACACATATCCTGATTGCAATCGAAAATCATCCTTGTCGGTTTGGAAGCTTGCATCAGTGTAACCTGTTACATTGAGTTCTTCCTCACCTACATAAATCAAGAATGTATCCTTAGTTATTCTCAAGTACTTCATGATATTCTTGACAGCGATCCAGTGGCATTCACCTGGATCAACTTGATATCTGTTCGTCATGCTTAAAGCATATGAAACATCGGGGCGAGTACATATCATGACATACATGATAGATCCAATAGCTGACGCATATAGAATCTTACTCATGTGTTGTCTCTCATCTTGTGTTGAAGGACATTGATCCTTCGAGAGAGATATCCTATGTGTCATAAGCACGAATCATTTCTTTGATTCTTGCATGTAAACCAGTTTTAGCACTTTATCTATGTATGTACATTGACTTAGGCCAAGTAATTTTCTTGATCTATCTCTATAGATCTTGATACCTAATACGTAGGTGGCTTCACCCAAGTCATTCATAGAACAAGCAATTCCCTAGCCAAATCTTTACAAATTGCAAGGCTGTGATATCATTCACAATGAGAAGTGTGTCATGTACATACAATCACTAGGATGGTAATTATGCTCCCACTGACCTTCTTGTAGACACAAGGTTCATCTACGTTCTTGATGAAACCAAACTCTTTGATTGCATCATCAAAAGAAGATTCCAACTCCGAGAAGCTTGCTTCAATCCATAAATGGATCGTTGTAGCTTGCATATCTTTCCAGCATCCTTTGGATCGACAAAACCATCGGGTTGTGTCATGTACACATCCTCAAGTAACTTTCCATTAAGCAAGCTGTTTTGATATCCATTTACAAGATTTCATAATCATGAAATGCAACAATTGCAAGTAAGATCCGAATGGATTTAACCATGGCAATTGGCAAAAAAGTTTCATCATAGTCAATACCATGAATTTGTTTGAAACCTTTAGCAATCAATCGTCCTTTAAAGGTTTGTACATTACCATCCATGTCGGTCTTTTCTTGAAAATCCATTTGCACCCTATGGGTCTTACCCCTTCATGAGGGTCAACCAAAGTCCATACATGGATTCCTATCTCAGATTTCATGGCCTCTAGCCATTTCTCAGAATCAGAGCCCATTATAGCTTCTTGATAGGATGAAGGTTCATCATCATCAATAAATAGTAAGTCACCCTGTTGAGTCACAAGAAATCCATATATATGTGGCTCCCGGTGTACTCTTACAGACCTATGCTGGGCTTGTGTCTCTTGAGCAGGCATTTCATCCATAACAACTTATGGTGACTGCTCTGTTTCCATCTCAATGTTCAGTGTTATCTTGTGGTTGTACTTCACTAAGTTCTATTTGTCTCCCACTGGTTCTTCTAGAAATAAATTCTCTTTCAAGAAAGACACATGTCCGAGCAACAACCACTTTGTTCTCGGTGGGATAGTAGAAATAGTATACTTTCGTTTCCTTAGGATACCCCACAAATAAACACTTATCAGATTTGGGTCCAAGTTTATTGGAGGCTTGACTGTCTCAAGTAAGCCTCACAACTCCAAATCTTCATAAAAGACATACTAGGACGTTTCCTAGTCCATAGCTCATATGGTGTCTTTTCAACTGACTCAGATGGAACACGGTTCAAGTATAAATATTGTTGTTTCTAAAGCATGTCCCAAAAGGAAATCGGAAGATCTGCATGACTCATCATTGACCGAACTAGGTCCAACACAGTTCGATTCCTCCTTTCAGATACACCATGCCCATTGTGGAGTATATGGAGGTGTGAGTCAGTGGGACTATCCCACACTCCTTTAGATAGTCATGAAACTCTTGGCTTAAGTATTCACCTCATCGATCTGATCGGAAGGATTTTGATACTTTGGTCAAGCTGGTTTTGTACTTCATTCTTGAAATCCTTGAACTTTTCAAAGATTTCATATTTATGTTTCATTTAGGTAAACATACCCATATCTACTGAAGTCATCAGTAAATGTAACGAAGTATTGAAAACCACCTCTAGCTTGTGTGCTTATTGGGCCACATAAATCACTATGTATGAGACTCAATAAATCACTTGCCCTTTCAACATGTCCCTTGAAAGGGGCTTTAGTCATCTTGCCCATTAAACAAGATTCACATGGTTCATATGATTCAAAATCAAATGAATCTAAAGCTCCATCCTTATGAAGTTTTGATATGTGATTCTCGTTTATATGGCCCAAGCGACAATGCCAGAGATAAGTTGGATTAGAATCATTATTCATAATCCTTTAGTATTTATGTTATAGACAGGCATATCAAGATTTAGAACATAAAGGACCATTAATCAATTGTGCACTAGCATAAAACATCTCATGCAAATAAATGGAGCAACATTTGTTTTATAAAATGAAAAACCAATCTTGTCCAAACAAGAAATTGAAATTATGTTTCTAGTAATCGACGACACAAAATAACAGCTTGTAAATCTAAAATTAAGCCAGAAGGCAAAGTTAATGAATAATCTCCTATAGCTAATGCAGCAACTCTTGCTCCATTTCCCACTCGTAGGTCAACTTTGTCTTTCGCCAACACTCTACTTCTTTTCAGTTCCTGCACATTAACACAAATGTGAGAACCACGTCCAGTATATAATACCCATGATGAAGAAGTAGATAGATTGACTTCTATAACAAAAATACATGAAGTAGAAGTCACACTTCCCTTCGTCTTCTTAAGATCTTCCAGGTATAACTTGCAGTTCCTCTTCCAATGTCCGGTCTCACCGCAATGGAAGCAATTTCCTTCCTTAGCCACTCCTCCCTTAGGCTTAAGTGCAGTAGCATGAGGCTTAGATTTGACAGAAACTTTCTTGTCTTTTCTAAAGCCCTTTGCTTTAGCCTTTCCCTTCACAATAAGAACATTTGTGGGCTTAGACTTCTTTGTGTTTGCCTCGTAAGTTCTCAACATACCAAGCAATTGTGGTGTCTTCTCAATTTCAGTCATATTGTAATTCAGAACAAATTAGCTATATCTATCAGGCAACGATTGCAAGATCACGTCAATGGCCAACCCTTGGTCCAACGGAAAACCCAGTTTCTCAAGATTCTCTATGTATCCAATCATTTTGAGTACATGAGTTACAACAAGGGTTCCTTCTACCATTGTGCACTGATAGAACGCTTTAGAGACGTCATACCTCTCTTGTCTAGCTTGTTGTTGGTAAAGTTGCTTCAGATGTTCAATCATATTTAACGCATCCATTTCCTCATGTTGCTTTTGAAGCTCAGAGTTCATGGTTGCAAGCATTAAAAAACCAACATCAAGAGCGTCATTTTGATGCTTCTTGTAAGCATCCTTATCGGCCCTTGCGGCCGTAACGGGAGGTTCCTCGGTAGGTAAGGGTTCCTCTAAGACATATTTATTTTTCTCTTGTTTGAGGACAATCCTCAGATTCCTATACCAGTCTAGGAAATTTGTCACATTCAATTTGTCCTTCTCAAGGACCGATCACAATGATAGTGTACTAGTAACGTTGTTAGATGCCATGGATATCTACGATATAAATATGCAAAATAAGTTTATGATTTTAATCATTTAATAAGGTCTTATATTAAATGAAACTCCCACTATTTAGCTAATATTATCAACCCTCAAAACTATTAGTGGGCCAAGATCCATATTTCACCTAACATTGAGTTAGCTTTGGCTAATCACCCAAGACTCGGTTATTTAGGTAGACAACACTTTGTCAATTACATCACACGTAACTCTTGGATGGTTGGGTGAACAACACTTTGTTCTAATTCATCTAATGGATTATTACCCAACCCCATGCCTCTAGGTTCCCAATCCTATTGAGATAACACTAGTTAAGTCGAACCCAATTTAAAGTCACACGGATATCACTTTTATCCTATCGCGTCTTACTAAGATTGTCACGGTACTTTGCTTTGGCAAACCCACACATGTTCAATCGAAGTCTCGACGAGTACTTTGAATTGGAAGGCATCTTGATTGACTTAATATAGAGGAATTTAAAGATCTCAGGATTTTATTAATGTTGATAATGAAAATATGTCTTATACATATATACATGTATACATATCTATATATATATATATATATATATCATTCATCAATATTAAATATCAAATGATAAACATGCATCACATTCATCAACATAAAATAAACGTGACATGGTTATAGCCCCAACTACTGATTTTCTCAAGCCAATGAGAAAATCTAAAAGGTCAAACTAAGGGTAACTTCTCCAAGCACCTCTTCGGTCCTTTTGTGAATGGCGTCCTAGTCGCGGCACCATGGTCCAACTCCATTGATCTCCATCAACAAAACTATAATTATACTAAATAACAACTATGTGATATAGAGAACTCCTCTAGTTACATTCGAGGGGGGGCATAGGGGAGGGAATACATTCAGAAAATATAGAGAAGGTACGACACGCAGGCCGTATTTAAAATTACAACCATTCACAAAATTCCTATCTAATAGGTCATATGACTATAACCATGCACCATGCTCAAACAACACATAAAACATGCTAGGACATAAAAATTAATGAATTAAATTCTAAACATTTTAAAATTTAATTCTATGTTCACAAAATTTAAAATAAAATTAGGAAAATTATCGCACGCTCAGGGCATCACATGCCTCGGACACCCGCCCCAAGCGAGGGGCGCGGACGCCCACCCCTTATGGGCGGTCGCCCGCCCAAGCAAGGGGTGCGGTCGCTCGCCACACATGGGCGGTCACCCCCACCATGGGGCGGTTGCCCGCCCTTCTTTGGTGCGGTCGCCCGCCCCTCGTTGGCGGTCACCCGCCTTGCTAACTCCGTTCGCCCGACTTTTGAGATACGGTATCCTGCCTTGTGTGCTAGGGTCAGTCGCGCGCATATGTATCTTATACACAAATATACGTTAATCTATCATATATATTGTACGATTGATGTGACTAGAAATAGACACATCTTTAGCGCTTAATTGTCTACGATTTGGTAGGTTTTGATGGATAATTTGATACGTATGCTACCTAATCGTATAATTGTGTAATTGTAGGTACAATCGAAGAAAAAGAGCTAAAAATGATGTGTAAAGACCAAGAAAAGACATCGACATGACAATGACTCAAAGTTGATCAAGAAAAGGGCAAAAACGTAATTTTGGAGGTGGCGATCGATCGCATGGAAGAGGCAATCGATCGCCTATGGACAGAAACTTTTGCAACAAAATTGACGAAGCAGCGATCGATCGCCACATTCTAGCGATCGATCGCCTGAGGCTACTGGAGGGAAGCGATCGATCGCCAGTTTATAGCGATCGATCGCCTCAAGCTTTTTGCTTAAAAAAATAAAGAAGCGATCGATCGGTAGAAGCAAGGCCATCGATCGCCGCAGAGTCCGAAATTTTGGAAATTAGGTCTTTTACCATGTTTAAAAGATTGTAACCTATTTTTATCAGCCTCCAACCTCATAACTCGAAGAACACCTCTTCATAGACAGATTTTGAAGATTTTAGAATAGTTTTAGGTTTTTAGAAGATTTTTTATTTCAAGTTTTGTCAAGAACAACACGAAGAACGGAACCGGAATCGACAAGCCAGAATCATGATTCGTCTTAGTAATTCTTTTCCTTTGTTTATTTAATGATTTCGAACCATATTTTGTTATTTTTAGATTCAATTATGCTAGGTTAAACTTCTAGATTCTTGGTTTAAGGAAGACTTGCTTTTGGATTAAAATCTCTTGTGAGAATTTTGATTTGTTTGTTGAATTTAATTTCGATTTCAATTCTGTTTCTTGGTATCGATTTCAATGATTATTGTGTTTGTTTATTAGATTGATCATCTAGTATTCATATGCATAATCGATAGCTAATTAAGAAGCAACTAAGATTAATAATTACCGACTGTAGGTGTTGTTGAATTCTTAGGAGAAACGATTGGGTAATCAATAGTTAACGGATGTAGTTTCTATTGATTAGATTTATCGAACTCACTAGTTTTGAATTCTATCATTGATTTAATCATTAACGGCTGTAGTTTTGATTAGAAATTTGATAAGGGTCGGATTGAATACTGTTTTCTCTTTGACTACGATTAAGGTGGGTAGGAATTAAATTTCCAATCGATGAATAATTGAAGGAATTTGAATGTTTGTGATTTAATGATCAAGAAAGAATTTTCCAAAAGTAAAGTTGACCGACAACCAAGAATCGCATCGCTCTCATAAGTTTAAATCGTTTTAGTTAATCTCGTTAATTAGTTTAATTCATAAAATTTGCTTAGTAGTAATCACTTGACCCAAAAACCCCTTTTTACTATTTGTTTTTAAATTGACACGAAAAAATACTACCTTCCCTGTGGGATCGATCCCTACTCTCGATACTACATACTTTTGCTATTAACTTGAGGAGGGTTAATTTGGGCGTACGCGATAAACGCTACCAACAATGATTTTCACATACATATCTCATATGTTTATTATAACATATCTAATATGTTCTTACAGCTTTGATTAGCATGTAACAATAACTCAAAGCATGATAAAACAATTTATCACATAGCCCCGATATTCATATCGCGTGTCGAGAGCCTTTGAAGCGTGTTCGATGCAGAATCCTTGAAGCAAACTTCCACGAGTCACGAGCAAAGCTTTGCAACTATGCCAATACGGTATCCACACGATCAAATCGAAAGGGATGTTGACGTTAATGAGTTGCTAGACTCGATAACTCAACCGGAAAGGGACGAACAGGGGTGACGGCTGCACCTCTGCCTTTTCGAAAGCTTTCATGTTTAGGTTTGTTAATTCTGAATTAACTTGTCGACTAAAGTCTACCGTTAAAACCTAGCATGCAATTATATATATACTAATATAAAGAGGCGGCGATAAACATAATAGGGTTTTCCAAAAACCCAATAGCCCAATCAATATTTTATCCGTATATAATGCATATATATATATATATATATATATATATATATATATCTTTATATACATATAATCGGCCCATTAATTTATGACTAGGACTCTTCCTAATCAATTTAATTCATCCAATGAATTTAACTCCCTTTATCGGTTTAATCTTTTGTGCGACCCGTTAGGATCTTGTAACTTGGTAGTGAAATAAAATCTTATTTATGTCACAAGTAATGAGCGGTATCTAGCAACAAATCAAGGCTACCCAAGTTACAAGAATGTCATTGACTCGACATAACCTATGGCCTGTGATAGTATTCACCATGTAACTTAATCCCTTTGTCCTATGTTTTTAGATTAAACACAAGTCATGGAATAAGTCATACTCGTATTGTTCAATCTTTTGTTTCTTGATCCCAATTAGACTAGAATAAATGAATAAGCTTGATATCACATATCGACTCATTCGAGCATGGCCATGCATTTTAGTCTCAATTGATCAAGGGCCCAAACATTCTCCTGTTATATAGGAAGGATAAATCCTATCTTGATAACTCAACATCCCTCTACATAATTCGTAGTGTATCCAATGATTGTCTTTATAGTATACCCTGTTATAGGTAACGTTTGACAATATCAACATACACAGCTCCTTATGTTGGGATCTCTGGTGATCTCAACTCGTAAGAATTACATACACTATTATGACTATGAGAATTGCTTATGATATTCATATAACTATCCATGTAGCATTCTCATGGTGGGTCTGTCTAGTACATAGTTCTCTAACATGTACCCATGTGTTGATTTGATATCTCATATCCATGAACAAATTCATCAACCAATACATACTAGTCTCAATGCATTATCATTATCATAATTCATGATAATACTTGACTAGAACAATCTTTAAGAATAATACAATATTATTCTAAGGACTAACATATATATATATATTCATATTACACAGATACTGGAATAATATATAATAATGAATTGACTTTCATAAAATCATATTACAGTGTATGCCAAAATCAATCATCTAATGAGTTGTCTTAGGGCATATCCCAATAGAAATGACCACAATAGACACCGATCTTCCTTTCCCAAATAACTCACATCCCTAATTTCGTTTCTCATAAATCGATTTTCCATCTTTGGCTTCTCCATGGCTGTTTGAAATTTCCACCATTTTTTTTAAGTTGTCTGTGTTTCGGGAATTGGGACCATAGTTCTTTCAAGTGCTTCTGCTTGCGCATGTGCGATCTATGTTTGGACTCCCAATTTGAAATCTTTCTTCTCGGTTTCTGATCATTGATTATGCTCAATTGGTGCTCCTCGGCTTCGTCGGAAGTTGAGTTGTTGAAAAAAACACGTAACTAGTTGATGATTGAGTTCTTGAAGTAAAGTAGGGTTTGGATATGGCGTGTTGAACTTGAACTGGTGATAGGCTAGTGGGTTGATTGCAGTGAAGGGGAATTGTGGTGGGAACTGAGTTGAGTGTTGAGGTAATAAAGGGTGGCGGAGCTATGGAAATCCACTCGATTGCATTGCTTTTAATTTAGTGGAATATATATAGAGTGTCCAAACTGAATGTGTGATGCCCGGGGATCTATGGTGTTAATCCCGGTGTGGTAATAATCCTTAATGAATTTTAAGTGTGGCAATTATGATTTAATTGCGGTTTTGGGACTCCCGGAGATTTTAAATATGATTTTTGGAGTTTTGAATGTCACATTTGAAGCGAGGTGCATTAAAATACACTCATTGTGGTTGTATATATTGGAGTGATGATTTTAATGCTTTGCCGCTAAATGTTGAAGCGAGGATATTGCCGCATGTCACATTTGAAGCGAGGTGCATTAAAATATACTCATGGTGATGTATATTGGGATATGGAATATGCATTGTGTTACAGGTATAGTGGAATGCTTGGTGAATATCCCATGAGTCATTGTTATGGATGAGTGATGACTTTAAATGCTTTGCCGCTGTCACTTGACGTGATGATAGAATACTTGCCGCTGTCATATCGTAGAGAGGAAAGAATATTTGCCGCCAAATGTTGAAGCGAGGGTATTGCCGCATGTCGCATTTGAGCGAGGTTATTCAATGCCGCTGATATGTCGAAGCGAGGGGTATTAGTGCCGCGGTCATGACAAGCAAGGTGCATTAAAATACACTACTATAACAAGACTAGGAATCGGTTATTCTATTAGCGATGGTTCATTCCGCTATTCTATTGGCGATGGTTTATGCCGCCGGGTTCTATTAGCGATGGTTTATGCCGCCGGGTATTCATAGCGATGGTTCATTCTGTTATTCTATTGGCGATGGTTTATGCCGCTGCGTATTCATAGTGATGGTTCATTCCGCTATTCGATTGTCGATGGTTTATGCAGCCAGGTATTATATAGCAATGGGTCATTCCGCTACATCTATTGGCGATGGTTCATACCGCCGGATATCTATAGCGATGGGTTATACCGCTATGTACGTAGCACTGTATTACGCCACCTACGAGCGATGGGTGCTGATTGCGTACCACTGTTGGACGATGGAGACAGGTATGCTGCTATCTTATTAGCGACGAGTTACAGTAAATTACTGTTTTATTAGCATTATTGGGGTTGTCATGCATTAATATACATATACCGTTGCGTGTTTGATGATGATTATGGATGTCGTGTATCGATATGTACCGTCACGAGTTGACGATGTTATTTTGGATGTCACATGTTGACATGTACCGTCACGGGATGTCGATGACATAGTGGATATTCCATGTAGAAGTGTAGCGTCGTTTTGATGAATGATGCATTTATGTATATGTATTCAGTCGTATGGTTTTGAGTGCCAATGGTGAGCACATGGTAATGGCTGGGTCACTAGTTGACGAGACCATTATGCCGAGCAGGTTGCTTGAAGAATTATTGGGTGCGCCGTACAGGAAGTGTACCACAGCACATATTTGAGGTAAATATTTTACGAGTAGTGGAACCTTTGGGTATACTCGCTGGGATGACTATGGCCAAGTGATTGTGAGTAGGAGTATTTATTGAGGAAACTACTCGCTCTGGTCGATGTAACATGTGGTAGACATGGTCACACCCACCCATGAGGGTGTGGATTAAATCCTAATGGATAGGGTTGCCTTGTGATTGAGCAAGGACACCGGAATGTCCTTTGTGCATTGGTATTAGAGAAATATTGGGTGATGACCCATTACTCTAATGGATGTTGCGGTATGGTGTACCGGGATGGAACTTATGATACGTTGGTAGGCTTGGTATAAACCTAAGGATGCAGCGATTTGCTAGCCAAGTATTGTTGCAGTGATATAGTGTGCTTGTTGTATCCATTATACTGCTCGTTGGAACCGAGTTGATAAATCGTATGATGATACGATGAGGGTTTTAGTGGACTCTTGTAGTCACTTTGTGGCTTAAGGTTTGAGGCAGGAAATACCTCACGGGGACGTTTATACGTCAAATATTTTGAGGGACTTGTACCGGGACAACTCAATTTTGTTGGGAATACCAATGTGAGTGTCGACAAGTCATTGTTAGCTCTGGTTGAGCATCTTTGCATATGGAATGCAACGGGAGTCACAATTGGAATTGGGGGATATAGTTAGTGGGGTAACACTACTATATTGATTTTATCTCTTGGAGAGTTCTGGATTGTACTGTCATGGAGACAGCTGGTATCGGTCGTGTGTTGATTATGAATCAGCCATGGTAAACATTACTGGTGTTGGGCTAAGTAATGGCTTTTATTTCCGAGAGACGTACGAGGAGACGTCTCCAGGGAAATGCTCGAAGTTGTGGAGTACTATGGTACTAAAACAGAACATCGTTAGATGTGTATACATTGTGTATACGGTTTTCGATTTGATAATAGTGGCATTGAGGCACTATTCAGAACCTATTGGGTATTTATTGGTTCCGAGATATATTTTGGTATAAATATATCCAGTTTTCCGAAAGGCAGTTCAAGGTTGGAGGGTCATGGTTCATGACACTTTCCTTGTGAGGAAGGCGGTATTCATATACCTATTGGGAATCTTTGGAAGATTCGTTGAATTGGTTTGTGTGGTGTTGATGTTGGAATCACACCCTTTGGCTTTTGGTTCGTCAAGCATTATTCTCCACTGGGTGAGAATAACCGAGGATTGACAGTTGTATTTGGAGCTCATGGGTATGATTAGAGATACCCGAGCCGAGTGCATTGAGTATGCATGTAGTATTGGTGATTAGGCATGTGTATCGGTGTGTGTATACGAATGCCAGCATTTTCTTGGTACTCGTCGAGCATCGGGTTAGTATGCTTGGATGAATAAATCTCTGGTGGGAGATTGTGGCACCTTGAGATTGGTGATCTCGATGACACGATGTATTCCGAGGAATGATCGTGAGGTCCGGTTGACTCCCTCTGAGGAGGGAATTGTCGTCTTTATGGGTCATGGTAATTCTTGCTGGTTAATTCGATAGCCTCCCTGTGTTAGGATTGTTGAATCCTAGGGTAAACGAGGGATGGCCAGAATTCGGATTGGTTAAGTGTCGTGGTTGACACGTGTGGCGGGAATGCAAATGATTGTTCTTGCATGTCCTTTCGAGAACTTGAGACCTTGTGGAGTCTCGATAGTGTGTTTGGACCAAGATGTGATTTCTTGGAATACACGTATGTAGACATCTTTGGAGATGTGTTTCGTGTTGATCGGTGGCCGTGTTGTTGCCCAATCCGTGTTGCAATGTGGTGCAACTACTCCTTTGATGGGGATGGATTTGGAAAGCGGAAGCCGGATGTGGTTTAAGTACATTGTAGTGTACTAGTGATTTCCTTGGTAACGATGTATGGTTAACATCGTAGGCTAAATCATAAAGATATCATCGAGGCGATATCTATTTTGGAATCACGAATGATTCGTTTGATTTGCAGTTAGGGTTGGCTGACTGTTTTGAGATGGTTAGCATTTGGGTATGCTGACGTTCTTTTGCGGTTGTAATGGTTTGGGAGGTTTATCCCATTCCAGGTTTTGGTACGAGGTCGGTATCCTCGCGGTTGGTGTGTGATTCGACGATGTGTATCCGTTTGGATTTTGTAATCTCGGCAATACGTGGAGTACGCCGTGCAAATTTCGAGGATGAAATTTTATTAGTGGGGGATAATTGTGATGCCCGGGGATTTATGGTGTTAATCCCGATGTGGTAATAATCCTTAATGGATTTTAATTATGGCAATTATGAATTAATTGCGGTTTTGGGACTCCCGAGGATTTTAAATCCGATTTTTGGAGTCGTTGGATCTAAGGGATGAGATTGTATTCTCATCGTGGTGATAACCTTGGAATTTGGTTTTTTGGTGGAATCTGGGGTCCGGGGTACTTTGTACTATGACCGATAATGGAATTTGAGTTGGAGAGATAATTATTGAAAACAAATGATTTTTAATGAATCATGATGTAGTTGTGGAAGTATTGGTATTTTGGAGCCTTGGTGCTATATATACCAAATGGACTCGGTATTCCGTCATTATACGGAAGCTCTTCTCTCTCTCCTCTCCCTCACGCCACTCTCTCACCCCAAACCCTTCCCCTCTTTTCTCTTGGAAACAAATCGACGGGGGCTCGTCTTGGGAGCCCGATTTCTTGAAGAAAAGCTGGTAATCTCCTTCTCCTCGCCTTTAGCTTCGATTTGATTATGGTTTTGTGCTTGTTGGCCAAGTTTTGAGTTGGATTTGTGATTTGGGGGTTTTGGTTAAAAATCTAAAAGTTGTTTTTAGTGTTTATTGAGTTTAATTGGTGTATTGGAGGTGTTGAGGAAGTTAGGGGTGTTGGTTTTGAGTTTGGGTGTCAAAAACACCATGGAAGCTCGAGTTTTTTCGAAAAATAGCAGGTCGCGATCGATCGCCGAGGAGTGCCGATCGATCGCGACGAGCAGCTGGAATTTTGTGGAAGATAAACAGTGGTTGATCGATCGCTAAGTCTCAGCGATCGATCGCGAGGTGTTTGGCGATCGATCGCGATGTGGTTCTACCTGGCAGTAAGGCATGGCGATCGATCGCGCGTAAATGGCGATCGATCGCGGCTTGCTGAATAGTGTTTTGTCACAATTTGTTTTAACACTTGGAATTTTGGACTTGGGGTTTAAATAGCCGGTTTCCGGGGCATTGTTTTCATTCCAATGGGAATGCTATACTATGAAATTGGTGTGGTTGGAGCCAAATTGTATTAAGATATGGAATTCTCGATTTAGTAATTGGCTAATCTTTGAACACATAAATTGGAATATTTTGGGTATTATGCATGCTTAATCGGGGTCTTTTAAAATGGCTAATCGTCATGGATTGACGACAGGATTGGTGTGAACGTGCTGGAGCACGTGGTTGCATGCCTGTGTTTAATTGCGAGCTATTTATGTGTTTAGCACATAATTCATCGGGTCGTGGGACTCAGGCAATGTTGAACTCGAACTACGGAATTATAAGGTACGTATAACGTACGAGCATAGCCCTTTATGTAATTGCAATTGTTGAATGCATGGTACAATATATTGCAATAAATGGATAGACATTGGGAATTATATGGTGCCGCTTTTGAGCGAGCAATGATTGGGATGTTGTCGCCTTTGAGCGAACATCGGTCATGACGCCACTGTTGTTGAGCATGCGTGAGACTAAAATGCCGCTATTGTAGAGCGAGAGATGAAATAGAACTATGGAACCATAAGTGAGATATATAGAATATCTGTAATCATTGTTTAATGATTTGATATTATTGATTATTGTAAGGACCCTAGTTTCTTAAGTGCGGATTAAAGGCATAATTAGAGCTAACATACATTATCAGAGTATAAAAGTTCGTGTTGAGACTTTGAGCCTTAAGAATTACATGCCAAGTTAAGGACTTTCAAATGGATTAATTACATTCTCTAACAAATGAATGATATTCACTATAGCTTTACACTACTCCTAGAGTAGACACTATACAAAATAATCATGTCCTTCCTTAGTCAAAAGCGTTCTTCACAAGCTCACCGCCTCAACCCGCCTTAGCCCCTTCATCATGCCAAAATGTACCTAAAAGGACAACCCCCCAAAACATGAGCATATAATAATCCATATTCAACACAATATGAATATAAGGCGTAAATGCATAAATCGTCATAAAACACTTCCTGTTTTTCCCATGCATTTTAAACGCTCCCTTTTTGGTTGTCCCTGTACCATAACTCATGAGTATAATCAATAGATTATTTAATGGTTCTACACATGTCATGACATAACACCATTTCATTATCACCAATCAACAATCCCTAGTCTGTTATAATAGTGTATTTTAATGCACCTCGCTTGTCATGACAACGGCATTAATACCCCTCGCTTCGACATATTAGCGGCATTGAATAACCTTGCGCAAATGCGACATGCGGCAATACCCCCGCTTCAACATTTGGCGGCAAATATTCTTTCCTCGCTACAATATATATGACAGCGGCAAGTATTCTATCATCGCTTCAAGTGACAGCGGCAAAGCATTAAAATCATCACTCTATATAACCATGACTCATGGGATGTGCACCAAACAATCATCATATACATATGCAATCATAATGCATAATTCAACATGTATTTGCATCCACAATGCACAATTCCATATATACTCGCATCCACAATGAATAATCAATGAGAATAATAGATACATGTACCGTTGGGTGCCTCTACGTCTTCTACGTACCTTTCCCAAAATAGGATGTGGTAGGACTTCACTTCCTTGGCTGTGTTGCCACCTTGGATGGTTCTACACATTCACACAAACCAATATTAGAACCCAATAATAGTCCAATACCAAAAATCCCACAATAATAGTCCAATACCAAAATCTCACAAAAATAATCAAAAACACGTATTTTGGTGTCTCGCGATCGATCGCCATAAAGCCCCGATCGATCGCGAGATCACACTGCCAATGCCAACAAAATTTCCAATCCGCGATCGATCGCCGAGTTTATGCCGATCGATCGCGGCCTCGCCGATCGATCGCGCCAAACTCGCGATCGATCGCGGAAGCCTACTGCCGCCTCCCTTGGTGCTCGCGATCGATCGGGAGAATGTCCCGATCGATCGCGGAAACCTGCACACGCAATTTTCGGGCACTATTCACATTTCTTCTTCTCCAAAACAAACAAACTCAAATACCATTAATCCAACAATACAAAAACACCATAAACCTCCAACATACACCACAATACTACCAAAAATCCAACATCCAAACAAAACCATACCAACCAAAACTAACCCATTTCAAAAACTCAACATACCATTTCAAAATCAAAACCAAACACCATTAAAACATCAAGGAGGGTTCCATACCTCTTATGGACTCCAAAACTCACTAAAAATCTCACAAACCAAGCTTTTGTGAAGATTTCTCCTCCTCCTTTATGTCAATTTCGAAAATGGTGAAAGGGGTTAGGGTTGGGAGAGTAATTGGGGATTGTAAAAAGTGAAAGGTAAAGTGATGGGTAAGGTGGGGGGTAGTGGGGTATAAAGGTGGTTAATTAAAAACATGTACCCCATTTATTAGCATGCTGTATAAAATACCCCAACATGGTATTCTAAAAGCATTCCCCAAAATGCACCAAAATCTCAATTAAAATACATGCTTTCCAAGTAATTATCAACCATCGCAATTAAATCATTCTAGCACCCAAATTCCCAACATGCATTACATGCACCCAGAAATGCATTACCCGGTCACGCCCACCATGTGACTAAGCATTTCTCCATTTTAATTAATTCCAACACTAAATTAATTAACACTATAAATAATCACATAATCATAATTAATGCCCAAATTGCAATTAATTATTTCGGGGATATCACAATACTCCCCCTACTTATAAGATTTCGGCCTCGAAATCGCATGCACTTATCCAAAACGAAACTAAACATAAATCACATACCAAAATTCCGGTAGTGCTGCACCATATGCCGCTCCGTCTCCCACGTGGCCTCCTCGACACCCCTGCGATCCCACTGAACTTTAATCATAGGTATCACTTTGTTCCGAAGTCTGCGGTCTGCTCGATCCAGAATTTTAACAGGTCGTTCCACATAAGATACATCGGATTCTAACTGAACCTCGGAAGGCTGTAACACATGTGACGGATCCGGCTCATACTTCCGCAACATAGACAGATGGAATACATCATGTATACCAGACAAAGAAGGTGGCAAGGCCAGTCGGTAAGCTAAGGTGCCAATGCGCTACAAGATCTCGTACGACCCAACATACCTCGGAGACAGTTTCCCGCGCATTCCAAATCGTACAACACCTCTGAAATGTGAGATCTTCAAAAAGACCTTATCCCCCAACTGAATTCTAACGGTCGCCGCCGTTTATTAGCATAAGCTGTCTGTCTGTCTTGGGCTGCTTTCATTTTCTGCCTTATCACCTTCACCTTCTCTTCCATTTCCCGAACTAATTCCGGTCCTCCGACCGATTTACGGTCCAAGTCATCCCAACATAAGGGTGATCTACACCGTCTGCCATAAAGGGCCTCAAAAGGAGCCATATGAATGCTTGCCTGGTAGCTATTGTTATATGAGAACTCTACCAAGGCCACCGAATCTTGCCATGAAGTATCAAATTCCAATGCACATGCCCTCAACATGTCTTCGAGCGTTTGGATAGTACGCTCGATCTGGCCATCCGTTTGAGGATGATATGCAGTGCTCAACCTTACTTCAGTTCCCAAAGCTGATTGAAGACCCTCCCAAAAATGAGATGTGAATCTCGGATCTCGATCCGACACTATAGAAATAGGGATCCAGTGCAATCTCACCACATCTCGAACATATAACTGAACCATCCTCAAATAGGTGAAGGTCATACCATAGGGAATGAAATGAGCTACTTTGGTCAATCTGTCCACAATCACCCAAATGGCATCAAAACCCGAGGCAATCCTGGGCAAGTGGGTCACAAAGTCCATGGATATGTGTTCCCACTTCCATTTTGGTATCTCCAAACTCTTCAACTCACCACCAGGTCTCTGCCTCTCTGCCTTAACCTGCTAGCAGATCAAGCACCTCTTAACGAAAGCGACGACATCACACTTCATTCTTTTCCACCAAAACTGATCATGTAGGTCCTTATACATCTTCTTCCCGCCTGGGTGGATACTAAGCCTGCTACTATGAGCTCGCTCTAAGATCCCTCTATGCAACTCTGGCATACTCGGAACCACCCAACGGTTACCCAATCTCAAGGATCCGTCCTCAGCCACTCTGAACTTCGATGGCTGTCCATGATGTACTAGTGATGACCATCTCTGAATCTATCATCTGCCTTCTGAGCTCTCCGGATATTCTCATAAATATATGGATCTTCTAATAAGGTCGATACACGTACCGGCGATGTAGCCACATCAAAATCATAGCCCAGATAGCAATAATAGGTCATCATAGCCGATAAACACATGACATCCTCAGCAGTACTCTTCACTTTCCGACTCAAGGCGTCTGCTGTCAAGTTTGCTTTTCCAGGATGGTACTCTATCTCACAGTCATAGTCCTTGAGTAAATCCATCCATCTCCTCTGCCGCATATTCAAATCCGCCTGAGTAAACAAGAACTTCAGGCTCTTATGATCCGTATAAATGGTAAACGACGTACCATATAAGTAATGCCTCTATATCTTCAAGGCGAAAATAAAAGCCGCCAACTCCAAGTCATGGACTGGATATCTAGGCTCATGCGGCTTCAACTGCCTTGATGCATAAGCTACCACATGCTTATCTTGCATCAAAACACATTCAAGGCCCTGAAGTGATGCATCGGTATAAAGAACAAACCTCGTGTTCTCCGTAGGAATCACCAACACAGGCGTCGTCGTCAATCGGTGTTTCAACTCTTGGAAGCTTTCCTCACAAGCGTCAGACCAAAAGAATGGTACTCCCTTTTGGGTCAATTGAGTCAACGGTTTGGCAATCTTCGAAAATCCCTCAACGAAGCGCCGATAATAACCGGCCAAACCAAGAAAGCTTCGTATCTCGGGTACAGAAATGGATGCAACCCACTCCATCACAGCCTCTGTGGGGTCCTCGTTACTTAATCCATTATGTATCAATTAAAACATACATACGTGAGTCTGAATTAAGTAAAAACATGCACTGATTAAGAGTTTCTGACTAGTTAAGTTGTTACAAGGTTATAATCTTACGCCATAATCATATGACACATGTATAAAGCAAATTGAGGCATTACAGCCTCTATCTTCCTGGGATCCACCGATATCCCACTGCTAGATATAACATGCCCCAAGAATACCACACTTCTTAACCAGAACTCACACCTGCTGAGCTTGGCAAATAACTGATTATCCCTGAGGATTTGGAGCACTGTTCTCAAGTGTTTCACGTGCTCTTCCTCACTCCGAGAGTAGATGAGTATGTCGTCAATAAACACTATGACGAACTGGTCGAGATATGGTTGAAAGAATCTATTCATCAAGCTCATAAAGATAGCTGGGGCTTTCGTCACACCGAACGGCATAACTAAGAACTCATAGTGCCCATACCGAGTCCGAAATGCTATCTTCTGCACATCCTCCTCTCTGACTCGAATCTGGTGGTACCCTGACCTCAAATAAATCTTGCTATACAGTTTGGTACCTTGCAACTGACCAAACAAATCGGCAATCCTTGGGAGAGGATACTTCTTCACCATGGCCTTATTCAGTTGCCGGTAATCGATGCACAATTGCATCGAACCATCCTTCTTTTTCACAAAGAGAACCGATGCGCCCCATGGCGATACGCTAGGGCATATATATCCTTTGTCAAGGAGTTCCTGCAACTGCTCCTTCAATTCCCTTAACTCTGTCAGTGCCATCCTGTAAGGGGCACGAGAGATAACGGATGTCCCCGGTAATAACTCAATCCCAAACTCGACTTCTCTAGCCGGTGGGAATCCTGGGATCTCCTCCGGGAACACATCAGCAAACTCTGCTACCACGGGTACATCCTCTACCCTCAATTCTTTATTCTTTCCCGTCGTGTCCACGGCATAGATAAGATAGCCCGTGTGACCACGTTCCTGTAAGTAATCCATCATGCATAGCAACGTAGCGGAATAAAAAAAATATGGATTACATGACACCGGATCTATACATAGGTTGTCATATCGGATAAAAGAACAAAAGTCTCACCCTTGTAGAGTGTTTGAGCAGATTCCACGAAGCAGCACCACGTCCAACGCCTCCTTCGAGTCACTAGCAAAACTTATCAAGTTTTGCCTCAACGGTATCCACACGATTAAATCGGGTGAACGGATAGTCTAAGAACAAGTTGCTAGACTCGTTCTTAGACCGGAACAAGGAACACTCACGATTCACAATCGAAAAGGGATGGCCGGAATACACCAAAATCATGTCGGCTATGATGAAGCTGAGAGAGCTTGGAAATCCTCTTAGGCGGCCGAGAGCTCCTTGTTTAGGGTGGAATCATGTGAATTATTGTCTAACAATTAATTATATCAAAGTTATTAAAGGGGCTTAATTAAGTTCAAGACTTTCTTAAAGTCTTATGGGCCCAAACCCATGATTTAATTAAAACCTTATAATCACTTAATTAAGACTCTTCTTAATTAATTAATTCATCCAATGAATTTAATTTCCCTTCTCAATTTAATCTTTTGTGCGACCCGATAGGATCTTGTAATGTTGGCAGTGACATAAAATCTCATTTTATGTCGCAAGCAATGAGCGGTATCTAGCAACACATCAATGCTACCCAAATTACAAGAATGTCAATGACTCGACATAACCTAGGAACTTGTGATAATATTTATCATGTAACTTAATCCCTTTGTCCTTTGTGTTTAGATTGAACACGAGTCATGGAATAGTCATACTCGTATATTCAATCTCTATTTCTTGATCCCCAAGTAGAACTAGAATAAACGAATAAGCTCGATATCTCATATCGACTCATTCGAGCATGGCCATGTATTTTAGTTCTCACTTGATCAAGGGCCAAATACATCTCCTGTTATATAGGAGGGACAAATCCTATCTCGATCAGTCAACATCCCTCTACATAATTCGTAGTGTATCCAATAGTCGCCTTTATAGTTTACCCTGTTACGGGTAACGTTTGACAATATCAAGATACATAACTCCTTATGTTGGGATCTCTGATGATCACAAGTCGTAAGGATTACATACATTATTATCACTATGAGAATTGCTTATGACACTCATATAACTATCCATGTAGCATTCTCATGGTGGGTCTGTCCAGTACATCGTTCTCTAACATGTACCCATGTGTTGATTTGATATCTCATATCAATGAACAATTCATCAATCAACACATACTAGTCTCTACGTATTATCATTATCCCTATTCATGATAATACTTGACTAGGGACATCTTTAAGAATAATACAATATTATTCTAAGGACATTAACATATATATTAATTCACATTGCACAGTTAATCGAATAATATATAATAATGAATTGCCATTAAATAAAATCATACACATTGTAGGTCCAAACAATCATTCAATGATTTGTCTTAGGGCATATCCCAACAAATCTCCCACTTGCACTAAGACCACTCAGACATAAACCTAATGCCTAGAGATCTAGTATGACGATCATGCTTCTTCTGTGACAGTGGCTTCGTCAATGGGTCATATACGTTATCATCTGTTGGTACTTTGCATATTTTAACATCTCCCCTTTCAACGATTTCTCGAATGAAATGGAAACGCCTAAGTATGTGCTTGGATCTTTGGTGAGATCTAGGTTCCTTAGCCAATGCGATCGCTCCATTGTTGTCACAATAGAGTTCTATCGGATCTTTAATGCTAGGCACCACTCCAAGTTCAGAAATGAACTTCCTAATCCAAACAGCTTCCTTTGCTGCATCTGAGGCAGCAATATACTCAGCTTCGGTTGTAGAATCGGCTATTGTCTCTTGCTTTGAACTCTTCCAGCTCACAGCACCTCCATTTAGGTAATACACATATCCAGATTGCGATCGATAATCATCTTTGTCGGTTTGGAAGCTTGCATCAGTGTAACCCATTACATTGAGCTCATCCTCACCTCCATAAATCAAGAATGTATCCTTAGTTCTTCTCAAGTATTTCAGGATATTCTTGACAGCAATCCAGTGACATTCACCTGGATCAACTTGATATCTGCTCGTCATGCTCAAGGCGTACGATACATCGGGACGAGTACATATCATGGCATACATGATAGATCCAATAGCTGACGCATATGGAATCTTACTCATGCGTTGTCTCTCATCTGGTGTTGAAGGACACTGTTCCTTCGAGAGATAAATTACATGTGTCATAGGCAAGAATCCTTTCTTTGATTCTTCCATGCTAAACCGTTTTAGCACTTTGTCTATGTATGTACTTTGACTTAGGCCAAGAAGCCTTCTCGATCTATCTCTATAGATCTTGATTCCTAATACATAGGTGGCTTCTCCCAAGTCTTTCATCGAAAAGTAATTCCCTAGCCAAATCTTTACAGATTGTAAGGCAGGGATATCATTCCCAATGAGAAGTATGTCATCTACATACAACACTAGGAAAATGATTATGCTCCCACTGACCTTCTTGTAGACACAAGGTTCATCTACGTTTTTGATAAAACCAAACTCTTTGATTGCATCATCAAAACGAAGATTCCAACTCCGAGAAGCTTGCTTCAATCCATAAATGGATCGTTGTAGCTTGCATACCTTTCCAGCATCCTTTGGATCGACAAAACCCTCGGGCTGTGTCATATACACATCCTCGAGCAGATTTCCATTAAGGAAAGCTGTTTTGACATCCATCTGCCAGATTTCATAGTCATGAAATGCAGCTATCGCAAGTAAGATCCTAATGGATTTAACCATGGCAACTGGTGAGAAAGTTTCATCATAGTCAATACCATGAATTTGCTTGAAACCTTTAGCAACCAGTCGGCCTTTATAGGTTTGTACATTACCATCCATGTCGGTCTTTTTCTTGAAAATCCATTTGCACCCTATGGGTCGTACCCCTTCAGGTGGATCAACCAAAGTCCATACTTGGTTTGCATACATGGATTCCATCTCAGATTTCATGGCCTCTTGCCATTTCTCAGAATCAGTGCCCATTATAGCTTGTTGATAAGATGACGGCTCATCCTCATCAATAAGTAGTAAGTCACCTTGTTGAGTCACAAGAAATCCATATATCTGTGGCTCCCGGTGTTCTCTTACAGACCTACGCTGGGCTTGTGTCTCTTGAGCAGGTATTTCTTCCACAACAGCTTGCGGTGCCTGCTCTGTTTCCATCTCAATCTCAGGTTCAGTGTTTTCTTGTGGTTGAACTTCACTAAGTTCTATTTTTCTCCCACTGGTTTTTCTAGAAATAAATTCTCTTGCAAGCAATACACCAGTCCGAGCAACAACTACTTTGTTCTCGGTGGGATAATAGAAATAGTATCCTTTCGTTTCCTTAGGATACCCCACAAATAAACACTTATCAAATTTGGGTCCAAGTTTGTTAGTGGCATGAAGTCTAACGTAAGCCTCACAACCCCAAATCTTCATAAAAGACATACTAGGACGCTTCCCAGTCCATATCTCATATGGTGTCTTTTCCACATATTTAGATGGAACACGGTTCAGTAAGAAAATCGATGTTTCTAAAGCATGTCCCCAAAATGATATCGGAAGATCTGCATGACTCATCATTGATATAACCATATCTAACAAGGTTCGATTTCTCCTCTCGGATACACCATTCCATTGTGGAGTATACGGAGGAGTGAGTTGTGGGTCTATCCCACACTCCTTTAGATAGTCATGAAACTCTTGGCTTAAGTATTCACCTCCTCGATCTGATCGAAGGATTTTGATACTTTTGCCAAGTTTGTTTGTACTTCATTCTTGAAATCTTTGAACTTTTCAAAGGTTTCATGCTTATGCTTCATTATGTACACATACCCATATCTACTGAGGTCATCAGTACATGTAACGAAGTATTGAAAACCACTTCTAGCTTGTGTACTTATTGGTCCACATACATCACTATGTATTAGTCCCAATAAAACATTTGCCTTTCAACATGTCCCTTGAAAGGGGCTTTAGTCATCTTGCCCATTAAACAAGATTCGCATGTTTCATATGATTCAAAATCAAATGAATCTAATACTCCATCCTTATGAAGTTTAGATATGCGGTTCTCGTTTATGTGGCCCAAGCGACAATGCCAGAGATAATTCGGATTACAATCATTATTTTTAATCCTTTTAGTATTTATGTTATAGATAGGCATATCAAGATTTAATAAATAAAGACCATTCACCATTTGTGCACTAGCATAAAACATATCATTTAAATAAATAGAACAACAGTTGTCATTTATCATAAATGAAAATCCACACTTGTCTAAACAAGAAATAGAAATAATGTTTTTGTTAATGGATGGCACAAAATAACAGCCTTTTAAAATCAACGATAAACCAGAAGGCAAAGATAAATAATAATCTCCTATAGCTAATGCAGCAACTCTTGCTCAATTTCCAACTCGGAGATCAACTTCGCCTTTCGCCAACAATCTACTCTTTCTGAGGTCCTGCACATTTACACAAATGTGAGATCCACATCCAGTATCTAATACCCATGATGAAGAAGTAGATAAATTGACTTCTATAACAAAAATACCTGAAGTGGAAGTCACACTTCCTTTCTTTAGATCCTCCAGATATACTTTGCAGTTTCTTTTCCAATGGCCGGTCTCACCGCAATGGAAACAGTTCCCTTCCTTTGCTATCCCTCCCTTTGGCTTCAGTGCAGAAGACTTTGGCTTAGATTTAACAAAGACCTTCTTTGCTTTCTTATTGCCCTTAGCTTTGGCCCTTCCTTTGCTCTTATTCACAATAAGAACATTTGTGGCCTTAGTCTTCTTTGTATTTGCTTCATATGTTCTCAACATACCAAGCAATTGTGGTAGAGTCTTTTCCATGTCAGTCATATTGTAATTTACTACAAATTGACTGAAGCTCTCAGGCAACGATTGCAAGATTACATCGGTGGCCAACTCTTGGTCCAATGGAAAACCCAGCTTCTCCAGATTCTCAATGTACCCAATCATCTTGAGTACATGAGTTCCAACTAGGCTTCCTTCTACCATCCTGCACTGGAACAACGCTTTAGAGACGTCATACCTCTCTTGTCTAGCTTGCTGTTGGTACAATTGCTTTAAGTGTTCGATCATATCGAACACCTCCATTTCCTCATGTTGCTTCTGAAGCTCAGAGTTCATGATGGCAAGCATAAGGCAGCCAACATCAAGTGCGTAATTCTGATGCTTCTTGTAAGCATCTTTATCGGCTCTAGTAGCCGTCAGGGGAGGTTCCTCAACAGGTAAGGGTTCCTCTAGGACATATTGTTTCTTTTCTTGCCTGAGGACTATCCTCAGATTCCTATACCAGTCTAGGAAGTTTGTCCCATTTAATTTGTCCTTCTCAAGGACCGATCGCAGTGATAATGTGCTTGTTGTATTGTTAGTTGCCATGGATATCTACAATATAAATATGCAAAATAAGTTTATGAATTAATCATTTAACATGGTCTTATATTAAATGATGCTCCCACTATTTTGTTTAAAAAAATCAACCCTCGAAACCTTTAGTGGGCCAAGATCCATATTTCACCTAATCTTGAGTTAGCTTTGGCTAATCGCCCAAGACTCGGTTATTTAGGTAGACAACACTTTGTCAATTACATCACATGTAATTCTTGGATAGTTGGACGAACAACGCTTTGTTCAATTCATCAAATGAATTATTATCCAACCCATGCCTCTAGGTTCCCAATCCTATTGAGATAACCTAGTTAAGTTGTACCCAATTTAAAGTATAACGGATATCACTTTTATCCTTTCGCGCCTTACTAAGATTGCCACGGTGCTTTGCTTTGGCAAACCCACACATGTACAATCGAAGTTTTTGACGAGTACTTTTAATTTTGGAAGGCATCTAAAACTTAATATTTTAGAGGGATTTATTGATCTCATGATTAGTTTGATAATTTAAAATATGTCTACTACATATAGGTGTATAATATCTACATATATGTGTAATACAATTATCAATCTAAAACATAAGATAAATCATGCATCAACATACATAATTAAAACGTGACATGGTTATAGCCCCTACTAGCGACTTTCACAAGCCAATGAGAAAATCCTAAGAGTCAACCTAAGGAAACTTCACAAGCACCTTCCTATGGCTCCTGTTTGTGAATGGCCTCCTCATCCCGGCATCAAGCTCCATCTTCATTGATCACCATCAACAAATAAACTATACTATTTACAAGATATAGAATTCCCCGATTCACATTCGAGGGGAACATAGGGGAGGGATAACATTTAGAATAAAATAGAGAAGGCACGACACGAATGTCGTATTATAAATTACAAACATTCACAAATCCTATCTAATAGGTCAAAGGACTATAACCATGCACCATGCTCAAACAACACATAAAACATGCTTTAACATTTAATTAATTAAATTCTAAACATTTTAAAATTTAATTCTAATTAAAACTGTAAAATAAATTTTGAAAAATTATCGTACGCTCGGGACATCACATGCCACGAACTAAAACGACTAAACCATGAACCATCATGGACCAATCATGGGCCTAGGGTTCGAAACCCTAGCCCACGGCCGAGCCATAGAGTGAGCGCCGGCGGCGCTAGGTTCTAACCCTAGCCGCCATGCTCTTACATGGTGTTTCCATCGAGCCAACTTGATCGAAACATTGGAATTTGTTAGCCACGAGTCACGGCCAGGCCATGCACGGTGGTGGCTCAACCATCTCGAGCCAAAGGTTCGAAAACCATAGCTCTCATGTGGTGAAGCCACGTATCCATGCATGCGTGAACCATTATCGAGCCAAAGAGTTCAAAACTCATCCACGTCTCGAAACCTCCATGCACGAACATGAGCCACAACGTCTAGACCATCTCGAGCCAAGGGTCCGAAGCACCCTAGCCCTCATGTGGTGCAGCCGTGGGTCAAGTGCATAGGTGTTGGCCGAAAACAACTTGTTATGGATTTGATTATTCGCTTCGTGTATCGTATACATTAAACTTTAATTATATCAAATATAATTTCATGACAATTTCACAAATTCAATTTAATCATATCATATATGATTATATACAGTTCTATAGCATGTTATACAATTCTAATATGATTAAAAATTTAACCACATAAATCCGATATGAGCCTTGTACACGGCTCTGATACCACTGTAAGTAATCCATCATGCATAGCAACGCAGCGGAATAAAAAAAATATGGATTACATGACACCGGATCTATACATAGGTTGTCATATCGGATAAAAGAACAAAAGTCTCACCCTTGTAGCGTGTTTGAGCAGATTCCACAAAGCAGCACCACGTCCAACGCCTCCTTCGAGTCACTAGCAAAACTTATCAAGTTTTGCCTCAACGGTATCCACACGATCAAATCGGGTGAAGGGATAGTCTAAGAACAAGTTGCTAGACTCGTTCTTAGACCGGAACAAGGAACACTCACGATTCACAATCGAAAAGGGATGGTCGGAATACACAAAATCACGTCGGCTATGATGAAGCCGAGAGAGCTTGGAAATAACAACTGGGACATTTTGATCGCTGAGATTAACGGAATCTTTGCACGAGAACCGTTCCCATAGAAAGTCCACTGTATTCCCATATCAGATCTGAACCGAACGTTCTCTGTCGACAGTCCACGACTGCCTGATATCTGTTCAGAATGTCGATGCCCACAATGCAATCGAAGTCTGACATGCCCAACACAATCAAATCTGCCTTCAACTCATTGCCCTCAAAATAAATGAGACAATCCGCAAGAAATTGATCAGCAACAACATTTTTTTCCGGTGGGTGTCGAGACCATAAGAGGCGTGGGTAACGAAGACGTGCGCATATGGTGTCTCTCAACAAAGCCAACAGATACAAAAGAGTGGAAGGCACATGTATCTATCAAAATAAAAGCAGGGTGCGTAAATAAATGGCACGTACCAGCGATCACTTCCTCCGGGGCTGCCTGGGCCTGCTCTCTAGTCAGCGCATACACTTGTCCCTGGGACGGTCCCACTGTCTGACCTCTCGATGGTCGAGGCATAATCGGCTGCCTCTGATGCACTGTCCTATCATCAAATCTCGGCCTATTCATCTGGAAGTCTGACTGTCCTCCCCGAGTGGGGCAATACCGGGAGATATGGCCCATCTTACCACAACTGTAACAAGCTGGGCAGTCGATCGAAGAGTGTGGCCCTCCACAATTGTCACACCTTGTTTCCCCCGTTCTATTCACTTGCATAGGCCCCCGGTTGGCCAATAGATTGCTCTTTCTATTCTCCTGTTTCCGGTTAAAAGATTTCTTCCCACTGAATCGAG
Source organism: Haberlea rhodopensis (assembly GCA_907163345.1). NCBI lineage: Eukaryota > Viridiplantae > Streptophyta > Magnoliopsida > Lamiales > Gesneriaceae > Haberlea > Haberlea rhodopensis. The sequence goes on from CAJQUN010000189.1 coordinate 866,483, forward strand.
AGGATGAAGAAGCACCACGAGGCTTAAATGACTCCCCTCATGGCCTCAAGCTATCAGTAACTTGCCTCTGCTGTGGCACCTATGGGGTACAACATTAGGATAGGCCCCAACTCCAATCTTTGCCAGTTCTGCTCTAGTAAGAGCATCATCGAAAGAAGTGGGGTTGTTGGTGATAACCTGGTCAAACAGCTCCGGCCGCAACCCCTTCAAGAAGTGCCTCATCTTTGCATGTCCGTTTGTGGCAATATGAGGAACATACCTCAACAGAGAAGAATAGTGCATGGCATAGTCTGATGCAGTCATGCCTCCTTGCCTCAAGTTTGTGAACTCATCCTCATTTATCTGTCTCGCAGCAGCAGAAAAATATCGGTTCAGAAACTAGGTCCTGAAGAGAGTCCAATCAATCACATACCCTGAGCCCTCAATTCCATTACCGTCGTCTTCCACCACATAGAAGGCTTCTTTGCTAGTTGAAACTCCGCCAACCTCAGCCATACCATCCTAGCACAAGGAGCGGACACAAATATCTGTTCCAGTCTCTCGAGCCACTCCTCAGCCTCTTCCCCTGTCTCTGTCCCCTCAAACCGGGTCGGGTGGAAAGTCAGGAATTGAGTCAAACTAAGCTCCCAGGGTAGTAACAACTGAGCCACTGGTTCCACACCCACAGCTGGTGGAGGTAAAGGATTTGTCTGACCAATGCTTGCATTAACACTTCCAACATCACCTACCTCTTCATTGAGGTTTCCCAAGTTCATAGCCGCCATGCTGTAACACAAGGGTTAACAACAATTCCAAAACAATACATATGCTATACCGTTAGATAACAAGAATGATAATAAGCATGTTAGTATAACAATTTTATACACCAATATGCACCACATGCATAAACATGCCCAAATGTAACCACCTAGCCAACCATGCTAAGGCTACCCTTCACTCGTTCCTGGGTTCTCTAACCACTGCTCTGATACCACTAATGTAAGGACCCTAGTTCCTTAGGTGCTGATTAAAGGCATAATTAGAGCTAACATACATCGTGTTGAGACTTTGAGCCTTAAGAATTACATGCCAAGTTAAGGACTTTCAAATGGATTAATTACATTCTCTAACAAATGAATGATATTCACTATAGCTTTACACTACTCCTAGAGTAGACACTATACAAAATAATCATGTCCTTCCTTAGTCAAAAGCGTTCTTCACAATCTCACCGCCTCAACCCGTCTTAGCCCCTTCATCATGCCAAAATGTACCTACAAGGACAACCCCGCAAAACATGAGCATATAATAATCCATATTCAACACAATATGAATATAAGGCGTAAATGCATAAATCGTAATAAAACACTTCCTATTTTTCTCATGCATTTTAAACGCTCCCTTTTTGGTTGTCCATGTACCATAACTCATGAGTATAATTAATAGATTATTTAATGGTTCTACACATGTCATGACATAACACCATTTCATTATCACCGATCAACAATCCCTAGTCAGTTATAATAGTGTATTTTAATGCACCTCACTTGTCATGACAGCGGCAATAATACCCCTCGCTTCGACATATTAGCGGCATTTGCGACATGCGGCAATACCCTCGCTTCAACATTTGACGGCAAATATTCATTCCTCGCTACAATATGACAGCGGCAAGTATTCTATCATCGCTTCAAGTGATAGCGGCAAAGCATTAAAGTCATCACTCTATATAACCATGACTCATGGGATGTGTACCAAACAATCATCATATACATATGCAATCATAATGCATAATTCAACATGTATTTGCATCCACAATGCACAATTCCATATATACTCGCATCCACAATGCATAATCAATGAGTATAATAGATACATGTACCGTTGGGTGCTCGTACGTCTTCTACGTATCTTTCCAAAAATAGGATGTGGTAGGAATTCACTTCCTTGGCTGTGTTGCCACCTGGGATGGTTCTACACATTCACACAAACCAATATTAGAACCCAATAATAGTCCAATACCAAATATCCCACAAAAATAATCAAAAACACATATTTTGGTGTCTCGCGATCGATCGCCATAAAGCCCCGATCGATCACGAGATCACACTGCCAAGGCCAACAAAAATTTCCAATCCACGATCGATCGCCGAGTTTATGCCGACCGATCGCGGCCTCGCCGATCGATCGCGCCAAACTCGCGATTTCTTCTTCTCCAAAACAAACCAACTCAAATACCATTAATCCAACAATACAAAATGTAGGTCTTCCTACCTTAACATGAATATAATAACGTATTATGGACTAAACATGCATTAAGAACATCTTAGGGTTCCGGTTGTTACATGAGCTAACGGGATTTTAGGCCAAAAATAAAATTTCAAAACTTATTAGTTACATTCCCATGAACGAATGCTAACGTTATAGGTTTATACTACTCCTAGAGTAGATACTATCATCCTGAATCCTATTCCTTTTTGTGCTCCTTGCAGCTCACTGCCTCAACCCGGCCCTTAGCCCTTCAGTCCAAAAGTGTACCTACAGGGACAACCTATCATGAGCATGTACATCCTTACTTAACATCATACGATAGTGGTATATAAATAAATGCATGAAATAATCGTTAACATATACTTCCTGGTTAATCGCATTAACCCACTTTTGTTGTCCCTGTTTCATATTCATACATGTAATCATTAGTTCTTGACATAAATGATTAAAATCGTAATAAACTTATATGCCATAATCAACAATGTTAATTAGAAATGTGACTGTTCTGGTCCTGTTATGTCAGCGGCACAATTGGACCCCCTCGCTCGACATATAGCGGTACTGTGATATCCCTCGCTACACCTTGATAGTGGATATATCTCCTCGCTAGCTATGTCAGCGGTAAGTACCTTCCTCGCTTGCCCATAACAATCATTAGAACACTCTACCATTTCTAATAACATAGTTTAACATACATCATAAACATCATAGCATCTTTACTCATCATAAACATCATCCTCACTTATCATAAACATCATCATATCTTTACTTATCATAATCATCATCAACATGTTACATAAATACTTATGCAATCATTGCATAGTCATAGTATAGGAGTGTGTTTTACCGTCCGATGCCCGTACGTCTCTTACGTACCTTAATCTCAAAAGTGGAGAAGTTGAAGAACTTTATCTCCTTGAAGTTGTTGGTACCTGGGATGGTTTTACACAACCATACAAATCAATATTAGAAGCCAATTATAGTCCAAATACCAAAAAATCAACAAAAAATATCATTTTCACAAAATTCCACTGCTGGCGATCGATCGCTGTGTCGAGGCGATCGATTGCCAGACTTCACTGGCTCGAGGCGATCGATCGCTGCCAAATATGGCGATCGATCGCCTCCTATACAAATCACCACTGGCCTTCGGCGATCGATCGCGTCATATATGGCGATCGATCGCCACCTGCTGTGTGCGCGATTCTTCACCATTTTTGAGCATTTTTCAAGCTCTACCACATACCCTTCAAACCCAAACATTCCAACAACTCCAATATCATCATAACTCACTAAACCCCACATAAAACACCTAAAAATCATAACCCAACCACATACAACACATACCCAAAAACAAACCCACATAAAAACCCAAAATGCTAACCCATTTCAAAACCAAACACCATTAAAACTTTAGGAAGGGTTCCATACCTCTTGGGTACTCCAAATCCTACGACAAATCCCACAAACAAGACTTTTGCAAGGATTTCTCCTTCACTTCATTGCCAAAAACGAAAATGGAGAGGATAAGGGTTTGGAGGAATGATTTGGGGAATTAGTAAAGTGATTGATAAAGGTGGGGGGTGTGGGGTTAAAGTAATTAAAATTGTGCCCCAACAATTAACATGATGCACAAAATCCCCCAACATGGTATTTTAAAAGCATTTTATAGAAATGCATCAAACTTCCACTAAATCCATATTTTCCACATAATTAACAATCGATATAATTAAAACATGTTAACACATCATCTTCCAACATGCATAACATGCACCCTGAAATGCAACCCCCAGGTCACGCCTACCATGTTAGTGTATGTATAAAGGTGCATGTTATGTTTATGGATTATGTTTGGGGAAACTTTAGACATTATACAAATAATGTAAAGCAATTTATAAATGGTATTTCATGCTAGGGTTGCATGTAATCTCTTTCCCCCTGATAACATGATTGTATGCACTAATGGCAAGGGTTAATACACTAATAATGGGTTAAGGGCACGGGGATCCTTACAGAATGCTGGAGGTTGAAGAAGAAGTTTAACTTGTCGAAGATGTGAATTTAAGTATAGAGAATCTTTTTTCATTGTGACCGTAAGCTTCATGGAAAATACATGCACTGTTTCACGTGGGATATGTGCTACTAGACTCAAGCGGTGTATTTACCTATTCAAGTAAATCTGTAAATGTAACAATGGATAATTAAGGAATGTGAAACGATACTTATCAATAAATAAAAAAAATAAACTTATTTGAAAGAAGTTTATTGAAATGTGTATTTAGTTATATTTTGGTAGATATACTTATATTTTGGAAAGTTCCATATGTAACTTCCTCTTAATTATAAAGCCAAAAACCATATGATCCATAGAGTGGGCCAGTTGCTGGTTTCAATTTAGGAGAAATTACAAGGAAGTGCTCTTTTATGACACTTAATCTACTTAAGTCTTGAGAAAAAATCTTAGTGCATAAAAATCAAAATTGGAAATAATTTTATTGAAATAGGTCCAATTTCAAAATTTTCAATCAATTAGGTGTTTTATGATGACTATTTTACCCCTCAATAGTTTGATATGTTGCATTCTATCCCTTAGGATTTTGTTTAAATTACAAAGAAGCCCATATATAATATTTAATTATCTTTTATATCTTTATGTTTATAAAGAAGTAACATTTGACGTCGTCGTTTTACAAGTCCCCATTTTTGTGATCCTTGGCATAAAAATGGTATCAGAGCCTAGGTTTATTCTGGAAATACTATAATAATATCTTGAATATTAATTTGTAACCTATAAGGAGGAGACAATTCAAGATAATATGGACCCAAACGAATGTTCGAAGTGTCACTCATACAGGTGGTTCTTCCAGAAATTGGAAGCACTAAATCAGAAGCATATGGAGAAGCTCAACGCTTCAACCATAAGTGGAAACTTTTACGAGAAACAGGTTTATTCACACCAGGCATAAACCATTACAAGAAACTCGAAAGGATGGCAAAGAGGCTCCATCAAGTGAACCTCAAACTACAGTTCGAGTTAGCAGAACTTCAGGACAATCATCCTGAACATGAAGATGTGGTTCCAGCCGCCAATGATCCAACAGGATCTGGACCAGATGATTAGGATGGGAGAACCAACCTTTTGAGAAATCGACCCAGATTCCTCTAGATATCCCAAGATCTTAGAGAAATTCAGAAGACAGTGCAGCGTTATGGCTATTTTCAATACCATCCCTGCACATATCCATCAGATTCAAAGTCAGATGGAGATTATGATTAAACATCAGGAGGAGATTCTTGAAACCTTCGAGATGTTCAAACCCGTGTTAAGGAGTTGGAGTCAAGACCAAGTCCAAAATGAAGAAAAAACGGAGGATGGCTACCACCGTCCTACGAACAGAACCCCTTTTACACCAAAATGGGAAAGCAGAGGAGGTCCAAAGACCTTTGACGGAGACTGAAAAAATGATTGCAGTCCTACGAGGAGAGCCCATACTTCCCACAAAGTAATGGAAATAATCAACCTGGAAGATCTACGTGATCTTGCTGATTCTTCTGCGGGATTAAATCTCGTAGAATTCAAGACATGAGAACTTGTGCCAAGACCTCCACCACAAGAAAGTTTCGGGTCACACAATCCACCCAAAGGAGATCAAAGTATGCCGCACAGGGAAGATTTTACCTCAGCAACTTTGGATCCCCCAGTTAGAACAATGAGCCGTTCTCAAGGGCCAGATATACATCAAACGCCTTAGGGAAATCTCAGCTAGATCCAATCCATCCATATGGACTTATGCTCAACAAGGATATCTTGGATTTCAAAAATAGAGAAGTTCTTATTGATGAACGTGCTTCAGCAATGAGAATAGCAGCAGGAACACTTGGCCTAAGCAAATAAGGATTCATTTTACTTCTTAAAATGAGTCTGGAAGGATCAGTCAAGATTGCCTGGGATATGGGAGACCCAGGTACCAAGGAAGAAGTTTTAGCCGGAGAGTCTCTGAAAGAAATTGTGGACAAGATGGCAAAATTCTTTAAGATCTGTTTCATTGGAGTAAGTTACTTCTAAGGAATGGAGGAAGAGAAGGCTAAAAAATACGGACAATCTCTAACTAGCCTATAACTACATGATATCTGTTATGTAGACGAGTACATCAAACTCTTTATAGAGTATCGATGGAAGGCAAATATAGAATAAAAAGATGCAGCAGAACTGTTCTTTGCCAAAATTCCGAGCCCATGGAGAGAAATGCTTATCCATAGTATACACCTCATGCAATCGAGACGGTGTCCAGGAGAATGTCATTTCTTCAACTAAAGCTTGCAGAGTGGTGCTACAAAGCAAAACTCCAAAAGAATTTCAAGAAGCTCAGAGGAATCAACGAAATAGCTCTTCTTTGCTGTACATGGAATTATATCCCGACAATTATTGGAAACTACCCCCAGAGGCGAAAGATGAAAAACATAGAGTTCATCCATATGCCCGAGGAAGTAGTTCAAGAAGAAGTAGGTATTCATGGAGACCTAGAAAGTTTTGGTCAAAATAGAAATCCCGAAACTACAGATCGGGGTAAAGATCGGGACCAACAAGGAGTAGAATCTCGTCGACATGTTCTAATCAAGCTAGTTCTAGCAGAACACCAACGAAGAGAACTTTCAGACGCACACATACTCGTGCAAATGAGAGTTTCAAAGATTGTAACTGTTGGACATGCGGAGCAAGAGGACATATCTATACAGATTGTCTAGAAAACCAAAGCCGTGGAGTAAGACAGTTCAAGCATACCAAAGAATTTGAAGATGTTGTCTATTTTTCAGGATTTGGTACAAGTGTATCAATTTGAGGATATTTCCTCAGATGAGAGCATCTACAAAGAAGAAATCTATTCTGATAATGGAGGTGAATCCAGCTCAGAATCAGAGTGAAGGAGAGTTCCTTCAACACGTAATCAGAGAAGGGTCGTCGAGGTTTTTCTCTCATACCATTGTTTCTCATAAAACTCTTATGAGGAATCGTGAATGAAGAACCAAAGCTTCAAATGTATGATGGATTTATAATTGGAGCAATGGAAAAAGCCATGGATATGATTGGTCTTCGAAGTAGGAAGCATCAGATTATCCATAGGGTAACAACAGGTGAATTTGCGATTCCGATGGAATTCACGGGAAACCAAATTGAGATGCAATTATTCCCCTACTAAGAAATCCAGGAGATTAAAAACAAAGTCAAAATATAAGTTGCTCATACACTCTCATGGATTCATATCGGAGTCATTAGAGTCATCATTAAAGCAACATTCAAGGAAGGAATTGATTCGCCCCTCAACCTGGCGATCTTTGACAAGAGAATCCCGAACCTCAAAGATTCTTGTTTGGGATCGGTTGCGGGAAACCTGTATGCAGGAAAGATGGTATTAAACATCTATCCAAGGATTGCATACAATTTGGGCGATCGAGACTTCAACAAAGTTCTCACTCTTCATCAAGATTTTAAAAGAAGTGATTTGACGAAAGAAGGGAACATGCCATACTCGATTACCTACAAGGTGTCATACGCACTCTCGAATACTCATCATTCAGAAGTATTCTTGAGAAAGGAATTCATCGAAGTCCCCAGAATCTTCGAAGATTTCGCCAAAGCGGTATTGCCGGATATTATTGATACTCTGACAATAGGAGAGACTGACATGAGGATACAAGATCAACCCGTTCTAAACAGAAGCAGGAGCCTCATGATCGAACCAAGAAGGATGTCTTTCCAACAGGATAGGTTAATCATCAACTATCCAACGAAAAAACAGAAGGTCGTCTCAAGTAGGATCCAGAAGATCCCTGATGTCTTCAAAACAACAGGGGTCCTAAAATGTCCAGAAGGATGGCACGAAGTGCAAAAATCTTCACCATTTCGGAAAAAAAGCAATATCTTCCCCTGCGATGTCTTATATTATATACCACAACCTACAGTGGCCGATACTAAGGAAACCTAAAAATTGGTGGCGTTGATCTAACCATTGAAGGAACATCAGGAATGAGCCCAGAACAACTTACTTGGGATTGAATTTCTCGAGGAACATAAACCTTGGGAAAGATTACAAGACGGAATGGAATTCACGGTGGACGGAAAGAGATACAGAATTCGATGACCACCAGTCCATTCTCGATATACATCTCAGTAGGGATGTTATATGCAAAATACCGGGCAGATTATTTTGCAGCCTACATTGAATCAGGCGCTGGAATATGTACTGCCAGGTGAGATATCTTCCCCAAAGAAGTTGGTGAGAAATTACCAGCCATTACCGGAAGAGACTTTTCCAAACAGGTTCTTATTCTTAATGAGGAGTCCGGGAAAGGAAATAATTATCGGAGGAGCAGGCGGTACCCCGTGGTACAAAGTCAAAACTCCACCCATTTATCTCCATGATACATGAGCTGATATGCTGCTAGGAAACAATTTCCTATAGACATTAAGAGGTTCACTCAAGAGAATGAGACGAGGAGACTTATTTTCACAACCCTATGTGATCATAAGATTATGGTACATCGATTATGGGAAGCGTTTCATAGAAAATTCACTATTAATTTCGCAGCAAGCATGGTGATGAAGGAAAACTTCGACACCGATCAGCGGAAATTTGGATAAGCAATTCTTCAGTTCCAACAACAAGGTCCTAGTGTAAAGGATTCTCAAACTTTTGACTGTGTTAATATTATGTCTTTTAGAGAACATGATGAGGAAGAAGTTACTCCAGAAACCCTGTTGCTACTGAAAAATACATTATAAGATAAAGTTCCACAACCAGAAGCTACCCTCGAAGAGCAAATTACTCGAGAGGATGTGAAAAGGAAAATTCATAGGAACTACAACGAGGATCCACTGGCATGGTGGAATAAGAATGAGCTCATAGCCACTTTGAAGGTGAAAGCTGGAAAAGAAAATGAGTTCGTCAGATTCAGACCCATCTAGGGGTGAGCATTCAGGTCTATTCGATTACCGATCGAACCGAATAGACCAAAATCGAAATAACCGATTATTTGGATAAATCCAAACCAACCGATTAGTGCGCTAAAACCGAATTAACCGAACCGATTAAAATATCGGTTAATACGGTCGGTAACCTAATTAACCGATATTTTATTCGGTTAAACCTATTATCGGTTAACCGATAATAGGTTTAACTTAACTTCAAAATTCGGTTTATTTGGCTATACACATAACTGAATTAACCGAACCGATTAAAATATCGGTTAATACGGTCGATAACCGAATTAACCGATATTTTATTCGGTTAAACCTATTATCGGTTATGTGTATAGCCAAATAAACCAAATTTTGAAGTTGACCAAAGAACCTGACATAAGCCGCATCAACCCTCATCTCACGTTTAAAACTTAAATTCTATTAAAGTAAGTGTTGAGCCTTAAACGCATTGTTGAATTTAATGCTTAATTTATCTCCGAATTATTTATTTTGATGATCAACAAAACTTGCATTTGTTGTACTAATATGTCTACTTAGTGTAATAGGGTTAGATTGATAAATTAGTTGGGAAGACCAATGGAAGAGAACCCAAGTTATACAATAACATATGCGAGTTCATAGGTCAAGCGGTGATTTTTATCAAGGAATCTATTGAGCTTGGACGAGAAGGAATGACATCTATGAACAACCAAACTAAGTTTTTAACATGTGTAATGATGTTGGAACAATATCTTATGATGGGATGAAGACCCACGAACCAATGGTCCGTTGGTGGGCAAATTCGTATAGAAGCCACTTGGAGCGCAGTGCAATATTTTGATTATATCTCTTGGCTTGATGCTCCGAATAATGTGAATCTAAATAGGTTGGAAAGCCAACTCAATATGCTAGATTTCATATTCAATCATCTCAGTCCTATTCGAATTACATCATGGAGCAAAAGGGCATGGAAGTCATAGCAAGTGCAGATTGTAGCAAGGTTTGAGCGGCTGTAGAATTTTGGGCATAACTTCTTACTATCTTAATGAAATACTATGAATGTTTGTCCACACCTAGATAAGAGGAAGGGCTACAACTTTCATGTTTATCACTTTTCCCATAAACGATATTAAAATGGTCAAATAGTGCAAAGTTTGAGGTGTTGAAATCTGGCAGATAGTGTTCAGGCGATCCGGGCCATCACCTCAGGCGATCTGAGCCATACGTGCCAACGCCGCGCACCATCGACCCAGCCGATGGCACGCTGTGCGCCTTGAAGATCTGGATCGCACCAGGCAATCCTAGAATTGTTCATACGACAAATTTTCAAAGGGCGATCGCCCCAGGCGATGGGGAGATCGGCCTGGGGCGATCTAGGCCAGATTTGAACGTCAAAACGTGGCGATGGAGATCGCCCGAGGCGATGGCCAAGGGGATGCACGAGTGATTCAAGCCTTATGTGTAGCAACGGCTTGTAGGAGCCTTCTACACTATAAATATGGATGTTTTGGATCAATTTGAAGACAAGAAACAAGACTATAAACTACAAGAAAGCTTTGCCCAATTGAAATCATTCTAGCATTGCAAACTTCATACATTTGTGTTATATTGAAGTTTGTAATTTATTTCTTGTGTGAGAGTTTGTGATTCTTTGTGTTGGTACGCCGTGAAGGTGTTATTTGATTTATTGTAAGGTCCTCCAACACCGACGCAAGTTAGAAATTATATAAGACATCAACAAGTGAAGTTGGTGCAAGGTTGTGGCTATCCTTGGAGCCCTTAAGGCCAAGAAAACTCGTGAAGAGTGTGGGTGACTAGTGAAGAGTTTGTGTGTGGCTATCCTTGAAGCCCTTAAGGCCAAGAAGACTCGTGAAAAGTGTGTTACTCGTGAAAAGTTGTTTACTCGGGAAGAGTGTGTTGTGGCTAACTTGGAGCCCTTAAGGCCAAGATCAAAGTTGTTCTAGTGGAACCTCGGTTAAACGTTTTCTAACCGGGAATAGGAGACGTAGGTGATTCATCGCCGAACTTCTATAACAAATATTCGTGTCATTTATCTCTTTATTTACTTTACGTATTTATTTATTACTTCTTATTATTTATTGTTCGATTGACTTGATGTCTTCCGCAGCGCAAACTCGACACTTTGCAAATTCATTTTAAAATGCTAAAGTAGCCAAGGAACCTCATTCACCCCCCTCCTCCCTCTTAGGTTGAATCTTTGCTGAGTCTACACGGATTCCTTGAGTATCAATAATGTGTCCAAGAAATGATACAGAATCCAACCAGAAGTCACATTTCTAGAATTTTGCAATAATTGCTGTTGTTGTAACCTCTCTAATGTCATCTTCAAATGTTCCTCGTGTTCTTCCCTTGATTTGGAATAGATCAATATATCATCAATGAATACTATGATGAATTTGTCGAGCCATTCTCGGAATACGTGATTCATTAAAGCCATAAATGCTGCTGGTGCATTAGTAAGTCCGAAAGGCGTCACTAGGAATTCATAATGTCCATATCTGGTTCGAAATGCAGTTTTGTGAATATCCTGCTCTTTGATTCTGAGTTGATGATACCCAGATCTCAAGTCAATCTTCGAGAATATTTGTGCACCTTGTAATTGATCGAATAAATCGTCGATCCTTGGTAGTGGATATTTATTCTTCACCGCGACTTGATTTAACTCCCTGTAGTCGATACACATTCTCATGCTGCCGTCCTTTTTCTTTACAAACATTACAGGTGCTCCCCAAGGTGACACACTAGGCCTTATGAAACCTTTATCTTGTAGTTCCTTCAATTGTCTTTTCAACTCTTTTAGCTCTACTGGTGCCATCCTGTAGAGTGCTTTGGAAATCTGTTCTGATCCCGAAATAATATCAATGGAAAATTCCGTACTTCGAATTGGTGGCAGTCCTGGTAAATCCTCCGGAAAAACATCTGAGAATTCTTTCACCGTGCAAATCTTATTTATTTTTGCTTCCACTTCAGAGACATTGCCACAAAATCGTTCATGCAAGCTCACGCCTTCATAACAGATCTCTTTACCCGAATTCGTTTGTAGGGTTGTGATCTTTCGGTAACAGTCAATACAAGCCTTTACACTACTCAACCAATCCATTCCAAGAATTATGTCAATTTCTTTCATGTTGACGATGAGCAGGTTGGCTTTGAATTCTTCGCTTTCCACAATCAATGTTATGTCATTGCATACATATTTAATTGTGACTGTCTTTCCTAATGGACTCAATACTTGCATTAAATATAACAGTGGACTGAAGTGCAAATCAAGTTTCTCCACACAAGATTCGGAGATAAAGGAATTTGAGGCGCCAGAATCAAATAACACGTAAACATCTTGATTTAAGAATTTAAATTTACCTCCGATCAACTCATGATCCTCTTCAGCACGGACAACATACAATCTAGTTGGATTGCGCTGTTGTTGTCCACGTGGTTGATTTGTTCCGGAGGTTTGTTTCAGACTAGGACAATGTTGAGCCTTAAACGCATGGTTGCGTTTAATGCGTTAAATTATCCCCGATCAATCTTTGAGTTTTGATGATCAACAAAAGTTGTGTTTGTTATACTAATGCATCTACTTAGTGTGCAGATTAAGTGATGAAAAGTGGAATGAAATGAAGAAAATCGATTGTGCATATTCTGGCCTGGATCGTCCCAGGCGATGGTGATCATTGCCCCAGGCGATGGGTACCAGGCGGGGCATCGCCACGCACATCGACAGAGGCGATGGCTAGGCGAGCATGCGAGGAAGATCGCCCCAGGCGATGATGACCAACGCCTGAGGCGATGGCAACCCAGGAGCGACATCGCCCTGCACATCGATAGAGGCGATGCAGAGGCGATGCGGGGGCATGCGCACAGAGGAGATCGTTTGAGGCGATGGGCTGAACGCTCGAGGCGATGGCTGGAACGCCTGAGGTGATGTGGACTTCGCCTGAGGCGATGCAAGATTTTAGGCTGCTGAGGCTACGGCATTGGAATTTAATTTGGATCGCCTGATGCGATCGGGACATCGCCTGAGGCGATCCATGATTTATGCTGACCGTTGGGGCGCGGCGATGGAGATCGCCTGAGGCGATGGCTGAGGCGATCGAGGAGTGATTTCAGCCTTATGTTTAGCAACGGCTAGTAGGAGCCTAGGGGGCCTTCCTACACTATAAATATTGATGCTTTGGAGCATTTTGAAGCTAAGGAACAAGCCTACAAACTTCTACAAAGTGTTGATCATTATTATTCTAAATTGCTTTGCAACCTCCATACATTGTTGTTGTATTGGAGTTTGTAATTGTCTTCTTTGTTAGAGTCTTGTTTGCTTCGTGTGAGTACACCGTGAAGGTGTTCTTGTGTTTGATCTATTGTAAAGGTCCTCCAACACCAAAGCAAGTTGGAAATTTATAAAGTCATCAACAAGTCTAGTTGGTGCAAGTGTGTGGCTATCCTTGGAGCCCTTAAGGCCAAGAAGACTCGTGAAGAGTGTTGGTAGCTCGTGAAGAGCTTTGTGTACTCGTGAAGAGTATTGTGCTCGGGAAGAGCTTTGTAAACTCGGGAAGAGTTGGGTTGTGGCTAACTTGGAGCCCTCAAGGCCAAGATCATTTATTCTAGTGGAACCTCGGTTGGAGGTTATCTAACCGGGAAGGAGACGTAGGCGATTCATCGCCAAACTTCTATAACAAATATCCTTGTCATTTACCGCTTTATTTCTTTACGTATTTATGTATTTGTTTACGTCTTATTTTATTTTATTTATCGATTGACTTAAGCTTTCCGCAAGCGCAAACTATTTTAGTTTTGCAAACTCATTTTAAAACGCTAAAGTAGGCAAGGAATCTCATTCACCCCCCCCCCCCCCCCCCCCTCTTCGATTCCAACAAGTGGTATCAGAGCCATTTGATTTTTGTTTTAAATCAAAATCTTTTTATGGCTAATTTAGCAACTGAGTTTGCTCAAGGTCAATCGACAAATCGCCCTCCGCTTTTCACGGGTGATAACTACGGTTATTGGAAGAATAGAATTTCTCTATACATCCAATCCGTAGATTATGATCTATGGAAAATCATAGTGAAAGGTCCACATATTCTTTTAAAGGAAGTTGGGGGAATTAGTGTTCCCAAAGAAATGGACGATTTCACTAGAGCGGATATGATATTAATTTCACAAAATGCTAAAGCGATTAATATTTTGCATTGTGCTTTAGATATGAAGGAGTACAACCGGATCTCAATGTGCTCAACGGCTAAGGAGATATGGGACAAATTGCAAATTTGTCATGAAGGAAACCAACCAAGTGAAGGAGACAAAGATAGACCTCCTACAACTCAAATATGAGACATTTGAGATGGAGTCCGGAGAAGAGGTGGATTCCATGTTTAGGAGGCTCACCCGTTATCATAAATGAGCTTGCCCAACTTGGAGAGAAGTACCCTCCAAAGCAAATATGGAGGAGAGCACTAAGAGCCTTACCAAAGGAATGGGATGCCAAGAGGATGGCAATCATCGAGTCCAATAAAGGGGAGAACGCATCTTATGATCTTGATGAGCTCCATGGCACATTGGTGACCCATGAGCTTGAAGTTGCCACAAGGAGAGAAGTAAAAGAGGAGGATAGATCCAAAAGAAATGGGATCGGTTTGGTTGGAAGGAAAGACCATTCCGATGATGAAGAAGATGATGATGATGAAGAGATGATCCTATTCACAAAGAAGTTCAAGAAGTTCTTCAATAAACATGGCAAGTCAAAGACCTCAAGTGCAACCAAACATGAATCCAAAAATGAGGTAACTTGTTATAATTGTCAAGAAAAAGGCCATTTTGCTAACAAATGTCCTAGGAAGAAGAATGAGGACAAAGGCAAGAAGAAGGCTTCTATAGCCACATGGAGTGATAGTGACTCCGATGAAGAAGAAGCAACTAATCTATGTCTAATGGCTCTTGGAGATGAAGGAGATGAAAGAGACGATGAGGTACCTTCATTTGATGAACTTTTAGAGTCTTATAATGAACTTATTGATGCTCTTGGCAAAACCAAGATGAGTAACAAATTACTCAAACTTGAGATTGTTAAGAAAGATGAAGAAAATAATTTATTGAAAAATGAATTAAATTCTTTAAAGATATCCTTTTGCAAATATAGTGAAAGTAGTCAAAAGATGAGTGAATTGCTTGGATTACAACGTTGTAGCTTTGACAAAGTCGGGTTAGGCTTTTCAAGCAAATCAAAATCTTTTTCAAGCTTGTTGGCCAAAGCAAAGCATGATTCTCCTACTTGCAACTATTGTTGTAAAAATGGTCACACTAAGAATAAGTGTAGGTATGCTAGAATCCAATACCAACCTAATAAGAGGTGGAAATGGATTCCAAAAGTGCATTGAAAGTTAACCCTCTAGGACCCAAAAATCAAATGGGTACCAAAGACCCCCATATTGTTAATTTGTTTTGTAGGGACAACCATGGAATGGAGGATGAAGGGCCAAGTAACTCAAAGGAGGAGTTTGTATTATTCACCACCATAGAGGAAGCACGAGGATATAGGACCAATGACAAGAACGCACTCTTGTCATCAAAGGTAAAATTTATTTTATACATTTTAAAAGAGCAATTCAAAATTTAATTGGCACAAATTAATTGTGACCAATAAATATGAAGCTCAAATATTCATTGGAGTAAAATGCATAACCCCTTAGCATATGCACATATAAATTGTTAAGTGCATGATGTATGCTTATCTTTTTATAGTAAGTATCTTGATATGCCTTGCATTCAAATTTGAATATGCTATGTGAAAATGTGCAATTATATGATTTGTTATAATGCATTGATAATTTTATTGTTTATTGGGCATAAATGCATGAACATATGCACACATTGCAACATTTAGAATTTATTATTGAGTGCCTTAAACGCATGTGTATTTCTCTAATTGATTTAATCTAATAACTATTACATGCTTGGTGAGGACCATAGTGTAAAATTGTTAAAATATGGCTATGTGTCAACATATTTGAGCTATGTATATTTAAATTTTTCGCTTTTTGATTATCACAAAAAGGGGGAGAATTTTGTGATAAACTTGAACCTTAATAGTTTAAGGGGGAGAGCTTATGTATGCATGGTTTGAGGGGGAGAGTTATTTGTTTGATGCTTTACTTGTTTATCTTGTATGTGTTATGCAATTGTTAAGGGGGAGTCATTTTTACTCACATTACATCCATATTACTTACTTCAAGTTTATCAAGTTTTGTGATCATCAAAAAGGGGGAGATTGTTGAGCCTTAAACGCATGGTTGCGTTTAATGCGTTAAATTATCCCCGATCAATCTTTGAGTTTTGATGATCAACAAAACTTGTGTTTGTTATACTAATGCATCTACTTAGTGTGCATATTAAGTGATGAAAAGTGGAATGAAATGAAGAAAATCGATTGTGCATATTCTGGCCTGGATCGTCCCAGGCGATGGTGATCATCGCCCCAGGCGATGGGTACCAGGCGGGGCATCGCCACGCACATCGACAGAGGCGATGGCTAGGCGAGCATGCTGAGGAAGATCGCCCCAGGCGATGATGACCAACGCCTGAGGCGATGGCAACCAGGAGCGACATCGTCCCGCACATCGACAGAGGCGACGCCGAGGCAATGCGCGGGCATGCGCGCAGGGGAGATCGTTTGAGGCGATGGGCTGAACGCCCAAGGCGATGGCTGGAACGCCTGAGGCGATGTGGACTTCGCCTGAGGCGATGCAAGATTTTAGGTTGCTGAGGCTACGACATTGGGATTTAATTTGGATCCCCTGAGGCGATCGGGACATCGTCTGAGTCGATCCGTGATTTATGCTGACCGTTGGGGCGCGGCGATGGAGATCGCCTGAGGCGATCGAGGAGTGATTTCAGCCTTATGTTTAGCAACGGCTAGTAGGAGCCTAGGGGGCCTCCTACACTATAAATATTGATGCTTTGGAGCATTTTGAAGCTAAGGAACAAGCCTACAAACTTCTACAAAGTGTTGATCATTATTATTCTAAATTGCTTTGCAACCTCCATACATTGTTGTTGTATTGGAGTTTGTAATTGTCTTCTTTGTTAGAGTCTTGTTTGCTTCGTGTGAGTACACCGTGAAGGTGTTCTTGTGTTTGATCTATTGTAAAGGTCCTCCAACACCAAAGCAAGTTGGAAATTTGTAAAGTCATCAACAAGTCTAGTTGGTGCAAGTGTGTGGCTATCCTTGGAGCCCTTAAGGCCAAGAAGACTCGTGAAGAGTGTTGGTAGCTCGTGAAGAGCTTTGTGTACTCGTGAAGAGTATTGTGCTCGGGAAGAGCTTTGTAAACTCGGGAAGAGTTGGGTTGTGGCTAACTTGGAGCCCTCAAGGCCAAAGTTCATTTATTCTAGTGGAACCTCGGTTGGAGGTTATCTAACAGGGAAGAGGAGACGTAGGCGATTCATCGCCGAACTTCTATAACAAATATCCTTGTCATTTACCGCTTTATTTCTTTACGTATTTATTTATTTGTTTACGTCTTATTTTATTTTATTTATCGATTGACTTAAGCCTTCCGCAAGCGCAAACTATTTTAGTTTGGCAAACTCATTTTAAAACGCTAAAGTAGCCAAGGAATCTCATTCACCCCCCCTCTTCGATTCCAACAGACAATCTCTAATCCGATGATCTTTAGATCCACATTTAAAGCAACCTCCATAGTTCCAGTAACATTCCCCAGTATGACTCTGATTACATTTGGGACAAACTTCATTCTTCTTAGTTTCAACGATCATCTGTCTGCGAGCTGGCGGTCTCTGATCTCTTTTTCTGAATTCAGGCTTTCTCTTTCGATTTTGAGGAGTCTCTAGATTCCTTAGTTCAGATTCCACGAACAATGCCCTCTCCATGAGTATATCAAATTTGGTATCCATGAGAGGTGTTACTTTGAGCCTGATGCCAGTGCGAAGGCCTTGTCTGAACCGTGTAATCTTGTTATTCTCCGATTGCAGATATAGAGACAGAATCTGCCCAGCTCTTGGAACTTCCTCAGATATTCTAGCACAGTCATATTCGGTTTGTCCTCAGCCTCAAAAATTCATCTTCTTTAGCCATTCGGACAGCGTCAGGGAAATACTGTTGCAGAAATTTCTCTCTAAAACTCGTCCAGGTAATGGAGTTTCATCCCGTACCTACTTCCACTGAATTCCACCAGTGTTTTGCATTTCCTTCCAGAAATGGAGTCACCACTGTAACTCTTTCTCCATCAGCAATGTTTATAGCCTTCAGTAATTCTTCAATCATAGTCAGCCATTCCTCAGCTTTTATTGGATCAGTCTCGTTTCCAAAGTACGGTGGTCGGAGTGCTCTAAATCTCTCAAATTCGGTCCTTCTCTGTTGTTGCAAAACTCCAGCTATAATGCGGCATATGTTTGTGATGTCCACCTCATTCATTGTTCCCAAATTCATATTTGGGTTTCCACCTTCATTTTGGTTCAAATCCTGATTTTGTCCTTCTTCTGAGTCATGATTTGAGCCCTGTTCCTGACTACCACTCCGATTGCTACTGGTTCTTCCTCTAGCCATTTGAAATCTTAAAACGAAAGTGAAATTTATCGTAAGATTCGTAAACAAAGAAGAGATAGTCAAACCTAAATAACTTCATTCTTAAGTCCAAAAGTTTAATCCCAAACATGTAACAAAGATCTAATCCAAACAAATAACAAAGGTCTAATCCAAACTTATAAACTAAGGCTCTGATACCAACTGTGATGGCCTGCCCAGACGGGTCGCCCGCCGTGCTCAATTGCTTGAACACAAGGCTTCACTCAATTCAAACATAATTATCACTTTGAACTTTTGTTTAGCGGAAACGTTTAAATTCTTATCGGATGTTTGACTTAATAATTTTTTTTTTTACCTGTGACTTTTATTTTAGACAAATTTGGGCAGAGTCTCCTCTTAAAATTGTGCCCTGTGATCTATCAAACCACTACAACCACAATAACAAAATCATAAAATCAAAATAACTAAACCCAACTCAAGTCTCAATATCCAAAAACAACTAAATTCATAAAAAAATACTCATGTCCTCGAAAAATCTCATCATCTTCTAACAAAACAGAATTCCATCTTCGAAATTACCATATCAAATCCTCAAATTACATCCTAACTCTTTGAAATATCCATCAACATTTTTGAAAAATACAGTTTCAATCCCTAAAAATCCAATATACATTTTCGAAATTAAAATTCCAGAATACATTTTATTTCGAACTTAATTCCAGAAAAATTCTTCGAACTTTAATTCTGAAAATATGGTGTTCTTGACAACCAACATACTTCAATCTAACCCAATTCACTAACCTAACCAATTCAGAACCAAAAACAGAAAATAAAATCAAAACATAAACATCAGATTTTCGTACCAATTTCTTTGTGATTTCTGCTCAAATCCGATTTCCTTCTTCGATGCTTGATACTACTCGAATTTGGAAGGATTTTCCGAAGTCCAAAATCAAAATTTAAGAATCTGAAATCTTTTCTGTGTTTGAAGCTCGACGGAAACAGACGAAAACTTTTCGGGTTTTGTCACTGGGTTCTTGTTGGTAGGCTACTAAATAGAGTGGTTGATTCATACCAGTTACAGATGTGGGCAGATGAAGGGACGAAGATCGATTGATTTCTGGGGAAGATTAAAGGCGAAGCGAAGCGAAGAAAGAACAGAGAGCGATGAAGAGGGAAGGAGAAACAGATCTGATAAAATTTTGAGAAAAACTCGGTTCTTATTATTATTATTATAAAAAAAATATTATTATTATTATTATTAGATATTATTATTATTATTTATTATTATTATAATTTATAACTTACACAATATTTGGGTCAATAAATTCCTTAAAAATTGAGCCATTACAATCTCCATACATTCTAAAAAGTTTCATCCTCGAAACTTGTATCGCATTTTACATCTGGATATTTAGCATATAGTTCTTCTTCTTTTTCCCATGTTGCTTCATCAGGTGAATGGTTGCTCCATTGAACCTTTACAAAGGGAAACGTCTTAGTTCGTAGAATTCTCTCTTGACGGTCGAGTATCTTGATATGATATTCTGAATATGTACACTCCTTGGATATCTCAATCTCTGTTGCCTTAAGCACATGACTTTCATCTGAAACATACTTCCTGAGCATCGAGACATGAAATACATTATGTACTCGATCTAGTTCCGGAGGTAGAGCAAGTCGATAAGCCAAAGTTCCTATTCTTTCCAGAATTTCATATGGTCCTATGAATCTCGGACTTAACTTCCCATGCTTACCAAACCTCATTACTCCTCTGAATGGTGATACTTTCAAGTATACCTTATCCCCTTGCTGGAATTCTAAATCTCGTCTGCGAACATCAGCCCAACTTTTCTGTCGACTCTGAGCTGTAAGTAACCTCTGTTTGATGATGGAAACATTTTCATTCGTGAGTTTGATCAACTCTGGTCCTTCCACTACCTTCTCGCCAACATCAAACCAACACTGCGGTGTTCGACATTTTCTCCCATACAAAGCTTCGAATGGTGCCATTTGAATACTGGATTGATAACTGTTGTTGTACACAAACTCTGCCAGTTTCAGATGACGATCCCACTATCCTTGAAAATCCAAAACACATGTTCTAAGTAAATCCTCGAGGATCTGAATCGTTCTCTCAGACTGTCCGTCCATCTGTGGATGGAAAGCTGTACTGTACTTCAAATTCGTTCCCAACACAGATTGTAAACTCTTCCAGAATTGTGATGTGAATCGAGCATCTCGATCAGATATGATACTGACTGGTATCCCATGCAAACACACCACTTGATCAATGTAAAGCCGTGCTAAATCGTTCATTGATGTAGTCTTCTTCATCGGTATAAAGTGAGCACACTTAGTAAGTCGATCAACAATAACCCAAACTGAATCCTTTTGTGTCGTAGTTTTGGGTAATCCGGTCACAAAACCCATAGTAATATGCTCCCATTTCCAGTTTGGTATGTCCAAGTTTCTCAGTGTCCCTGCTGGCTTTTGTCTTCCAACTTTCACTTGTTGACACACTAAACACTTAGACACAAACTTTACGACATCTTGCTTCATTCCTGGCCACCAAAATAATTGTTTCATATCTTGATACATTTTATTCTGTCCTGGATGCATGGCCAATATTGTCTGATGTGAATCTTGTAAGACTTCGCCCCTGAGTGTTGATACAGCTGGAACGAATAGTCTATCATTGAATCTCAAAGTCCCATCTTCATGCATTCTAAAATTTTCTTGGTTTGATTGAGCTCTTTGTAAGAAAGTCTGCCACATAGGATCCTTTGATTGTGCTGCTTTAATCCTGAGAATAAGATCAGGTTGTACCATGAGATTACTCAATATTGTCGTCCCATTTTGGTCGTCTCTTGATTCGACATTCAGATTTAACTTTGACATCTCATCAACGAGTTTATGTTGCGTAGTCAATAGCATTGATCCATAACTCTTCCTGCTCAGTGCATCAGCTACCGCGTTACTCTTTCCAGGATGATAGTGCAATTTCACATCGTAGTCCTTGATCAGTTCTAACAATCTTCTATGTCTCATATTCAACTCCTTTTGAGTAAAAATATACTTTAAACTCTTGTGATCAGTGTAGATATCACATGTGGTTCCGTACAAGTAGTGTCGCCATAATTTCAGTGCAAAAACAACTGCTGCCAGTTCCAGATCATGAGTGGGGTACCTTATTTCATGTTCTTTCAACTGTCGTGAAGCATATGCAATTACCTTTCCATTTTGCATAAGCACACAACCTAACCCTTCTTTTGATGCATCACTGTAGATACAAAACCCTTCATGTCCATCAGGCAGTGTAAGAATTGGTGCCGACACAAGTAAATCTTTCAACTTCTCAAAACTTTCTTGACACTTTGAATCCCATTCAAACTTTACTCCCTTTCTAGTTAACTTCGTAAGGGGTAATGCGACTCGAGAAAATCCTTCCATAAATTTTAGGTAATATCCAGCCAATCCTAGAAAACTTCGAATTTCTGTCACTGATGTTGGAACTTTCCAGTTGGTGATAGCTTGAATCTTTGCTGAGTCTACACGGATTCCTTGAGTATCAATAATGTGTCCAAGAAATGATGCAGAATCCAACCAGAAGTCACATTTCTAGAATTTTGCAAATAATTGCTATTGTCGTAACCTCTCCAATGTCATCTTCAAATGTTCCCCGTGTTCTTCCCTTGATTTGGAATAGATTAATATATCATCAATGAATACTATGATGAATTTGTCGAGCCATTCTCGGAATACGTGATTCATTAAAGCCATAAATGCTGCTGGTGCATTAGTAAGTCCGAAAGGCATCACTAGGAATTCATAATGTCCATATCTGGTTCGAAATGCAGTTTTGTGAATATCCTGCTCTTTGATTCTGAGTTGATGATACCCAGATCTCAAGTCAATCTTCGAGAATATTTGTGCACCTTGTAATTGATCGAATAAATCGTCGATCCTTGGTAGTGGATATTTATTCTTCACCGTGACTCGATTCAACTCCCTGTAGTCGATACACATTCTCATCATGCCGTCCTTTTTCTTTACAAACAATACAGGTGCTCCCCAAGGTGACACACTAGGCCTTATGAAACCTTTATCTTGTAGTTCCTTCAATTGTCCTTTCAACTCTTTTAGCTCTGCTGGTGCCATCCTGTAGGGTGCTTTGGAAATCGATTCTGATCCCGGAATAATATCAATGAAAAATTCCGTACTTCGAATTGGTGGCAGTCCTGGCAAATCCTCCGGAAAAACATCTGAGAATTCTTTCACCGTGCAAATCTTATTTATTTTTGCTTCCACTTCAGAGACATTGCCACAAAATTGTTCTTGCAAGCTCACGCCTTCATAACAGATCTCTTTACCCGAATTTGTTTGTAGGGTTATGATCTTTCGGTAACAGTCAATGCAAGCCTTTGCACTACTCAACCAATCCATTCCAAAAATTATGTCAAATTCTTTCATGTTGATGATGAGCAGGTTGGCTTTGAATTCTTCGCTTTCCACAATCAGTGTTACGTCATTGCATACATATTTAATTGTGACTGTCTTTCCTAATGGACTCAATACTTGCATTAAATATAACAGTGGACTGAAGTGCAAATCAAGTTTCTGCACACAAGATTCAGAGATAAAGGAATTTGAGGCGCGAGAATCAAATAACACGTAAACATCTTGATTTAAGTATTTAAATTTACCTCCGATCAACTCATGATCCTCTTCAGCACGGACATCATACAATCTAGTTGGATTGCGCTGTTGTTGTCCACGTGGTTGATTTGTTCCTGAGGTTTGTTTCAGACTTGGACAATCTCTAATCTGATGATCTTTAGATCCGCATTTAAAGCAACCTCCAGAGTTCCAGTAACATTCCCCAGTATGACTCCGATTACATTTGGGACAAACTTCATTCTTCTTAGTTTCAACGATCATCTGTCTGCGAGCTGGCGGTCTCTGATCTCTTTTTCTGAATTCAGGCTTTCTCTTTCGATTTTGAGGACTCTCTAGATTCCTTAGTTCAGATTCCACGAACAATGCCCTCTCCATGAGTATATCAAATTTGGTATCCATGAGAGGTGTTACTTTGAGCCTGATGCCAGTGCGAAGGCCTTGTCTGAACCGTGTAATCTTGCTATTCTCCGATTGCAGATATAGATGACAGAATCTGTCCAGCTCTTGGAACTTCCTCAGATATTTTTCCAGTACAGTCATATTCTCGGTTTGCCTCAGCCTCAAAAATTCATCTTCTTTAGCCATTCGGACAGCGTCAAGGAAATACTGTTGCAGAAATTTCTCTCTAAAACTCGTCCAGGTAATGGAGTTTCGTCCCGTATCTACTTCCACTGAATTCCACCAGTGTTTTGCATTTCCTTCTAGAAATGGAGTCACCACTGTAACTCTTTCTCCATCAGCAATGTTTATAGCCTTCAGTAATTCTTCAGTATTAGTCAGCCATTCCTCAGCTTTTATTGGATCAGTCTCGTTTCCAAAGTACGGTGGTCGGAGTGCTCTAAATCTCTCAAATTCGGTCCTTCTCTGTTGTTCTGGCTGAGGTGGTGCTGCAACAACATTTTGTTGCAAAACTCCAGCTATAATGCGGCATATGTTTGTGATGTCCACCTCATTCATTGTTCCCAAATTCATATTTGGGTTTCCACCTTCATTTTGGTTCAAATCCTGATTTTGTCCTTCTTCCGAGTCATGATTTGAGCCCTGTTCCTGACTACCACTCCGATTGCTACTGGTTCATCCTCTAGCCATTTGAAATCTTAAAACGAAAGTGAAATTTATCGTAAGATTCGTAAACAAAGAAGATAGATAGTCAAACCTAAATAACTTCATTCTTAAGTCCAAAAGTCTAATCCCAAACATGTAACAAAGATCTAATCCAAACAAATAACAAAGGTCTAATCCAAACTTATAAACTAAGGCTCTGATACCAACTGTGACGGCCCGCCCAGACGGGTCGCCCGCCGTGCTCAATTGCTTGAACACGAGGCTTCACTCAATTCAAACTTAATTATCACTTTGAACTTTTGTTTAACGGAAACGTTTAAATTCTTATCGGATGTTTGACTTAATAATTTTTTTTTTACCTGTGACTTTTATTTAAGAAAAATTTGGGCAGAGTCTCCTCTTAAAAATTGTGCCATGTGATCTATCAAATCACTACAACCACAATAACAAAATCATAAAATCAAAATAACTAAACCCAACTCAAGTCTCAATATCCAAAAACAACTAAATTCATAAAAAAATACTCATGTCCTCAAAATATAAACTTCTCAACATAATCATAATTAAACTTCCATTGCATATCTAAATATTCTCCGCATCATCTAAATCTTCAACTCCATCTGTAATATGTCACATTACAGGTAAAAGTAAGTTGCAATATTTTTATAGTAAGCATAATAAACATTTGATAAAATATCATAAACATCATTTTTCATAATGTGACGAAAAATAATACGAATTCATATCAAAATAACTTTCACACATATATGGTTTAATCCGAGCAGTTTAACGGAATCAAAATTTCACAAAACGGAATCATAACGGAAATAACTGCACAGATAACCAACAAAACGTAACAGAAACGAATAACAATATCATAATCATATAATGTCTTAGCCATATAGAATTAACCATTAGCCATAGACATGCTGAAATGAAACAAATGCATACTCAAATCCGGATGTGACACAATGATGTCATTCCAGACTATACCCGCTGGAAGGGTATCGACAGATATTATACCCCCCCTGTCTTCGGGCAAAACGAAATGCGTTTCTTTATTCTCGTCGCCAACGAGCCGAAAGTATGCGCGTTTTTATCCTCGTCGCAATGCGAGACACAACAAAACGAAAATATCCACAGTTCACATACCTCAATTCGTATTCACCTAATCAAAACAAACATGGCCTTTCAAATTAGTTTTTCACACACAATAAAATGCTATTTAAAATTCCATGTTTCAACATCACATTTCTTCAAAAATCATTTTTTTCAAAATAATCTTGCATGCTTACTATCCCAAAACATTTCAAAAATAAATAACATAAAGTACTTAAAATAATTTGCGGAAAATGCAACTCCCTTTACGTACCTCAAAGCTTCCTATCAACGTTCAATCTACAAACCTTCCCAAAATCTCCAAGATATCAAGGATTTCCTATTATCCATTTCAACATTATCAAAACCATATTCATTTAACTTGATTCTATAACAACATAACATAATCCTAACTTATGATATTCAACCTGCTTAAGGAATGAACACCAATTTGTTTTCGAAAAATCTCATCATCTTCTAACAAAACAGAATTCCATCTTCGAAATTACCATATCAAATCCTCAAATTACATCCTAACTCTTTGAAATATCCATCAACATTTTTCGAAAAATAAAGTTCAATCCCTAAAAATCCAACATACATTTTCGAAATTAAAATTCCAGAATACATTTTATTTCGAACTTAATTCCAGAAAAATTCTTCGAACTTTAATTCTGAAAATATGGTGTTCTTGACAATCAACATACTTCAATCTAACCCAATTCACTAACCTAACCAATTCAGAACCAAAAACAGAAAATAAAATCAAAACATAAACATCGGATTTTCGTACCAATTTCTTTGTGATTTCTGCTCAAATCCGATTTCCTTCTTCGATGCTTGATACTACTCGAATTTGGAAGGATTTTCCAAAGTCCAAAATCGAAATTTAAGAATCTGAAATCTTTTCTGTGTTTGAAGCTCGACGGAAACAGACGAAAACTTTTCGGGTTTTGTCACTGGGTTCTTGTTGGTAGGCTACTAAATAGAGTGGTTGGTTCATACCAGTTACAGATGTGGACAGATGAAGGGACAAAGATCGATTGATTTCTGGGGAAGATGAAATGCGAAGCGAAGAAAGAACAGAGAGCGACGAAGAGGGAAGGAGAAACGGATCTGATAAAATTTGGGGAAAAACTCGGTTCTTATTATTATTATTATTATAAAAAAATATTATTATTATTATTATTATTAGATATTATTATTATTATTATTATTTATTATTATTATAATTTATAACTTACACAATATTTGGGTCAATAAATTCTTTAAAAATTGAGCCATTACAACAACCCTGCAAAAAGCAAATGAAAGGTTGTCATTATCAACTATATGTATTTCTAGGCCCTTTGAGTTTTGTTTTAAATCAAATTGTCTTTTATGGCTAAACTAGCAAGTGAGTTTGCTCAAGGTCAATCGACCAATCGTCCTCCGCTCTTCACGGGTGATAACTACGGATATTGAAAAAATAGAATTTCTTTATACATCAAATCCGTAGATTATGTTACCTATGGAAGATTATTGTAAAAGGTCCACACATTCCTTTAAATGAAGTTGAGGGAAAGAATGTTCGCAAAGAAATGGACGCCTTTACAATGGTGGATATGATTTTAATTTCTCAAAATGCTAAAGCTATTAATATTTTGCATTGTGCTTTAGATATAAAGGGGTACAATCGGATCTTGATGTGCTCAACCGCAAAGAAAATTTGGGACAAATTGTAAATTTGTCATGAGGGCACAAATCAAGTGAAGGAGACAAAGATCGATCTATTGCAACTCAAGTATGAAACCTTTGAGATGGAGTACGGAGAAACATTGATTCAATGTTTAGAAGGCTCACTCAACTCATCAATGAGCTTGCCAACTTGGTGAAAATTATCCTCCAAAGGAAATATGGTGAAGAGCACTAAGAGCCTTGCCAAATGAATGGGATGCAAAGAGGACGGCTATCATTGAATCCAACAAAGGAGATAGTGCGTCATATGATCTTGATGAACTCCATGGAACATTGGTGACCCATGAGCTTGAAGTGTCAACCCGGAAGGGATTAAAGGAGGAAGATAGATCCATAAGAAAGGGGATAGCCTTGATCTGGAGGAAAGAACAATCCAATGATGAAGATGATGAAGAGATGATCTTGTTCACTAGAAAGTTCAAGAAATTCTACAACAAATACAACAAGCCAAAGACCTCCGGTGCCACCAAACATGATTTCAAACAAGAGGTAACATGCTATAATTGTCAATATAAAGGTCATTATGCTAATGAATGTCCTAGGAAGAAGAATGATGATAAGGGGAAGAAGAAAGGTCTAATGGCCACATGGAGTGATAGTGACTCCGATGAAGAGAAGTAGCAAATCTTTGTCTAATGGCTCTTGATGATGAAGAAGACGAGGATGACGATGAGGTACCATCATTTGATGAATTATTAGATTCCTATAATGAGCTTATTTACGTTCTTGGCAAAACCAAGATGAGTAACAAATTGCTCAAGTTTGAGTTAGCCAAGAGAGATGAAGAAAATGATACATTAAAAAATGAATTAAGTGCTTTGAAGAAAACTTTTTGCAAGTTTAGTGATAGTAGTTTAAAGATGAATGAATTGATAGGCTTGCAACATTGTAGCTTCGATAAAGCCGGATTAGGCTTTTCAAGCAAATCTAAAACTTTTACAAGCTTGTTGGCTAAAGCTAAGCATAATTCTTCTACTTACACTTATTGTTGTAAGGTTGGTCATACCAAGAACAAATGTAGATTTGTTAAAAATCAATACCAACCAAACAAGAGATGAAAGTGGATTCCAAAAGCTCTTGTCATCTAAGGTAAATTTATTTTAAGCATCATAGTAGCATAATTTGCTCTTTGCATGATTAATATTCCTTGAATTGTATATTATAATTATATAGTGAAATTCAGTTACTTTGAAGGTGATCTTTGAGAAATTGAATTTTAAGTACATTATTCTGATATCATATTTAGGGGGAGCTAATTATCTTTTTTTATTGTGCATTTAAAAGAGCAATTACAAAAATTCATTGGCACAAATTAATTGTGACCAATAAATAATGAAGCTCAATATTTATTTGTAGTAAATTGCATTTCCCCTTAGCATATGCATTTTTGTGAGTCTTAATCGAGTAAGATCTTGTATAATCACTCTTATATGCCTGTATGCTTGAATTCTGAAAATTGAACATTGGATAGTTAAAATTGGTATAACTTGATTTAATGCTCATGCTTTGTTGTTGCACAAATAATTGAATTAAATGATATCTTCTTATGACAATGAATTATGTTGCATATTTAAATTTTTAATGCATGATTTATGCTTAACTCATTATGGTAAATATCTTGACTTCATCTATTATGTGACATGAGTCCATTTTGAATATGTAATGTGCAATATAATTAAATGTGATTAAGCATGCTATAATTGTTTAGATACTCACTCTTGGATCATAGAAAAATGGATTAAGAATTTCACATAACTTTATTGTTTACATGGCCTCAATGATTTTGTTCTCATCACATGCGCCTTATTAACTTGCCAATTGTCTATAATGATGCATTGAAAAATGTTTATTAAGCATGAATGCTTGAATTGTTATGGAACATATACACACTTTGCACTTTTAAAATTCAATGTTGTTAATTGCCTTAAACGCATGTTTGTCTTCCTCTCAATGATTTAATCTTATACTTGTTATGGCTAATACATGCTTGACGAGGAACATGTGCTAATTGTTAGACTATGGATATGTGTCAACATATATTTGTGCTATGCTTATTTGAACTTTGCGCTTTTTGATTATCACAAAAAGGGGGAGAATTTTGTGATAAACTTGAAGCTTAATACATGCATAGTTTGAGGGGGGGGGGGGGAGTTTTTGTATTATGTTTTACTTGGTAAAACTTGTATGTGCTATGCATTTGTTAAGGGTGAGTCTTGTTTACTCACATTTCATGCATATATCATTTACAAGTTTATCAAGTTTTGTGATCATCAAAAAGGGGGAGATTGTTGAGCCTTAAACGCATTGTTGAGTTTACTGCTTAATTTATCTCCGAATTATTTATGGGTTTTGATGATCAACAAAACTTACATTTGTTGTACTAATATGTCTACTTAGTGTACAGGGTTAGATTGATAAATTGGTTGGGAAGACCAATGGAAGAGAACCCAAGTTATACAATAACATATGCGAGTTTATAGGACAAGCAGTGATTTTTATCAAGGAATCTATTAATTTGGACGAGAAGGAATGACATCTATGAACAACCAAACTAAGTGTTCAACATGTGTGGAATTATGTTGTAACAATATCTTATGATGTGATGAAGACCCACGAACCAATGGTCCGTTGGTGGGCAAATTCGTATAGAAGCCACTTGGAGCGCAGTGCAATATTTTGATTATATCTCTTGGCTCAATGCTCCGAACAATGTGAATTCAAAGATTTTGGAAAGCCAACTCAATATTCTATATTTCATATTCAAACATCTCAGTCCAATTCGAATTTCATCATGGAGCAAAATGGCATGGAAGTCATAGCAAGTGCAGATTGTAGCAAGGTTTGAGCGGCTGTAGCATTTTGGGCATAACTTCTTCATACCTTAATGAAATGCAATGAATTTTCCACACCTAGATAAGAGGAAGGGAAACTTTCATGTTTACCACTTTTCCCAGAAACGAGAATAAGATGGTCGAATAGTGCAAAGTTTGAGAGTGTTGAAATCTGGCAGTTAGTTTCAGGTGATCCGGGCCATCACCTCAGGCGATCCGAGCCATGCGTGCCAACGCTGCGCACCATCGGCCCAGGCGACGGCACGCTGCGCGCCTGGCAATCTGGATCGCCCCAGGCGATGCCTGGAACGCCTGAGGCGATCCAGAATTGTTCCTACGTCAAATTTTCAAAGGGCGAACGCCCCAGGCAATGGGGAGATCGCCTGAGACGATCTGGGCCAGATTTGAACGTTAGAACGTGGTGATGGAGATCACCCGAGGCGATGTCCGAGGCGATGCACGAGTGATTAAAGCCTTATGTGTAGCAACGGCTAGTAGGAGCCTTGGGAGTCTTCTACACTATAAATATGGATGTTTTGGATCAATTTGAAGACAATAAACAAGACTATAAACTACAAGAAAGCTTTGCCCAATTGAAACCATTCTAGCATTGCAAACTTCATACATTTGTGTGGTATTGGAGTTTGTAATTTATTTCTTGTGTGAGAGTTTTTTATTCTTTGTGTTGGTACACCATGAAGGTGTTATTTTATTGTAAGGTCCTCCAACACCGACGCAAGTTGGAAATTGTATAAGACATCAACAAGTGAAGTTGGTGCAAGGTTGTGGCTATCCTTGGAGCCCTTAAGGCCAAGAAGACTCGTGAAGAGTGTGGGTGACTCGTGAAGAGTTTGTGTGTGGCTATCCTTGGAGTCCTTAAGGCCAAGAAGACTCGTGAAGAGTGTGTTACTCGTGAAGAGTTGTTTACTCGGGAAGAGTGTGTTGTGGCTAACTTGGAGCCCTTAAGGCCAAGATCAAAGTTGTTCTAGTGGAACCTCGGTTAATTGTTTTCTAACCGGGAAGAGGAGACGTAGGCGATTCATTGCCGAACTTCTATAACAAATATTCGTGTCGTTTATCGCTTTATTTACTTTACGCATTTATTTATTACTTCTTATTATTTATTTTTCGATTGACTTGAAGTCTTCCTCAGCGCAAACTCGACATTTTGCAAATTCATTTTAAAATGCTAAAGTAGCCAAGGAACCTCATTCACCCCCTCCCCCCTCTTAGGTTCCAATAGTTAGTCCTGTTCCCTTGATAGTCCTTGCCCATTTGTTGCCCCAGAGGATCTTCATCCTTAAATCAGAAGCCCAGAACTTCAAATCATCTCCAAGGAATAAAACAAGGCAAGACAGACTAAAACAATCAAGTCTTGGGGCAAAAAAAACAAAGTCAGCACCAAAAATATCAATATCTAGAATAGACAACCGTAAAGCCACAAGCTAATAAACTCCATACGTATTTAAAATGAGCTTAATTCTCCTGATTATACTCTACTAAAAGTTGCAAAAATTGCAAAAATCAAAGCACCCCATTTCCATACATGTAACCTGCAAAGCCATTTTCAATCCCAGGAAACGAAAAGAAACGAGAAGTGGTGGGTTTTGCAGGCAATTCACTCCAACTTCAAAATTGCTAATCATATTAATCTTTGGAATCTCCATCTTTACTATCCAGTGCACTTTTTCAGCCATCTCCATGTCTTCTGCATAAAACTCATACAAGTATATGCAAATGAAAAAATTGGTTCAGGACCTTTAGCAAACAAGATTAAACAACAAGAAGAAAAGGTTCAGGAAACCATACAAGTCTATGGAAATAATATTGGTTCAGGGACCTTTAGCAAACAAGGTTTAATACATCTTTGTTGAAACCATGTAACAAAACTCAATCACACAATAAGTCATAGAACTATAGCCAGCTTGAAACAACTGTAATAGTGAGAACCTAATTGACATTGCAATGTGATTTCAGTTTGCTGGACAACTCAGAAAACAAAAACACATAAATCTAAAACACCTCACTTTGTCCAATATAATCAATTCCAGAAAACAAGTAGGTGACAACCCTGCAAAAAGCAAATGAAAGGTTGTCATTATCAACTATATGTACTTCTAGGCCAGATAAATTTAACAGACCATTGCTACCAATGTAGATCAATTCTCCATCATTGTTGTTGAAGAAGAAGATTCCAATACAAATTTTGCAAAATCTAAAAAAAATTATGACAATTACATAAAATAATTTAGTATTTCACAATGGTAATGAAAAAACTAACTACTTATCTTTATAACAAAAACTTGCCAGTTTCAAGATTCTCAACATCCTCTAAAATCTCTTCAACATTGATTGGTATTGGGCATGAACGAAGCCAATCTTGAGTAAAAATAAGGCTTTCTACAATCATAGGAGTCAATGAACTCCTAAAACAATCAAGAACTCGACCACTGGTACTGAAAGCAGATTCAGAAGCAACTGTTGATATTGGAATGGCCAACACATCACGAGCAATTTGAGCGAGTACGGGAAATCTGTGACAATTTTGCTTCCACCATCCCAAAATATCGAAAGAATCAGAATACTCCTCAACAATTTCATTGAGATACTTGTCCAGCTCTGATATGTTACCATCACCAACATTTTGTGCCTTTTGTCTCTTGTACTTTGCAAGGATTGATTGTCTTCTCAAATCCGTTTGACTCAATTTTTTTGGCTCAATAATACATGATTCTTGAGTAGACAATACTTTTGAGGTATTAGGCTCCATCTTCTCCTTATAATCCTTGTACAAAGCAAGAAAAGTCTCCTTGATTGTCTTTCCTACTCTCGCACCATTTTCATCTCCAAACAATTCAACCAACATGAATTCCACAAAATCCAATTTATGTCTTGGATCAAGCACCACCGCAATTAAAGCAACTTATTCATCTTTTCAGGATTCCCCAATACTTATCAAATTTCTTTTGCATTTTACCCCCATTGAATAAACATCAAAATCCTCACTTTCTTGCCACTCCTTCGGTATAGTATGAATAGAACTGATCTCATGTGCAAAAGTATTGGATGTAACATACAATGAACCAGAAAATTTCAATGTTAGTTCATAAAAAACTTGCAATAAAGATGTGAAAAGTCTAAAAGTATTCCAATCGGTACTTGTTGGCCTCCCATCAAAAGTCTTCAATTCTTTTTTAGGTTTACCATCTGCGCCAAGTATCACCTCCCCATCGTCATTCAAAACCTCATCCCATTTTTTAAATTGAAGATCCAATTTAAAACATGGATCTTATTCATCAAACCGATCAAAAGCTCTTTCAAATTTTTGAGCTACATTCAACATCAAAAAAGTGGAATTCCATCTTGTTGATACCTCCAAACATAAGGAATTCTTGCTTTCAATTTTTTCAATCTGAACACATTCTTTGAACTTGCTCAATCTTGAGGGGGATTGCTTAACATATTTCACTGCATCTCTCACTCTCATAACAGATTCATTTACATCTTTTAAGCCATCAGCAACAATTAAATTGATAATATGAGCTACACACCTTATGTGAATGTGTCCCCCCTTTAAAATAGTAGAATCCCAATTAGACATCTTTCTTCTAAAATTACTGATGCCAACATCATTTGAGCTCGCATTATCAACAGTAATAGTGAAAACTCTGTCAATTCCCCAACCCCTTAACCAATTTGCAATGGCCAAACTAATTGCTTCACCTTTATGACTTGTAATTGGACAAAAGTTGAGGATCCTTTTTTGTAAAGTCCATTTTTTGTCAATAAAGTGGGCTGTTAGACACGTGTAATTGATTTTTTGAATTGAATTCCAAGTATCTGTTGTCAAACAAACTCTTTGTGATGTAGTACCTAAAATACTTTTCAAATTCTCTCTTTCAACTCTATATAATTCAGTAATATCACGTGCAACCCTCCATCTTGAAGGAATTCGAAACTTTGGACATACAATTGCCATAAATATTTTAAACCCTTCTCCTTCTACGAATTTGAATGGAAGTTCATCAACTAAAATCATTCTTGCTAAAGCTTTTCTACATGCTTCTTGATCAAATTTCCAAGAAGTCAAGCAAGCCTCACTCCCTTTCGCAAATGGTTGTAAACTTAATTGTGCTTGATTTGTTTCAACCGCATGAGGGTGATTTTTACATGAGTCATGTGAGACCTCAAACTAGTTGTTCCATTCTTGTATGGATCACAATAAAAAATCCTTCTCACAATAATTGCATTTGGCTTTAATTTCTTTGTCTCACTAAGAAATTTTGTGAAATGTTCCCATACCTCACTTCTTGGCTTCATTCCTTTTCGCTTAGTTGGCTTAGCTTTAGAATCGGCGCATGCTTCCGTCCCAGTCGAAGGTTGTGGTATGGAACAACTACCATCAACATCCATATTCGATAATTTTTCTTGCATTGCCATCTACAGATAAGATCATAAGAATATAATATTTTTTGTCAAAATATACATATTCATAAAATGAATGTACAATATAGAAAATCAACATTTTTTTTCCAAAAATAAGAATCTGGAAATTTCAAAATCAATCCTAACATAAGAATTCATTTGATATTTCTGGATTTATAAAATTGGACTGAGGCACTGACCCATTACATGCATGAAATCAGACATAAGCATAGAAAACTTTAAACCAAACCATCTTCAGTAAATTGTTCATACATAACAAATTGCGTATATATAGATTAATCGAATTGTTAGTAGAATGCGGTTCTATTTCATAGGATGTCATATATTCTCAATACCAAGTGATGTGAAGCTGAAAATTGTTAGTAGAATCCCTATTAGGCATCTTCTTTCTAAAAATCGAAATAAGAATCTGAATTTTTTTTATTCTTATGGTCTCGAACTTACCTGAAATGGTGCCTATATTTCATCTTTCGCAGCTTAGAGTGTAGGCATAGCAAAGGAAGAGAAGCAATCGCTCGATTTACCAAGTGAAATGAAGCTGCGACGTGATTCTGTGAAGGGTTAGGGAATTAGATTTAGGAAAGCAGATATGCGGATGTTGTATGCGAAGTTCAAGTGAAGGAATTAGATTTAGGGAAATAATGATTATTATTCAAACATATAATGGCCCCAGAATAAGTGAATAACAAAACATTTTATATGGCTCAATCCAACAAAATTCTTAATACCCACAAAAAAAAAATTATGTAAACCGATAATTTGGTTAAATCGGTTTAACCGATTTTTTATAATTCATAACCGAAACCGAACCGAAATAACCGAAATAACAGATATTTGAAAAAAAATAACCAAACCTAATTTCTGAAATAAATCGGTTCGGTCGGTTATTTCGGTTTAACCGACATTTTGCTCACCCCTACCCATGAACTTGAAAGATCGGATGGATATACAGATAATACTTAAGGAACATCTAGACCTTAAGTTAATCTCAGCATGGGTTTCTCCATATAGCAGTCCAGGATTCCTTGTCCGGAATCACAGAGAAATCAAAAGTGGAAAGCCAAGATTGGTTATAAACTACAAAGGAATCAATGACATCTTGGATTTCGACGGATATTTTATCCCAAGCAGAGAACATTTGGTTAACAGTATCAAGAATGCCAAAGTGTTTTCTAAGTTCGATTGTAAGTCTGGGTTTTACCAGATTAAGATGGAGGAAGCTAGCAGAAAGTTCACAGCATTCTCCACACCACAATGACATTATATCTGGAATTTCATGCCAATGGATTGGCAAATGCTCCCCAGATATTTCAAAGGAAGATGGATAATCTTTTTAAGGAGTACTTCAGCTTCATGTTCGTGTATATTGACGATATACTCATTGCGTCAAGAAACATGAAAGAACATATTACACATTTGGAAATCTTTTCAGATGTTTGTTACAAGGAAGGGTTAGTGCTTTCTGAAAAGAAAGCAGTGATTGCTACAAGACAGATTGAGTTCCTTGGAATCGAGATCGATGAATCTGGAATCATCATGCAGAATCATATTGTTGAAATACAAGGATATCCGGATGACCTCAAGGATTTAAAGCAACTTCAGAGTTTTTTAGGAGTTGTTAATTTTGCTGGAATGTTTATCAACAATCTAGCAAACCAGATGAAGGTGTTCAGTCCACTACTCAAGAAAGATGTTAAGTTTTAATGGAATGAAGATCACAGACAAGCTGTCAAACAGCTTTAAGAGGTTTGCAGACAACTACAAAAGCTTGCAATACCAAACGATGAGGATGAACTGGTATAATATACAGATGCCAGTGATCATTGGTGGGCTGCAGTACTTATGAAAGCCACACGAGATGGGGAAGTGCCATGCAGATATTGCAGCGGTCTATTTGACAGCAGTGAAGTCATTAGATGGCACATCAACGAGAAAGAATTCTTCACAGTTCGAAAGGCTTTTAAGAAATGGCCACTTTTTCTACTAGCAAAGAAATTTATCTTGAAAATAGATAATACGAGTGTCAATGCCTTTTTAAAAAATAAAATTGAATCAAAACCAGAAAAGACTATACTTGTAAGATGGCAAGCTCAATGTCAATATTATGATTATGATATTGTCATTGTGAAATCTGATAAAAGTATTCTTGCAGATTTTTTAGCAAGAGATGGAAGTGAGTGAAGCTAATTCCATCATAACGAGATCAAAGCACCTCCGAGAAAATCTGGAGGAGCTAGACAGGAAGATCAACGGCCTGATGTCCTGGGATTATTAGCGTTAATCCCGGAGGGTTAGTAATCAATAATTGATTTAATTGTGGTTTTGGTCTCCCGAGTTTGTTAAATCGGGCATTTAGGATCGTTGGATCCAAAGGTTAAGATTGTATTCTCAATTTGGTGAAAAACCTATGATTTAGGTTTTTGGTGAGAGTTGGGATCCGGGATGCATTCGTTGCATGTTGGGAATTTTGGTTATTGGTATGATTTGATCGGAGTGGGTTTTCATTATTTAATTAAATCATGACTAATGTGAGTCTTAATGCATAATTGGAAGAGGGGTTTTGAAATGTCATGTTGGACATAATTTTCATACCATACAATTAGTTAATACATGTTATAAAAATGTTAAAAGAACCATTCCCCCTCCTTTACATCCCATCCACCCCATTCTATCACCTTTATGTCTTGACCTTGCCTTCACCTCATCCAAACCCACCATTTTCGTTCCTCAACATGAAAGGAAGGAGAAAGCTTTAGAAAAGAGCCATTTTCATGATTTCTTGCTAGAATCTTGAAGCTCAAAGGGTAAGCTACCAACCTAGCAAAGTTTTGTTGTATATTGGTTGGTTTTGGTGTTGTATCTTGGGGTTCAAGGGGTAGATCTTGTTCTAACATTGTTGTATGTGTTGGGGGGTTAGGTTTTGTAGTGTTTAGATGGTTTTTGGTTGGTTTTATGTTGTAAAGTGAAGTGGGTTTGAGTTATAGGTGATTTGGTGTTGAAAGGAGCTCATTCTTGGAGGTTTCTCGCGTTTACTGGCTGCTCGATCGATCCGAAAATATTTTCGATCGATCGAGCCTGGCAGAATGTTTTTGTGGCTTGGGAACAGTGGACCGATCGATCGGTATTTTGACCGATCGATCGGAGGGTGGTTCTCGATCGATCGAGATGAAATTTCGATCGATCGAGATGGCCAGTATGTTGATGCCCCTTTTTGTTGTTTCTTGGCTCTTTTTGGGTGTCTTGCATGCTTCGCCCCAGGTTATTTTAAAAGGTTAATTGTCATGGATTGACAATATTTTTGGGGTATTATGCATGCCTAGTCGGGAACTTTTATAATTTGGTTATCGTCATGGATTGACGATACGATTTGGTGTTGTGATCGTACTAGGGCAAGTGATTGCATGCCTATGTTTAATTGTGAAATATTTATGTGTTTTAGCACATGTTTCTCGGGGCATGGAACTCAAGCCAGGCTTGACATGGACTACGGAATTCTAAGGTACGTATGACGTACGAGCATAGCCTATTATAATGTTGCAACTGTAAAATGCATGGTATGTGATAATTGCATTAAATGGGCATTGGAACACATGGTGTATGATAATTGCATTATATGGACATTGAAATATGTGGCACGTGGTAATTGCATCGAATAGGTATTGAAATGCATGGTGCATGATACTTGCTATAAATGGATAACGATATGCACGGTAAATGGTATTTGCGTCTAATGGATTATACATTGGGAACCATATGGTGCCGCTATTGAGCGAGCAATGATTTGGGATGCTGTCGCCGTTGAGCGACCATCGGTTATGACGCCGCTATTGTTGAGCGTGCGCGTGGTTTAGAATGCCGCTATTGTAGAGCGAGCAATGAAATAGGAACATGGAATCATTGGTTAGATATATGTGAGATATACGGTCTTTTATATAATGATTTTACCATATTGATTATGGAACTGGTATAATAGAACGGTATTAGTTAATCTACGTGGCGAATAACTGGCTTTGGGAATTTGACGAGTTTGATTGTTTTGAGAACATGGACAATACAGGGGATCCCGGATGAGGGTGTTACCATCCAGGGAGTATCATTTAAATTATGGCATTTACATTCTGTAAATTATGAATTGCAATACTATGATTATTGGATTGTTGGTATTGGTATGCTCACTCCGTGTGGGGGCTGTCTCTGTTGGGACAGGTGTTACAGGTGTAGCAGCAGCTTTGGAGTTGAGCTCGGGCTGTTGATTTGAGGTACTTCCAGGATCGAAGTACTAGAGTTGGTTGAATAAATGCATAGATCCAGAGTTGAGATCGAGCTGCGCTTGGGAGGTGCTTCCAGGATTGAAGTGCCAGCAACGGTGCCGGTAGAGTCTTTTATACATTAGATACACGTGTGTTCATTGGGTGCTCTTATGTGAGTACATTTTACGTGTATATGGAATGTAAAAATGGGCTACGACTCTTCTTGATTCATTTATGGTTTGCATGCAATTAAATACGGAATTGCTAAATGAACTAATAGCATGTTAGTGTATTATGAGGGTGCATGTTATATGAATAATCTTGGTTGGGGAATTTGAATATTATGTGGATTGAATGCAAGAATTTTCTGGATACCATATGGTGTTGCACTTGCATA
Organism: Haberlea rhodopensis; assembly: GCA_907163345.1. Taxonomy (NCBI): domain Eukaryota; kingdom Viridiplantae; phylum Streptophyta; class Magnoliopsida; order Lamiales; family Gesneriaceae; genus Haberlea; species Haberlea rhodopensis. Next base: position 905,751 of record CAJQUN010000189.1, read on the forward strand.
TGGTTTTCCCCATGATAGTATGATTATATGCACTAATGGTATGGCTTAATACACTAATGACGGGTTAAGGGCACGGGGGTCCTTACATTAGTGGTATTAGAGCAGTGGTTAGCTCTTTGGGGCTGTTGAGGGCCTAGGAACATGTTAATGGGAATGAGAAGCACATACTTATGCATGATGGTAGTTAGTGTTACGTGGCACAGCTATATTACTTATGTGCATTTATGATATGTGTTCATAATTGGAATATGTTATTGCTAACCATGGTGGTTGCAGGGTCTTATGAGACATGGATTATGCATTACGGTTGCATATATATTGAAGTGATGATTTTAATGCTTGCCGCTAAATGTTGAAGCAATGGTAAAATTTCGCATGTCACAGTTGGAGTGAGGTGCATTAAAATACATTCATGGCGATGATTATTGGAATGCGGGTTATGCATTACGGTTGCATGCATGGCGTAGCGATGTGAATACTTGCCGCTGTCATATTATAGCGATGAAGAATATTTGCCGCAAATATGTCGAAGCGAAGGATAATGCCGCTGTCATATTACTATCGCGAGGGATATTATGTCGCTAATATGTCGAAGCGATGGGTATTTCCGCTGTCATGCCAAGGGGATGGTAAATGCCGATGTCGTGTCGAAGTGATGGTAAATGCTGCTGTCACGTCGAAGCGAAGATACCATCGTCATGTCGAAGCGATGATGCCGCTGTCGTGTCGAAGCGATGATACATGCTGCTGTCACGTCGAAGCGATGATGCTGCTGTCATGACGTAGCGATGCGATCGGGAACAAAGTACTACATGAGTGTGAGTACCTCTTGAGTCCACGATTATTCCGGGTATTATATTGGCGATGGTTCCGCCGGGTATTATATTGGCGATGGTTCCGCCGGGTAATATATTGGCGATGGTTCCGCCGGGTATTCTATTGGCGATGGTTCCGTCGGGTATTCTATTGGCGATGGTTCATGCCGCCGGGTATCATAGAGATGGCTTATTTGCTATTCTATTGGCAATGGTTCATACCGCCGGGTATTCTATGGCGATGGTTTATGCCGCCAGGTATCATATAGTGATGGTACATTCCGCTACATCTATGGCGATGCTTCATACCGCCGGATATTCTTTGGGCGATGTTTTATGCCGCTGACTCAATGGCGAGGGATCATGCCGCTGATTCTATAGCAATGGGTTATACCGCTATGTGCGTAGCACTGGATTATGCTGCCTACGGGCGATGGGTGCTGCTTGTGTACCGCTGGTGAAAGATGGATACAGGTATTCCGCTATCTTGATAGCGATGAGGTATGGCATATTACTTTTGTTATCATTATTGTGAATATTATGTGTTGTTTTATACCGTCATGTGTTTGACGATGAGATTATGAGTGTCGTGTATCGATGGGTACTGTCATGTGTTTGACGATGTTATTTGGGATGTCTATGTGGACGCGTGGCTTCGTTTTGGTGAATAATACATTCGTGTTTATGTATTTGGTTGTATGGTTTGAGTGCCGATGGTGAGCACATGGTAGAGTCTGGGCCACTAGTTGAAGAGACCTTTTTGCCGAGCAGGTTTGCTCGAGGGAGCATTGGATGCATTGTACCGGTGTGTATACCGCATCGTGTTGTGGAGGTAAATATTTGTCGAGCAATGATACCCTTGGGTATGCTCGTTGGATTGGCTAGGGCCAAGTGATTGGTGATAAGAGTAGTCATTGAGGAAACTACTCGCTTGTTGTTGTGATGTAGGGTAGGCATGGTTACACCCACCCTGAGGGTGTTGAACTAAGTCCTAATGGATTAAGATTCCATGGTAGTGGAGCAAGGACATCGGGTTGTCCGTTATGCTTGGTGTTTTAGAGATATGTTGGGCGATGACCCACAACTCTAATGGTTTGTACGGTATGGTATACCGGGTTAATACGTGTGTCACATTGGTAGTTGGTATAAGCCTATGGGGCCAGCGAATCGCTAGCCAGGTATGGTTGCAGTACTTTGGTGGGCTTGTGTTAGCCTTTATGCTGCTCGTTGGATTCGAGATGGATGAATCGTATGGCGATACGATGAGGGTTATGATAGACTCTTGTAGTCTCTATGTGGCATGGTGATTGAGGTAGGGAATACCTCACGGGGACGTTTATACGCCATTGTTTTGAGGGACTTGTACTGGGACAGCTCAACTTTGTTGGTATTACCAACGTGAGTGTCAACAAGTCGTTGTTAGCTCTAGTTGAGCATCCTTGCATATGGCATGCAATGGGAGTCACAATGGTTTGTGAGATATAGTTAGTGGGGTGACACTACTATATTGATTTTGTCTCTTGGAGAGATTTGGATTGTACTGTCTTGGAGACAGCTTGCATCGATCGTGGATTGATTGTAAATCAGCCATGGTAAGCATTACTGGTGTTGGACCGAGTAATGGATTTCTTACCTCGGTGAGACGTTTGAGGAGAGGTCTCCGGGGAGATGCTCGATTGTGGAGTACTATGACATTAGTACAGAGCATCGTTGGGATGCGTATACATGGCGTATAAGGATTTTGGATCGGGTAATGGTGGTATTGATGCACTACTCTAACCAGTTGTGTATTTCTGGGTTCCGGGATATGTTTTGGTGTAAATATACCCAGGTCTTCCGAACGGTGGTTCGAGGATTGGAGGATTGGATTCATGACTTTTTCCTTGAGAGGAAGGCGGTATTATGATACCTATCGGTTGAATCTTTTGGGGAAGTTCGTTGTTTTGGTTCGCATGGTGTTGATATTGAAATCACACCCTTTGATTTTGGTTTGTCAACCATCATTCTCCATGGGGTGAGAATAATCGAGGTTTGACAGTTGGTTTTGGGATTTGGGTATGATTGGAGATACCCGAGTCTATTGCATTGAGTATGCATGTTGTGTTGGTGTTTGGACTTGTATGCCGTGTGTGTATACGAATGCCAACTCTATTTTGTTCCTTGTTGAACGTTGGTTTAATTTGCTTGGTTTGGCGAATCTCCGGTGAGAGATTGTATCACCCTGAGATCGGTAGAGATCAGTAATCTCGATGGCACGATGCATTCTGATGAATGATCGTGAGGGCTGTTTGACTTCCCCTGAGGAGGGATTGTCGTGTTTTGGAACCATGGTAGTTCTTGCTGGTTAATTAGATAGCCTCCCTGTTTTAGGATTGTTAAATTCCAGGATAGACGAGGGGTGGCCAGGACTCGGATTTGTTTGGTGTCGTGGTTGACACGTGTGTAGGAATGCAATTGTTTGTCTTGCATGTCCCCTGTGGAACTTGAGACCTTGTGGGGCCTTGATGGTGTGTCAGGACCAAGATATGATTTCTTGGAACACACCGGTGTAAACATCCTCGGAGATGTGCTTTGTGTGGATCGGTGATCGTGGGTAACCCGATCCGGGTTGCAAGTCGTGCAACTACTCCTTTGGAGGAGATGGACTGGGAAACGAAAACCGAATTTTCTGTGAGTATACTGTTGTATACTGGTGGTCCCCATCATGACGATGCGTGTCAAGCATCGTGGGCAAGTAATGAATATCACGGAGTGATATCTATGTCAGAACCAAGGTAGATTTGGTCGATTTGTAGTCGTGGTGGACTGACTTCTGGGACAATTCACATCGAGGTATGTTGTTATTTTGGGTTTGTATGAATTTTGGCGTGTGCTCTATTTTAAGGCTTGGTGCGAGACTGGTATTCTCGCAGTTGTTAATTCGATTCTAATGTGGTCCAGAATCGGGGTCATGTCTTTGTTTTGTTTGTGTAGTCCTGGTGTTACGTGGGGTACACCGGTGCAATTTCGAGGACGAAATTTTATTAGTGGGGGATAATTGTGATGTACTGGGATTATTAGCGTTAATCCCGAAGGGTTAGTAATCCTTAATGGATTTAATTGTGGTTTTGGTCTCCCGAGTTTGTTAAATCGACCATTTAGGATCATTGGATCCAAAGGTCGAGATTGTATTCTCAATTCGGTGAAAAACCTATGATTTAGGTTTTTGGTGAGAGTCGGGATCCGGGATGCATTCGTTGCATGTTGGGAATTTTGGTTATTGGTATGATTTGATCGGAGTGGGTTTTAATTATTTAATTAAATCATGACTAATGTGAGTCTTAATGCATAATTCGAAGAGGGGTTTTGAAATGTCATGTTTGACATAATTTTCATACCATACAATTATTTAATACATGTTATAAAAATGTTAAAAGAACCATTCCCCCTCCTTTACATCCCATCCACCCCATTCTATCACCTTTATGTCTTGACCTTGCCTTCACCTCATCCAAACCCACCATTTTCGTTCCTCAACATGAAAGGAAGGAGAAAGCTTTGGAAAAGAGCCATTTTCATGATTTCTTGCTAGAATCTTGAAGCTCAAAGGGTAAGCTACCAACCTAGCAAAGTTTTGTTGTATATTGGTTGGTTTTGGTGTTGTATCTTGGGGTTCAAGGGGTAGATCTTGTTCTAACATTGTTGTATGTGTTGGGGGGTTAGGTTTTGTAGTGTTTAGATGGTTTTTGGTTGGTTTTATGTTGTAAAGTGAAGTGGGATTGAGTTATAGGTGATTTGGTGTTGAAAGGAGCTCATTCTTGGAGGTTTCTCGCGTTTACAGGGCTGCTCGATCGATCCGAAAATATGTTCGATCGATCGAGCATGGCAGAATGTTTTTGTGGCTTGGGAACAGTGGACCGATCGATCGGTATTTTGACCGATCGATCGGAGGGTGGTTCTCGATCGATCGAGATGAAATTTCGATCGATCGAGATGGCCAGTATGTTGATGCCCCTTTTTGTTGTTTCTTGGCTCTTTTGGGTGTCTTGCATGCTTCGCCCCAGGTTATTTTAAAAGGTTAATTGTCATGGATTGACAATATTTTTGGGGTATTATGCATGCCTAGCCGGGAACTTTTATAATTTGGTTATCGTCATGGATTGACGATACGATTTGGTGTTGTGATCGTACTAGGGCACGTGATTGCATGCCTATGTTGAATTGTGAAATATTTATGTGTTTTAGCACATGTTTCTCGGGGCATGGAACTCAAGCCAGGCTTGACATGGACTACGGAATTCTAAGGTACGTATGACGTACGAGCATAGCCTATTATAATGTTGCAACTGTAAAATGCATGGTATGTGATAATTGCATTAAATGGGCATTGGAACACATGGTGTATGATAATTGCATTAAATGGACATTGAAATATGTGGCACATGGTAATTGCATCGAATAGGTATTGAAATGCATGGTGCATGATACTTGTTATAAATGGATAACGATATGCACGGTAAATGGTATTTGCGTCTAATGGATTATACATTGGAAACCATATGGTGCCGCTATTGAGCGAGCAATGATTTGGGATGCTGTCGCCGTTGAGCGACCATCGGTTATGGCGCCGCTATTGTTGAGCGTGCGCGGGGTTTAGAATGCCGCTATTGTAGAGCGAGCAATGAAATAGGAACATGGAATCATTGGTTAGATATATGTGAGATCTACGGTCTTTTATATAATGATTTTACCATATTGATTATGGAACTGGTATAATAGAACGGTATTAGTTAATCTATGTGGCGAATAACTGGCTTTGGGAATTTGACGAGTTTGATTGTTTTGAGAACATGGACAATACAGGGGATCCCGGATGAGGGTGTTACCATCCAGGGAGTATCATTTTAAATTATGGCATTTACATTCTGTAAATTATGAATTGCAATACTATGATTATTGGATTGGTGGTATTGGTATGCTCACCCCGTGTCGGGGCTGTCTCTGTTAGGGCAGGTGTTACAGGTGTAGCAGCAGCTTTGGAGTTGAGCTCGGGCTGTTGATTTGAGGTACTTCCAGGATCGAAGTACTAGAGCTGGTTGAATTAATGCATAGATCCAGAGTTGAGATCGAGCTGCGCTTGGGAGGTGCTTCCAGGATTGAAGTGCCAGTAACGGTGCCCGGTAGAGTCTTTTATACATTAGATACACGTGTGTTCATTGGGTGCTCTTATGTGAGTACATTTTACGTGTATATGGAATGTATAAATGGGCTACGACTCTTCTTGATTCATTTATGGTTTGCATGCAATTAAATACGGAATTGCTAAATGAACTAAGAGCATGTTAGTGCATTATGAGGGTGCATGTTATATGAATAATCTTGGTTGGGGAATTTGAATATTATGTGGATTGAATGCAAGAAATTTTCTGGATGTCATATGGTGTTGTACTTGCATATGGTTTTCCCCATGATAGTATGATTATATGCACTAATGGTATGGCTTAATACACTAATGACGGGTTAAGGGCACGGGGGTCCTTACATGATCAATTCCCAGGTTGCGGGTCAAGTACAGGAACTAGATCTCACAAAGGTCCAATAGGCTATGAAGGCTACCATGCAGGCTCACACCTGTTTATGGGATAGTCTTTATATTCCCCTCCGACGGGATGCTTCAGTGGTGAAGCTAAAGTCGTGTTTCAGAGAGCCGGGCTCATCAACCGGTGTGGAGGATTCAAGTACCACCACTACGAGTCCTAGTATTGATCCTTTCGGGGAAGATACAGAAGGAAAAATTGATTCCCAGGTATCTAGGATATCTGAAGAATTAAGCCAACCTAGCACCTCAGGGCTTAAAGAGGGAGAAATTAATCTTAGGCCATCGGTGGGCAAATGTAAGCATCCCCGTGCCCTTAACCCGTTATTAGTGTATTAATCCATTACCATTAGTGCATGCAATCATGTTATCATGGGGGAAAATCCATATCAAAGTATAACATCATATACTATCCAGAAAATTTCTTGCGTTTGATCCACATAATATTCAATTTCCCCAACCAAGATCACTTACATAGCATGCACCCTCATAATACACTAACATGCTCTCAGTTCATTTAGCAATTCGGTATTTAATTGCATGTAAACAATAAATGAAGAGAGAAAAGTCATTGCCCATTATACATTCCATATACACGTAAAAATGTACTCACATGAGAGCACCCAATGAATAAACGTGTATCTAATGTATAAGATACTCTACCGAATGCGGTTATTGGTACTTCGATCCTGGAAGCACCTCCCATGCATAGTTCGATCTCAACTCTGGACTACGTACTTATTCAACTAGCTCTGGTACCTCAATCCTCGAAGTACCTCAAATCAACAGTCCGAGCTCAACTCCAAAGCTACTGCTGCACCTGTATCACCTGCCCAAACAGAGACAGCCCCCACACGGGGTGAGCATACCAATACCACCAATCCAATAATCATATCATCCTCATCCGGGATCCCCTGTATTGTCCATGTTCTCAAAATAACCAAACCATTAAATTTCAAAACGCAGTTGATCATCTCATTGATCAACTAAAACCATTCCTACAATATCAGTTCCACAATCAAATATGATTAAATCATCAAATAGAGTACCACAGATATTACATATATCTAGCCAATGATTCCATAGTTCCATTTCATAACTCGCTCCACAATAGCGCCATTTTAATCCCACGCACGCTCAACAACAGCGGCGTCATAACCGATGGTCGCTCAATGGCGACAACATCCCAATTATTGCTCGCTCAAAAGCGGCACCATATAGTTCTCAATGTATGTCCATTTATCACAATTACCTTATACCATGCATTTCAATATTCGTTTATTGCAAATACCACATACCATGCATTTCTCATTTGCAACATTATAACAGGCTATGCTCGTACGTCATACGTACTTTATGATTCCGTAGTCCGAGTCCAACCTTGCCCTAGTCCCGTGATCCAATGAATTAAGTGCTAACACATAAATAACTCACAATCAACAACAAGCATGCAACCACGTGCCCAAGCACGCTCACAATCCTCAAAGCCCATCGTCATACCACGACGATTAGCCATTTTAAAAGACTCCGGCTAAGTATGCATAATACCCAGAATATTCCATTTTGCAAGTTCAAAAGATAGCCAAAGACTCAACCGAGTATTCCATTTTATCAAACTTTGGCTCCAACCAATCCATTTTAAAAGTATAGCATTCCCATTGGAATGTAGACATTGCCCCGGAAATCGGCTATTTAAATTCTGTTTCCAAAATCCCGACATTTTCCAAAAATTTGAAAAAACAACATCATGCGAGCGGCAATCGATCATCGATTTCATCGCGATCGATTGCCCCAACCAGTGGCCAACCAGCGCCTCTTCGCGATCGGTCGCGAGTCTCCGCGATCGATCGCCAACCCACTCGCGATCGATCGCCGAGACCTCGGGATCGATCGCCAGCACTGTTTATCGTCACCAAAAATCCAGCTGCTAATCGCGATCGATCGGCACCCCTCGGCGACCCGATCGCGACCTGTGATTTTCCAAAAAACTCGAGCTTCCATGGTGTTTTTCACACCCAAACTCAAAGCCAACACCCCCATACACCTTCAACACCTCAAATACACAATTTAAAGCCAATAAAAACTCTAAAAACTCAACTTTGGATTTTTAACCAAAAATCCCTATATCCAAAACCAACCAAAATCTCAACCAAACTCTACAATACCGCTACCAAAACGAAGACAAGGTTGAGGGGAAAATTAATACCTGATTATCTTCGAGAAAATCGGCTCCCGAGCCAATCTACCAACGATTTTCCTCCAAGGGAAAAAGAGCGGAAATGGGGGGAAAGGGTTAGGCGTAGAGAGAGGGGAGAGAGGGAAGGAAATGATTTGTGTTATCCCGTAACATCGAGTCCACTTGGTATATACAGTACCAAGGCTCCAAAATACCAATCCCTTCACAAATACATCATGACTCATAAAAATCATATGTTTTCAATAATTACCTCACAATCTCTATTTCCATTACCAGCCCCAATACCAAGTACTCCGGACCACCCCAAATCCCACCAAAGACCAAATTCCAAGGTTATCACCACGACATGAATACAATCTCATCCCTTAGATCCAATGACTCCAAATACCGGATTTAAAATCCCCGGGAGTCCCGAAACCATAATTAATTCATAATTGCCACAATTAAAATCCATTAAGGATTATTACCACACCGAGATTAACACCAATAATCCCCGGGCATCACACTTATGCCCCACTAATAAATTTCCGTCCCCGAAATTTGTAGAGGCTCACTCCACGTATCGCCGAGACCACGCAATCCAAATGGATCCATAATGTCGAATCATGAACATAACATGAACGACACACCAACCGCGAGGATACAGACCTCGCACCAGTACCCGGAATGGGGTAACCTCCCAAACCAACACAAATTCAAGAAAGACGTCAGCATTCCCCGATGCTAACCATCTCAAAAGCAGTCAGTCAACCATAACTGCAAACCAAACGATTCCAAAATAGATATCGCCTTGATGATATCTCTACGATTTAGCCTACGATGTTAATCATACATCGTTACCAAGGAGACCACCAGTACACTACAGTGTACTTATACTAAATCCGGTTCCCTTTCTCCAATTCCATCTCCATCAAAGGAGTAGTTGCTCCACTTGCAACACATATCGGGCAACTCACCGCTACAGATCAACAAAAAACACATCTCTAAAGATGTATACATCCGAAGTTCCAAGAAATCACATCTTGGTCCAACACATCATCGAGACTCTACAAGGTTTCAAATTCCCGAAAGGACATGCAAGAACAATCAATTGCATTCCCGCCACACGTGTCAACCGCGACACCTAACAAATCCAAAACATGGGCATCCATCGTTACCCTAGGATTCAACGATCCTAACACAGGGATGTTATCAAATTACTCAGAAATGAATTACCATGGCCTAAAATACGACAATCCCTCCTCAGGGTAAATCAACCAACCCTCACGATCATTCTTCAGAATACATCGTGCCATCGAGATTACCAATCTCAAAGTGTCACAATCTCTCACCGGAGATACCTTCCTCCAACCATACTAACCCGATGCTCGACGAGGACCAAAATAAAAGCTGGCATTCGTACACACACTGGTACACATGCCTAAGTACAAATACAACCTGCATACTCAATGTGATCGACTCGGGTATCACAAATCATACCCAAAGTCCCAAAACAACTGTCAATCTCCAGTTATTCTCACATCGCGGAGAATGATGATTGATGAACCAATGGTCAAAGGTGTGATTCCGACATCAACACCGCACCAACCGACTCATCGAGTCTACAAAGATTCTAAAAAGGTAGGTATATCAATACCGCCTTCCTCTCAAGGAAAATGTCATGTACCATGACCTTCCAACCTCGAACCACCATTCGGAAACTGGATATATTTATACCAAAATATATCCCGGAACCAACAACATACATAACTGGCTCAGAATAGTGCCTCACTGCCATATTACCAAATCGGAATCCGTATATATACAATGTATACACATCTAACGATGCTCTGTACTAATGCCATAGTACACCACAAACCTCGAGCATCTCCCCATTGACGCTTCCTCGATTGTCTCGCCGGTAATATAAAGCCATCACCTAGTCCAACACTAGTAGGGCTTACCCTGGTTGATTCACAATCAACCCTCAATCAAAATTAATTGTCTCCATGACAGTACAATCCAAATCTCTCCAAGAGATAAAATCAATATAGTAGTTTTACCCCCATTAACTATATCTCACAATCCAATTGTGACTCCAGTTGCATTCCACATGCAAAGATGCTCAACCAGAGATAACAACGACTTGTCGACACTCACGTTGGTACTCCCAACAGAATTGAGTTGTCCAAGAATAAGTCCCTTAACATTTGACGTATAAACGTCCCCGTGAGGTATTCCATGCCTCAAACCTCATGTGACATAGTGACTACTAGAGTCCACTATTACCCTCATCGTATCAGCATACGATTCACCAAATTCGGTTCCAGCGAGCAGTGTAATGGCTACAACAAGCACACTATATCACTGCAACAATACCTGGCTAGCAATTCGCTGCCCCCATAGGCATATACCAAACCTGCCAAATGCCACACGTTCCATCCCGGTATGCTATAACGTACAAACCATTAGAGTAGTGGTTCATCACCCAATATTTCTCTAAAACACCAAAGTATATTGGACATCCCGGTGTCCTTGCTCAACCCCAATGCAATCCTAACCATTAGGATTTATCTCCTCACCCTCAGGGTGGGTTTGACCATGTTTACCACACATCACAACGACCAGCGATTTCCTCAATGACTACTCTTACCACCAATCACTTGGCCTTAGCCATTCCAGCGAGTATACCCAAAGATATCAATACTCGACAAATATTTACCTATATTGCATGATGCGGTACACCCACCAGTACGATGCATCCAATAATCCATCGAGCAAACTTGCTCGGCGTAACAGTCTCGTTAACCGGTGACTTAGACATCACCTTGTGCTCACCATCGGTACTCAAATCATATGACTAAATACATACACCCAGACGTATTATTCATCAAAACGATGCTACAAGTCTACATAGAACATCCACTATGTCATCGTCATCCCGTGACGGTATATGTCAACATATGACATCCAAGATAACATCGTCAACTCGTGACAGTACATGTCAATATCTGACATTCACAATCTCATCGTCAAACACGTGATGGTATATGTCGGTACACGACATTTATAACCTCATCTTCAAATACATGACGGTATATGGTAATACATGGTACCCACAATAATGCTAGCTAAACAACAATATACCATAACTCATCGCTAATAAAATAGCGGCATACCTGTCTCCGTCGTCCAATAGTGGTACATAATCAACACCCATAGCTCGTGGGCGGTACAATCCCGTGCTATGTCGATAGCGGCAGAATCCATCGCAATAAAACAGCGGCATGATTTCTCGCCATAGAGTCAATGGCATAAAACATCCCTATAGAATCAGCGGCATAAAACATCACCATAGAACTAGCGAAATAAACCATCGCTATATAGATACCCGGCGGCATGAACCATCGTCAATAAAATAGCGGAATGACCCATCGCTATAGAGATACCCGGCAGTATGAACCATCGCCATAGATGTAGCGGAATGACCCATCGCTATATGATACCTGGCGGCATGAGCCATCGCTAATAGATGTAGTGGAATGAACCATCGTTATAGAGATACCCGACGGTATGAACCATTGCCAATAGAATAGGGGAATAAACCATCGCTATGAATACCCGGTGGTATAAACCATCGCCAATAGAATAGCGGTATAAACCATCGCTATGAATACCCGGCGGTATAAACCATTGCCAATAGAATAGCGGAATAAGCCATCGCTATGAATACACGGCGGCATAAACTATCGCCAATAGAATAGTGGAATAAGCCATCGCTATGAATACCCTGTAAGGAATCCAACACACAAGTGCGCAGCAGAAATAAAAATATGGATTCCTAACCATGGACCTATACAGAGTATTCATATCGGAATGATTTAAAAGAGTCTCACCCTTGTAGCGTGTTTGAAGCAGATTCCACGTTGTAGCACCTCGAGTCACGAACAAAAATTTTCACCTTCGTCTCTACGGTATCCACATGATCAAATCGAAAAAGGGGATTTAAGAACAAGTTGCTAGACTCGTTCTTAAACCGGAACTAAACTCACGGTTCAAAACTGATCAACGGCGGCCGATCAAATCTCGATTCACGGCGGCGCGACGGCGTGAGGTGGGAGATTGAGCGGCGACCGAGAGCTCTCAAGTGGAGGCTATTAGGTTTTGTGATAATAAGATTAAATCTTCAATCAAACCTTGTTAGCATTAATTATATGATTTAAGTAAAGGTTCAAGACTTTTTTAAAGCCTCATGGGCCCAAACCCATGATTTAATTAAATCCTTATAATCATGTAATTAAGACTCTTCTTAATTAATTAATTCATCCAATGAATTTAATTCCCCTTATTGATTTAATCTTTTGTGCGACCCAATAGGATCTTGCAATGTTGGCAGTGACATAAAATCTCATTTGTTGTCACAAGCAATACAAGAATGTCATTGACTCGACATAACCTAAGAACTTGTGATATTATTAACTATGTAACTTAATCCCTTTGTCCATGTGTTTAGATTTAACATGAGTCATGGAATAGTCATACTCATATATTCAATCTTTTATTTCTTGATCCCCAAGTAGAACTAGAATAAACGAATAAGCTCGATATCACATATCGACTCATTCGAGCATGGCCATGCATTTTAGTCTTACTTGATCAAGGGCCCAAACACTTCTCCTGTTATATAGGAGGGACAAATCCTATCTTGATCAATCAACAACCCTCTACATAATTCATAGTGTATCCAATATTTGCCTTTATAGTATACCCTGTTACAGGTAACGTTTGACAATATCAAGATACATAACTCCTTATGTTGGGATCTTTGATGATCTCAAGTCGTAAGGATTACATACATTATTATCACTATGAGAATTGCTTATGACACTCATATAACTATCCATGTAGCATTCTCATGGTGGGTCTGTCCAGTACATTGTTCTCTAACATGTACCCATGTGTTGATTTGATATCTCATATCCATGAATTAATTCATCAATCAAAACATACTAGTCTCAATGCATTATCATTATCCCGGTTCATGATAATACTTGACTAGGGACAATCTTTAAGAACAATACAATATTATTCTAAGGACATTAACTTATATATCAATTCATATTGCACAGATATTCGAATAAGATATAATAATGATTTGTCATTTATAAAATCATAATACATTGTATGTCATAAACAATCATCTAATGACTTGTCTTAGGGCATATCCCAACAAATCTCCCACTTGCACTAAGAACAATCAGACATATACTTAATGCCTAGAGATCTAGTATGACGATCATGCTTCTGCTGTGACAGTGGCTTTGTCAATGGGTCAGATACATTATCATCTGTTGGTACTTTGCATATTTTAACATCTCCTCTTTCAACGATTTCTAGAATGAAATGAAAGCGCCGAAGTATGTGCTTGGATCTTTGGTGAGATCTAGGTTCCTTAGCCAATGCGATGGCTCCATTGTTGTCACAATAGAGTTCTATCGGATCTAGTATGCTAGGCATCACCCCAAGTTCAGAAATGAACTTCTTGATCCAAACAGCTTCCTTTGCTGCATCTGAGGCAGCAATATACTCAGCTTCAGTTGTAGAATCGGCTACTGTCTCTTGCTTTGAACTCTTCCAGCTTACAGCACCTCCATTTAGGCAAAACACTTATCCTGATTGCGATCGAAAATCATTTTTGATGGTTTGGAAACTTGCATCAGTGTAACCTATTACATTGAGCTCTTCCTCACCTCCATAAATCAAGAATGTATCCTTAGTTCTTCTCAAGTACTTCAGGATATTCTTGACTGCAATCCAATGACATTCACCTGGATCAACTTGATATCTGCTCATCATGCTCAAAGCATAAGAGACATCGGGACGAGTACATATCATGGCATACATGATAGATCCAATAGCTGACGCATATGGAATCTTACTCATGCGTTGTCTCTCATCTGGTGTTGAAGGACACTGATCCTTCGAGAGATGTATTTCATGCGTCATAGGCACGAATCCTTTCTAGATTCTTGCATGCTAAACCGTTTTAGCACTTTGTCTATGTATGTACTTTGACTTAGGCCAAGTAATCTTCTTGATCTATCTCTATAGATCTTGATTCCTAATACATAGGTGGCTTCACCCAAGTCTTTCATAGAAAATCAATTCCCTAGCCAAATCTTTACAGGTTGTAAGGCAGGGATATCATTTCCAATTAGAAGTATGTCATCTACATACAATATTAGGAAGATAATTATGCTCCCACTGACCTTCTTGTAGACACAAGGTTCATCTACGTTTTTGATGAAACCAAACTCTTTGACTGCATCATCAAAATAAAGATTCCAACTCCGAGAAGCTTGCTTCAATCCATAAATGGATCGTTGTAGCTTGCATATCTTTCCAGCATCCTTTGGATCGACAAAACCCTCGGGATGTGTCATGTACACATCCTCAAGCAGATTTCCATTAAGGAAAGATGTTTGACATCCATCTACCAGATTTCATAATCATGAAATGCAGCTATTGCAAGTAAGATCCTAATGGATTTAACCATGGCAACTGGTGAAAAAGTTTCATCATAGTCAATACCATGAATTTGTTTGAAACCTTTTGCTACCAGTCGACCTTTAAAGGTTTGTACATTACCATCCATGTCGGTCTTCTTCTTGAAAATCCATTTGCACCCTATGGGTCTCACCCCTTCAGGTGGGTCAACCAAAGTCCATACTTGATTTGCATACATGGATTCCATCTCAGATTTCATGGCCTCTTGCCATTTCTCAGAATCAGTGCCCATTATAGCTTCTTGATAAGATGACGGCTCATCCTCATCAATAAGTAGTAAGTCACCTTGTTGAGTCACAAGAAATCCATATCTCTGTGGCTCCCGGTGTTCTCTTAAAGACCTACGCTGGGCTTGTGTCTCTTGAGAAGGCACTTCATCCACAACAACTTGTGGTGACTGCTCTGTTTCCATCTCAATATCATGTTCAGTGTTTTCTTGTGGTTGAACTTCACTAAGTTCTATATGTCTCCCACTGGTTTTTCTAGAAATAAATTCTCTTTCAAGAAAGACACCAGTCCGAGCGACAACAACTTTGTTCTCGGTGGGATAATAGAAATAGTATCCTTTCTTTTCCTTAGGATACCCCACAAATAAACACTTATCAGATTTGCGTCCAAGTTTGTTAGAGGCGTGACGTCTCACGAAAGCCTCACATCTCCAAATCTTCATAAAAGACATACTAGGACGTTTCCCAGTCCATATCTCATATGGTGTCTTTTCCACTGATTTAGATGGAACACGGTTCAGTATGAATATTGTTGTTTCTAAAGCATGTCCCCAAAAGGATATCGAAAGATCTGCATGACTCATCATTGATCGAACCATGTCCAACAAGGTTCGATTCCTCCTTTCGGATACACCATTCCATTGTGGAGTATATGGAGGAGTGAGTTGTGGGACTATCCCACACTCCTTTAGTCATGAAATTATTGGCTTAGGTATTCACCTCCTCGATCTGATTGGAGGATTTTGATGCTTTTACCAAGTTGGTTTTGTACTTCATTCCTGAAATCTTTGAACTTTTCAAAGGTTTCATGTTTATGTTTCATAAGATACACATACCCATATCTACTGAAGTCATCAATAAATGTAACGAAGTATTGAAAACCACCTCTAGCATGTGTGCTTATTGGTCCACATACATCACTATGTATGAGACTCAATAAATCATTTGTCCTTTCAACATGTCACTTGAAAGGAGCTTTAGTCATCTTGCCCATTAAACAAGATTCACATGTTTCATATGATTCAAAATCAAATGAATCCAATACTCCATCCTTATGAAGTTTTGATATGCGATTCTCGTTTATATGTCCCAAGCGACAATGCCAGAGATAAGTTGGATTAGAATCATTATTCTTAATCCTTTTAGTATTTATGTTATAGACAGGCACATCAAGATTTAATATATAAAGACCATTAATCATTTGTGCATTAGCATAAAACATATCATTTAAATAAATGGAGCAACAATTGTCCTTTATAATAAATGAAAATCTACACTTGTCCAAACAAGAAATAGAAATAATATTTTTAGTAATCGACGGCACATAATAACAATCTTTTAAATCTAAAATTAAGCCAGAAGGCAAAGATAATGAATAATCTCCTATTGCTAATGCAGCAACTCTTGCTCCATTTCCAACTCGGAGATCAACCTCGCCTTTCGCCAACAACCTACTCCTTTTGAGATCCTGCACATTAACACAAATGTGAGAACCACATCCAGTATCTAATACACATGATGAAGAAGTAGATAAATTGACTTCTATAACAAAAATACCTGAAGTGGAAGTCACACTTCCCTTCGTCTTCTTAAGATCCTCCAGATAAACTTTGCAATTTCTTTTCCAATGTCCGGTCTCACCGCAATGGAAACAGTTCCCTTCTTTTGCCACTCCTCCCTTTGGCTTTAGTGCAGAAGCATGTGGCTTAGACTTAACAAGGACTTTCGTGTTCTTCTTGTAGCCTTTAGCTTTAGTCTTTCATTTGCTCTTATTCACAATAAGAACATCTGTAGGCTTAGATTTCTTGTTGTTAGCTTCAAAAGTTCTCAGCATGCCAAGCAACTGTGGTGGAGTCTTTTCAATTTCAATCATATTGTAATTCAAGACAAATTGACTGAAGCTTTCAGGCAACGATTGCAAGATCACGTCATTGGCTAACTCTTGGTCCAATGAAAAACCCAGCTTCTCCAGATTCTCAATGTACCCAATCATCTTGAGTACATGAGTTCCAACTAGACTTCCTTCTACCATTCTACACTGGAATAACGCTTTAGAGACGTCGTACCTCTCTTGTCTTGCTTGTTGTTGGTATAGTTGCTTTAGGTGCTCGATCATACTGAACGCCTCCATTTCCTCATGTTGCTTCTGAAGCTCAGAGTTCATGGTGGCAAGCATAAGGCACCCAACATCAAGTGCGTCATTTTGATGCTTCTTG
Organism: Haberlea rhodopensis; assembly: GCA_907163345.1. Taxonomy (NCBI): domain Eukaryota; kingdom Viridiplantae; phylum Streptophyta; class Magnoliopsida; order Lamiales; family Gesneriaceae; genus Haberlea; species Haberlea rhodopensis. The sequence goes on from CAJQUN010000189.1 coordinate 923,327, forward strand.
TAAGCATCTCTATCGGCTTTAGCAGCTGTCAAGGGAGGTTCCTCAGCAGGTAAGGGTTCATCTAGGACATATTGTTTTTTCTCTTGTTTGATGACAATCCTCAAATTCCTATACCAGTCTAGGAAATTAGTCCCATTAAGTTTGTCCTTCTCAAGGACCGATCGCAATGATAGTGTGCTTGTAACATTGTTAGTTGCCATGGATATCTACAATATAAGTATGCAAAATAAGTTTATGATTTTAATCATTTAATATGGTCTTATATTAAATGACACTCCCACTATTTTGTTTAAAATTTATTGTTGGGAAAACGATTTCTAAGTTTTGGTGATTACAAACCGGATATTAAAGATCAACTGGATGAAGTCCTACCGGGTAACAAAGACCAACTGGATGAAGTCCTACTGGGTAACAAAGACCAACTGGATGAAGTCCTACCGAGTAACAAAGACCAACTGGATAAAGACTCCTACCGGATGAAGACTCCTACCGGATGAATACACCTACCGGGTGAAGACATCAACTGGATAGCCACCAACTGGACAAGACATAAACTGGATGGCTATCAACTGGATAGACATCAACTGGATAGCCACCAACTGGACAAGACATAAACTGGATGGCTATCAACTGGATAGACATCAACTGGATAGCCACCAACTGGACAAGACATAAACTGGATGGCTACCAACTGGATAGACATCAACTGGATAGCTACCAACTGGACAAGACATAAACTGGATGGCTACCAACTTGATAGACATCAACTGGATAGCTACCAACTGGACAAGACATAAACTGGATGGCCACCAACTGGACAGACAACTACTGAACAACTATCAACCGGATAGTCCCACTGAACAAAGACATCAACTGGTCATAAGAGGATGAACGACCAGTTGAACACAGAAAACCAGCAGAAGTCTAAACTTCCAGTAAGAGCACTAAGCAACGAGACAAAATCAGTACAACATTCTCTGACAAAGGTACAACAGAGCGGCGCACCCTGCTATATCTCCGCCACCATTACCGTCAGAGTGAAAAGAGTCGTTGCTTAGACAAAATAGGAAAGAAGACAATATGATTTTGGAAAGCTAATCTCTTCCATATACAGAAAAGCTACCGTTGGACAACCAAACCTATAAATACGTCCAAGCAGAGAATGAAGAGGTGCTGAACGATTTTCAACAAAGAGATATACTTCAAAGCAAACAAGAAAATCATATTACTGATATTCCAAACGTTCAGCAAAGAGCAGACAAACAGCGAAACTGAATCTGTGATAGATTATTTTCAATTGAAGTCTGCTGCTCAAAAACTCTCAAAGCTAGAGAGTTTATTCTGTAAAGAGTGTTATAGAATCCCTTGTAATCAAAAGTTAAGAAGATTGTGATTGCTAGGAGTTTAGGCCAAGTGTGTTAGTTCCTAAGAAGGTTGTATACTGTAAAGTGTAAACCAAGTCTTCTAGTGAATCCTTCCTGCAAAGGAAGAAGGGGAGACGTAGAAGCGTTGTGCTTCGAACTTCCAGAAACAACCCTTGTGTTATTTGTTCATTACTTTATTACCTCAGTTTTATTCCTCACAAGTTCAGTAGACGTATTCCGCACTATAATAAGTGTCTGCTGACTTGCCTAATATTGAGAAGCAACTGTAATACTTAACAGTTTACAGTTAACCAGAAGAAGAAATCGAAATTGAATCTAGTGTTTATTCAACCCCCCCCCCCCCCCCGCCCTTCTAAACACTACCCCGATCCTAACAAGTGGTATCAGAGCTTAGGTCTTCTCAATCTTGAGAAATTACCATTTACCAAAAACTGATGGCCTCATTCAGCAAGATTCCAATGTTCAAGAAAGACGAATATGATGACTGGAGGATCCGTATGCAAGCACATCTAAGTGCTCAAGATGATGATATGTGGTATGTAATCACTGAAGGACCTTTGAAGATCATGAAAATCAATACAGCTGCTTCTATCACAAGTGGTGATCCACAAATGGTAGAAAATGAAAGATCTCAATGGTCAAAAGAAGACAAGAAAAAAGCAAATCTAGACAACGTTGCTAAGGACATTCTGTTCAAAACTTTGGACAAAAATATGTTCAACAAAATAAAAATGTGCTCAACAGCCAAAGAAATCTGGGAGAAGATTGCCCAACTCTGTGAAGGAAATGATCAAACCAAAGAAAACAAGCTTACTGTGGCTTTACAGAAGTTTGAGCATATCAAGATGATGAATGGAGAAACTCTCAACGAGTATGATGAAAGAGTGACTGGAATAATTAATGAACTAATCAGTCTGGGTAAGGATTTACCCAACAGAGAAGTCACTCTCAAAGTAATGAGGGGTCTCCCAAGAGAATGGGATGTCAAGACCATTGCTATGAGAGAATCGAAGGACATCAACAAGATAGATCTACATGATCTGTTTGCTGATTTAAAAGCCTATGAATTCGAATTAGGCATTCGGGTTGAAGATGAACCAAATACCAGTCAACCAACCAAAGCTCTCACTGCATCTCTGCCTACTTCTACAGAGATGACTCCAGAAAAGATGTGTAATGATGCTATGGCAATGTTTGTAAAGAAATTTGGGAAATTCATGAAGAAGAACTAGAGACCTTATCAATCATATCCTCGAAGGCAGAGTTCCAAAGGAAATACAGAAGAAGAAGAGTGAGTATGCTTCAACTGCCTCAAACCAGGGCACTTCATTGCGGACTGTCCTAAACCCAAAAAGGATGATCACAAAAGAGGATCCAAGGATTACAGAAAATCTAAAGAAACCAGAAGATCATCCAAAAGGGACAGAGATCAAAAGGTTTTGATGGCAGAAGAAAGTAAGAGCAAATGGGCTGATTCTGTATCAGAATCAGAGGAGTTAACTAGCTCATCCAGCGAGAGTGAAGACGAGGAAGTCCACTGCTTAATGGCAAATGATGAAAATGAGGAAACTAGAATGCATCCAGTTCGGAGCTCAGAATGGTTCCTGGACAGCGGATGCTCTAGACATATGACAGGGAATGCGAGCTTATTGTCTGAACTGGTGGACTCCACCGGACCCAGAATAACTTTTGGGGATAACGCGAAAGGTAGAACCGTGGGTAAGGGTAAGATTATCTACGGTAACATCATCATTAAAGATATTCTTTTAGTTGAAAATCTATGCTATAACTTGATTAGCATAAGTCAATTGTGTGACAATGGTCATTCCGTAGAATTCAATCAGCACTCATGCACAATTAAATCTACTGATGGCAGTATATTACTCGTAGGTAGAAGGCATGATAACACATATAAAATTGATTGGGATCTTAATCAGCCTACTTCCTCTACTTGCTTAGCTGCCCTGAACTCCTCCAAAAATTGGCTTTGGCACAAACGGTTGAGTCACTTAAATTTTAAAACTATTGCCAGTCTGCGTAAACTTGATCTAGTTATTGGACTGCCTCAAATTGAGTTCTCAAAAGACAAGATCTGTGCAGCCTGCCAACTTGGTAAGCAAATCAGATCCTCCTTTAAGAACAAAAGGAGTAAATCTTCTTCTCGGTGCCTAGAGTTTCTGCATATGGATCTGTTTGGTCCTATACCAGTAACAAGTCTAGGGGGAATGAAGTATACCCTACTGTTGATAGACGATTACACTCGTTTCACGTGGGTCTTGTTCCTAAGTGGCAAAGATCAGGCTACTCCAAAGCTGGTCAAATTACTGAAAAGACTCCAAAATGAGAAATCGTGTGGGATAGATAGAATTCGCAGTGATAAAGGTACTGAGTTCACCAATCAATCACTCGAATCATATCTAGATGACCTTGGTATTAAACACGAATACTCTGCAGCTAGAACTCCTCAACAAAACGGAGTTGCTGAGCGTAGGAACCGCACTTTGAAAGAAGCTGCGTGAACTATGCTCGCGGAATCAGAAATATCGCAGAGATTTTGGGCAGAAGCTGTCAACACAGCATGTTATACGCAGAATAGATCAATGATTAATAAGCGAGCAAATAAAACCCCTTATGAGATCTGGAATGGCAGTAAGCCAAATATTTCCTATTTCCATGTGTTTGGTTGCAAATGTTTTATTCACAACAATGGAAAGACTCATCTCACCGCTTTTGATACCAAATCTGATGCTGGAATATTCCTTGGCTATTCTACAGTTAGTAAGGCCTTCAGAGTATTTAATAATAGAACTCTTACTGTAGAAGAATCAGTGCATGTAAAATTTGATGAACCTACTGACTGTACACTATCTGATATACAAATCAACAACTTGAGTAATCTACTGGAAAGCACTTACATTGACGAAAATGTTGATGATGAGATTGATTACAGAAGCAGGACTGACTGCTCCTTAGAACCAGAAGTTCTGAAGCTCAAGCAGAGGAGTTTGCTGGCCAACAAGCACTGCTGCCAGCTACAAATGAAACAGTGGCATCTACCTCTACTGCAGTAGAAGGAACAAATGAGAAAGATGAGTCTATCAGAACCTCTGATTTGCCTACTCACATCCAATCATCTGAAGAACTCAACCCTCTTGGACCTTCGCTCAAGTGGAAGAAGGATCATCCACCCGAGCAGGTCATCGGTAACCCTCTTGCTCCTCTACGCACCAGAGGACAAATGATTAATGAATTTCTTCATGTTGCATTCATATCTCATATAGAACCTAAGAAGATTGATGAAGCTATATTAGACCCAAGTTGGGTAGAAGCAATGCATGAAGAACTAAATCAGTTTGAACGAAACAAAGTATGGTATCTTGTACCACGACCACAGCATCACACTGTAATTGGCACCAAATGGGTATTTAGAAATAAATTAGACGAAAATGGTACAGTAATCAGAAATAAGGCAAGATTAGTTGCACAGGGCTACAGACAGGAAGAAGGCATTGATTTTGATGAAACCTTTGCCCCTGTAGCTCGACCAGAAGCAATTCGCATATTTCTTGCATTTGCTGCGTTTAAAGACTTTAAGTCTATCAGATGGATGTTAAGAGTGCATTTCTTAACGGCAAACTCCAGGAAGAAGTTTATGTTGAACAACCTCCTGGATTTGAAAACCATCAGCAGCCATCTCAGGTTTTCCGTCTCAATAAAGCTTTGTATGGTCTAAAGCAGGCTCCCCGTGCCTGGTATGAAACTTTATCAAAATATTTGACAGAGCACAATTTTATTATTGGCACGGTGGACAAGACCCTTTTTAAATTTACAAAGGGAGATCATACTCTGCTAGTTCAAATTTATGTTGATGATATTATCTTCGGAAGTACTAACTCAAAATTGTGCGAACGATTCTCTAAAATAATGCAGGACCAATTTGAGATGAGCATGATGGGAGAACTATCATTTTTCTTAGGATTGCAAGTCAAGCAATCTAGTGAAGGAATCCTGATAAATCAGTCTAAATACACTAAAGAGCTGCTGAAGAAATATGGAATGAATACCAGCTCAGCTGCTACTACACCAATGAGCTCATCTGCCAAACTCGACTTGGATAATTCAGGAATACCAGTCGAAGTTACAATGTATCGAGGCATTATCGGATCTTTACTATATTTGATAGCCAGCCGACCAGATATTATGTTTGTTGTGTGTATGTGCGCCCGGTTTCAAGCAAATCCCAAGCAGTCGCACTTCACTGCTGTCAAAAGGATCCTCAAATATTTGAAAGGCACTGAGAATGTTGGTCTATGGTATCCCAGAGACTCAAATTTTAATCTTATTGGATACTCAGATGCTGACTATGCTGGATGCAAAATTGACAGGAAAAGCACCAGTGGGTATTGTCAACTCCTTGGTGATCGATTGATATCATGGGGATGCAAGAAACAGACATCCATAGCAACTTCCACTGCAGAGGCAGAGTACCTTGCTGCTGGAAGCTGTTGTGCTCAACTGCTCTGGATTCAGCAACAACTCAGAGACTATGGAATTGAGTCCACAGAGGCTCCCATCTTTTGTGATAATACGTCTGCCATTGTTATAACATACAATCCAGTTCTTCATACTCGTACTAAACATATTGACATCCGTCATCATTTTATTAGAGATCATGTTATGAAGAAATAAATTCAACTGGAGTATATCTCTACCGAACAACAGGCAGCAGACATTTTCACAAAACCCCTACCGGACGCTAAGTTTTCTTACTTTCGAAATATTCTTGGTTTAATTGAAATTACTTCTTGATTATTTTGTTTGGTAATGATTTCAGGGGGAATTAGTTAGTTTCTTTGCATAAATTTAGGGGCAATTCAGGTTATAGTCCTATCATGGTTATTTATGCTCAGCTGATAATACAATGGTCAGCTGCAGTAGGTGTATCCGTACCAGTAGGACTCTACATCCAGTAGATGCTTTCCTACCAGTCGAACCCTACATACCAGCTGATGTTACCAAATATGCTTTGACAAAAATAACCTTCGATACTTATTAACCTAATGAACGTCGGAATTCAAAATTACTTTTGTGTAAAATAAATTATTTCACTCCCGCCTAAATCCTGTCCTTTTATTTATTTGTTAAATCTTTTTAAATCGTTAGATGATCGCCACGTATCAATGTGTCCGCTCATCTACAGTACGACGTTACATATACTTCCATTTTCACCGCCATTAATTTCTCTACTCTTCATCTTCTCCAACAATTCACTGCAATTATTTTTCTTCTTTCAGAAAATTTTACTCTAGCAAGACTGCTGCTGTTATTCATCCAAATGTCAAAGAATGTACAGCCAAGCTTCATCACCAATGCTGTTCATATCGATTTTTATTCTATATACACATCATCTGATGAGGAGACAAAGGAGTTGATACAAAGGCTGGACACCTCCGGACTCCTGGTAATCCTGAGCCAGACCCCCTCTTTTTACAAGGACGAGCTACACGAGTTCTTCGCTACGGCCAAGGTTGTGGATGACACTGTGGTGGCATCCGTATCTGGACAGTCGGTTACCATCACCCAATCTGAATTTGCCACACACCTGTGCCTTCCCTCCATCGGACTCACTGATTTTTCCACTGTTCCAGCGAAACTAAGAGAAGAGATGCGTCTCACAGTTTCGGACTCTGCTCATCGCCTTCAACGTCCTCCTTTCAGGAAAGTATTAATGAAGAGCCATTATCAACAACTGGCAGACATCATCTCCAAGGGGCTTCTATGTAAAGCTGGATCATTTGATATGATCACCCCTGAAAAGTTTGACGTTATGAGTGCAATATGCAAAGGATTGGAGATAAACCGGTCAGTTGTGTTATTTCAAACTCTGACTAGTCTAGTGGTCTCTGGCAAGGGTCAATCAGGCTTTGCTCTCCCGCTAAGCAGCCTTTTTGACAGCAAACACATTAAAACAGGGGCTCTCTCCAACCTTCATCCAGGGAGACTTATCACTGCCAAGTATCTTCAGCTTCATCGACAACGAAGTGGCAGAGAAGGTGGGGTGACAAAGCGCCGTTTGACTCAAGTAATTAGTGACTCTGAACAAACTGTCTTGGAATCCGCTGACTCTTCTCCTCATCCTCCCCCTCCTAAGAAGCCCAGAACAAGAAAAGCTGCTCCTTCAGCTATCCGTCAGGCGGTCATTGCCGCTTCTGATACCATCTCCTCCGCCGGACCTGCAAACGTTATTCCTGGTACAGAACTCAGCTCTGTAATTCCTCCAACTGAGGAACCAACTGCTTCATTAGCCATGGTGCCTGCTCCATCAATGGTTCCAGTTGACACTCCGTCAGCACTGGTGAGCTCTCAGCAAGCACCAGGCACTATCAGCTTTAGGACACCCAAGTCCTTGTGTCCTTACTGTCATCCAAAGACCACCCCTGCTGGCAAAGGAAAAAATCTTAAGGCTCCAGTGTCCACTCATGTTGCCTTGGAGATACAGATGGTCATGGATACAGTTGAAGCCAATCTGCAACCACAGCTGGAGATTTTTGATCGTTGGGTAAAGGCTCGAATAAAGGTTCGATTTGATGATTTTGATCCTATTCTGGATCAGGCTAGGGAAGATGAGAACAAAATCCTGGCATATCTTCAAATCTCAGACCCTGAAACAAGCTTGAAGCTGCGGGATGTTTTTCGCCTGATGACCTATGTGGGCGAACTTCAAGCCCTTGTGGAAACCCACCTTCAACATTTCAATGGTGATTCAGGCACAGCGAATCATGATAGAGCCGTTCTAAATGCTCTTGGCCCCAAGCTGGAAATGGCTGAGCTTGCTCTTCATGATATTCGCATATCCACTGGGATTCACTCATGCTCCACTGCTGAAACTGTTGCCAGCCCTGATCAGCCGGATCTACAAACGGTCATTGCAAATTTGGAGATTGTCCCCTCTTCTGTGGAGCTCACTTCTACTGCTCTGGAGACCACTCCCACTGGAGCGGAGGCCGCACCAACTGCATTGGAGGCAGCCTCCTCGGTTAAAGAACTCTCCTCTCCAACTGCTCCCAGCGTCTCCTCTACTCCCAGCTCTCATAATGATCAACAGCCCCAACCAATGGTTGTTGATCACACCAATGTGGATGCAGTCATTCAAACAGTGGTTCAGCAGGTTACTATATCCTCTGCCAATCATGAACCCAGTGAGTCTTCACACTCCAATGATCACACCCAGTCGTCTGCTGCTGCGGTTGATCAAGCCACTACTGCTTTGGCTGTCCCACAAATTGATGAAACTGCCAATTTGGCTGTAACTATCTCAGACTCTACAGCTGCCCCAAATGTTGAAGCTACTATTTTGCACCCCACTGCAGTTGAAGATGCTCATCCCAGTGCTCTTGTCCCTACTACTGGTACTCCAGTGATTGCCGTAGATCCGTCCATGGTTCAAGAGCTTTCTGAGGATTTTTTTGTCTTTACAAACCCTCTGGACGAGCCACCAAACATTGCTGCACAGCTAGCTAATCTCTCCACTGCAATATCAGCACTAGCCAGCGATGTTCATAAACTTAAGCAGGAAGAGCGGACTGCAACTCTCATACTAGGAACCCATCAGCAGCACACGGACTTTCAATTCCAGCAAGTCTACAGGGACTTAAGTAGTTTAACGACTACTGTCACCAGACTTCAAACCTTTGCTGAGAATGCAGTGGCGGACGCCTTCTCTAGAATTGGCCAGGCGCGTCTTCAGATCACTCAAAATAATTAATCTCTTCATGCTGCCACCTCAATGGCTCTTGGAGAAAAGATTGACGACCCCAAGAAAATCTTGACCAATCAGTTGGCCACCATGCAGGCAGCTTTTGCTTCTCAGATTCAAGATATATGCAACAGCCTGCCTGCAGCTCCTCAAATAATTCGCAGACTACCTGAACCCAGCCGAACTGCTCCCTCAACGCAGCGAGCTTCCAGTTCAACTGCTCGTTCATCCCCTGCAACTGGAGCACTCACTCAGTCCAGACCAACTGCTCAACACAGATCTCGGAGTCCGCGCCAACCGCCTGCCGAAAAACGCGACTATTCCAAACATTGGTTCGGGCGAAAATAGTATCGTTTTCTGACTCTTCCTTTAATTACTCTTATCTATTTACTGTTTTTAGTTGACTTTTTCTTTGTATTTACTGATCAACTTAAATACATTCACATTAATTGCAACCTTTTCATTTCTATAAATAGCAACTCTTGTTTGTTCACAAAACACACATTCACTCATCATGATTAACTTCAAAACTTTCAAAATTCCTTGGTTTTCTGTTAAAAACTTCTCCGATTCATGGGTTTATTACTTATCTAAATCAACCCCTCATGGGTTGATTACTTATCTAACCCAGCTCCATTAAGCTTCAGCGTTTGAATACTGTCCTGATGCTCATCATCAGTCAGGAACTGCTCACAGGGGATGTCTGGGTGCTGATGACAAAAAGGGGGAAGACAGAGATAGAATATTCTCATTAGGTGAATCCATAAACCATGGAAGCTGCCTGATGTATATACATATGACTCTTCCCGACCTTCTCTCTGAAACAAGGTAGACCGGCAGAGATAGAGTATTCTAATTAGGTCCTCTCTGAAACAAAGTGGATCGAGCTCTTCCTCTCTGAAATAAGGTGGATCGAGCTCTTCCTCTCTGACTAGGTGGATCGAAGCTCTCCGGGTCTACAATGCTTGTTTAAAGATTTGTCATGTATCAGCTATATTGTGTAAACTAGATTCGTTCGTCTTAGATTCTATTCAAGTTATTTGAATTCATCTTAAATAAAGATGAATCTCTCTCAATTGTCCAGTTTGATTACAACTTGTAATCTGCTTATATTTAATGAAAGTTTCTTTTCCATTATGTCTTCAAGTATTTTCAGGATTCTCATCTTATTTACTCAAGTAGGAAATCGATTATTACTTAGTTTTGTCATCACCAAAAAGGGGGAAATTGTTGGGAAAACGATTTCTAAGTTTTGGTGATTACAAACCGGATATTAAAGATCAACTGGATGAAGTCCTACCGGGTAACAAAGACCAACTGGATGAAGTCCTACCGAGTAACAAAGACCAACTGGATAAAGACTCCTACCGGATGAAGACTCCTACCGGATGAAGACACCTACCGGGTGAAGACATCAACTGGATAGCCCCCAACTGGACAAGACATAAACTGGATGGCTATCAACTGGATAGACATCAACTGGATAGCCACCAACTGGACAAGACATAAACTGGATGGCTACCAACTGGATAGACATCAACTGGATAGCTACCAACTGGACAAGACATAAACTGGATGGCTACCAACTTGATAGACATCAACTGGATAGCTACCAACTGGACAAGACATAAACTGGATGGCCACCAACTGGACAGACAACTACTGAACAACTATCAACCGGATAGTCCCACTGAACAAAGACATCAACTGGTCATAAGAGGATGAACGACCAGTTGAACACAGAAAACCAGCAGAAGTCTAAACTTCCAGTAAGAGCACTAAGCAACGAGACAAAATCAGTACAACATTCTCTGACAAATGTACAACAGAGCGGCGCACCCTGCTATATCTCCGCCACCATTACCGTCAGTGTGAAAAGAGCCGTTGCTTAGACAAAATAGGAAAGAAGACAATATGATTTTGGAAAGCTTATCTCTTCCATATACAGAAAAGCTACCGTTGGACAACCAAACCTATAAATACGTCCAAGCAGAGAATGAAGAGGTGCTGAGCGATTTTCAACAAAGAGATATACTTCAAAGCAAACAAGAAAATCATATTACTGATATTCCAAACGTTCAGCAAAGAGCAGACAAACAGCGAAACTGAATCTGTGATAGATTATTTCCAATTGAAGTCTGCTGCTCAAAAACTCTCAAAGCTAGAGAGTTTATTCTGTAAAGAGTGTTATAGAATCCCTTGTAATCAAAAGTTAAGAAGATTGTGATTGCTAGGAGTTTAGGCCAAGTGTGTTAGTGCCTAAGAAGGTTGTATACTGTAAAGTGTAAACCAAGTCTTCTAGTGAATCCTTCCTGCAAAGGAAGAAGGGGAGACGTAGAAGCGTTGTGCTTCGAACTTCCAGAAACAACCCTTGTGTTATTTGTTCATTACTTTATTACCTCAGTTTTATTCCTCACAAGTTCAGTAGACGTATTTTGCACTATAATAAGCGTCTGCTGACTTGCCTGATATTGAGAAGCAACTGTAATACTTAACAGTTTACAGTTAACCAGAAGAAGAAATCGAAATTGAATCTAGTGTTTATTCAACCCCCCCCCCCCTTCTAAACACTACCCCGATCCTAACATTTATCAACCCTCGAAAACTTTTGTGGGCCAAGATCCATATTTCACTTAATCTTGAGTTAGCTTTGGCTAATCGCCCAAGACTCGGTTATTTAGGTAGACAACTCTTTGTCAATTACAATCACATGCACTCCTTGGATGGTTGGACGAACAACGCTGTGTTCAAATTCATCTAATGAATTATTTTCCAACCACATGCCTCTAGGTTCCCAATCCTATTGAGATAACGCTAGTTAAGTCGAACCCAATTTTAAAATAACACGGATATCACTTTTATCCTTTCGCGCCTTACTAAGATTGTCACGGTGCTTTGCTTTGGCAAACCCACACATGTTCAATCGAAGTCTTGACGAGTATTTTTAATTGGAAGGCATCTTGAAACTTAATATTATAAGAGGGATTTATTGATCTCATGATTTTATTAATACTGAAAATATGTCTGGTACATATATGAATATATACATATCTACATATATATATATATATCAAGCATCAATATTAAATAAAACAGTAAGCATGCATCTCATACATCAACATAAAGTAAACGTGACATGGTTATAGCCCATACTAGCGATTTTCTCAAGCCAATGAGAAAATCCTAAAAGTCCACCTAAGGTTACTTCTCCAAGCACCTCTTTGGCTCCCTTTTGTGAATGGCCATCTCATCCCGGCACCATGGTCCGTCTTCGTTGATCTCCATCAATAAAATAAACTATACTATATAACAATTACATGATATAGAGAATTCCTCGAGTCACATTCGAGGGGAACATAGGGGAGGGATAACATTTAGGAAAAATAGAGAAGGCACGACTCGCAGGCCGTATTAAATTACAAACATTCACAAAATCCTATCTAATAGGTCATAGGGCTATAACCATGCACCATGCTCAAACAACACATAAAACATGTTATAACATTTAATTAATTAAATTCTAAACATTTTAAAATTTAATTCTAATTAAAACTGTAAAATATAATTTTGGAAAATTATCGTACGTGATAAGTGTATTTTATACACTTATATTTCCTCTTATTTTGCATGGTTTAGTGTTAGTTTTCGATCAGAATTACACTTTTGGTCTTGTTTTGTGTTGTTTTGCAGGAATCCAAGGAATTAAGCATTTTATTACTAAAAGACGATGAGAAATACATAAATGTGACAAGAATTCAAATTGGGACTCAACGGTGAAATAATCATGCACCGGGACATGTCAATTGGGAATAAAAGATTGAGAGATTTATGGGACACAAAGGAGATTTATTCACGTACAGAAAATTAGAAGAGCCGAAGGAAGGAGGATATTTTATTTTCGGAAAGATATTCACGTGAGACTTACAGATTGGAAAGATGGAAGTGAATAAAAGAGGTACATGAGAAAGAAAGAGGAAAGAATTGAAATAAGGGAAAGAGGAGATTTGGTGATAAGATTTAAAAAGGGAGACGTTCAGATTTAGGGAACAAAAAGAAGCACAATTCACGTACAAAATGGGAGACGGATGAAGAGAAGATTTCGGAGAGATACGTGAACAAAATAAAGAGACGCACGCAAGAAGACGTGGGCAGTAGACGTTTTCACAGATATAAAACAAGGACTTGATAGACGTACAAGAGGGAGAGATCGAGAAGGAGAGCAATTTACGTACAGGCACGCACGAGAAGATTCACGTAATATTTAAGTGAACAAGACGACCGAGAGCTAGTGAAAGGGGAGGAGATCAATCGAGGCGGTGCGCGTACAACGAAGGGTAGAGATTTTGACAACGGAGAAGACGACGGCGACTACCGGGGACGGAGGGCCATAATCCAATTCGTTTGATTTTCTATTCTCTTATGTTTATGATGATTAAGAACATGTCTATGTGTTTATTTAATGTATTCATGAACTAATTTATTATTCTAGGGTTAGACGGATCTTGACTTGAAACTATGTCATTGGTTTTTCATATGGTTTATTTATGTTTTCTTGTTCTTAATGCTTGTAATCTACTGGCCATGGATTGAATGATTCCATATTCGTGATCTATCACTCGGGAGAGGGGGTTGTGAATAGGAAAGAAGGAATTCGTATCGTGGTAGTTATATTGTTCGGAAGGCCTATAACTCCATAGAAGTCGTCATAGGAATTACTGCGCTTTTACAATTGTTTGATAATTAATCTTAGATAGGGATATCAAGATTAATGTTAGATAATTACTTCTGCTTAACACCCGGGAGGGGGAGTTGAAACAAATAAGAATTCTCGGCTAGTAAACTAGGAAAACACGACATAGTGGATAGTTGAGTGAAGTCGAACATCTAGAATCCGTTCTCATTGATTTTCTCCACTTAAACTACCATCTTGTTAATCTTTTATTCTATTCTCGTAGATTAGTTTAATAAATATTGCTCTCGATTATCTAAATAAAGTCGAAACTATTCTAATTACAGTACTTGGTGTAACTTAATTTTCAATCCCTGTGGGTTCGACATCCGTACTTTCAAATTCCTATACTAAAACTTGACATTGTACACTTGCGGTACGTTTCACACGCATCAAGTTTTTGGCGCCGTTGCCGGGGATTGATATAATTTTGTTTACTGATACTGTTACCAAGTAGTCTTGATTTTAATTTAGAATTTTATTTTTTGTTTTAATTTTATTCTTTTTTGATGTTTTTCTTGTGAGGTACTTGGAGATGTTTCATCAGCAAGTTTCCACAAGATTTGCCCAACAACCGTATGAACCATTCTATGCAGCTTGGGACAGATTCAACCACGACTTTTCAAACTACGCTCCTCTTCAATCTTTCTATATTGGATTGGATGCAGACACACGAGAATGGGTATTTAATGGAGCTTTGGCAGTTGATCGTCCCATATATGGTATAGATGATGACAGGGTGCACCTGTATAACAATATGGCGAATTTCGACTATCAGTGGCAATATGATCCTTCAATGCTGGGTTGGAGTCACCAATTTCCACAAGGGCATCATTACCCTCATTTTACACACCAACCATTCGATCATCAAGCACAGGATGAGTATAGTTCTGATAAAGTCTCTAAGTTGGAGGATATTTTGCGCAAATTCTGGCCATCATTTGAACCAAAGATCGAAAATGCCACCAGAAGTAGCCTTGAGCAGCTGATAGAGACATTTGTAGCGAGATGCAAAGAGGTTGAGATGAGATATAATCAAGGGGTGACAAACCAGGTGTGGTCACATGATGATGATCATTCAACCAACCAAGTTTGGGAGAGTGATCCTACTCATGCGGAAGATTCAAGGGAATATGAGCATTTTCAAGTGGTTGAACCTACTGTGGAAGAGTTATCTGATGAATTCCCATGTCAAGATGAGCCTAGCGTGACGTTGGAAGATGAGCATATTTTTGAAAATAGTGAGGAGCACTCATCGATGGTGATGTCCTATATGCCATATGTGGATCCGTTCTTCCCATCGATGCCAACTTCACCATATTATGATCTCCACGAGATGAAGCCAAGTTTAGAATCTTTCTCCCATGCTTATCAATTTTCGAAGGACGTTGTTGGAGCGACGAGCGTTAACTGCCAATATCTTGCCAAGCTTGAGGGCATACACAACCAAGACCCACATGTAGTGTCATATGATACTTACTATGGGCGGAAGCCGCTATTTGATGGTTGCTTCGCATAGTCTGGCTGACGACTTTAAACAAAGGCTTTTCGGGAGGCAACCCGAATCCTGTATCCTTATTTTATTTTTATTTTAAAAAAAAATGAGGTTGGCGTATTTACGCCTTTCAAGGCGTAATTACGCCTGAAAAATATTTTGCAATTGAGATGCCGTAGGACAGGCGTAACTACGCCTCTTTGTGGCGTAAATACGCCTGTCAAATTTTCAGCAAATTTTAAAATGTCGTAGCGTAGGCGTAACTACGCCTGTTTTCGGCGTAGTTACGCCTACCATTTTTTTTAAAATTTTTCAAAGCCGTAGGCGAGGCGTAATTACGCCTCTCAAGCGGCGTAATTACGCCTCGCGTATTTTAACTCTGCATCTACGCATCATTCTTCAAACTTTCTCCTCTCTTTAAACCCTAACCCACGCCTCTTCCCCTCAATTTTTCAATTTCGATTTTTTCTCCTCAATCTCTCTTAATTATGCTATCCCACCTCTAAAGTCCATATTTTTATCGATTAATTGCAGGTTTTTGGAGTCTATTGGTGCAAGGAAGCAAGTTTAGGGGGGTTGCATCAAAGTGGTCTAGCTTAGCCAACCAAATCGAAAATTCTTCATCTAAGGGTTGGGTCTATACTGATGCGGAGGTCCCTATCATCATATTCTCACCATACCCATGAGCATAAGATGGGCGACGATTACTGACGATCGTCGTCGCAGGTTGGTGTGTTGTCCCTTATTTTATACGTTGTATGGTACATTGAGGACAATGCACGATTTTAAGTTTGGGGGGTGTTTAAACATTGAAGATGTTTTGTTTCCTGGATTCCTATGTGTGTTGTGTTTTGTGTTTTTTTTTTAGTCTTTTTCTTTTTTTCTTTTTGTGTCATAAGTCGTGAATTGAAGTAATTGTGAAGGCCGATGATGAAGAATTGAGCTTATATGTAAAAATTTTAAAAAAATTTGTTCACTTTGCTCTTGAGTTTCTCACATTCATGCACTAGAGACCATGACCATTTGACTATTTAAAGTTGATTTGAATGAACACAAATATGATATAGGCGATTCTTGACAATATTTTGGGCCTTTATTCATTGATAGAAATTTGCCATAGTAGCCCCTTTGAGCTTAAATGTAAAAGAATGAGGATTGAATTGTTGCAATATATTTTATAATCTCATTCAAATTTGTTTCTTATATCAACTTGCTTTTGAGATACCATTTGAGCACATTGGTCAAATCATATAAGTTATTTGTGAATTGAGAGTAGTCTAGAACTTGCTTTAGTACCCTTTGAGGCGAAATACGGATGCTATGTGGCATAGGAATGATTTAGCCAATTTTTGATTCGTTTGAGCCTTTGAATCCACCGAAATACATCATTTTTTATCCCTAGCTACCCTTTTGAGCTTATTGAAAATCGAATGGCATGTGCTTAGGCACATAATAACCTCCATTCGGCATCATTTCAAAATCCCACATCGACCACCTTGTTGAAAGCTTATACACTATTTTCTACCCTCAAGTGAGTAAGACCCGTATTGCACTTTAAAATTTCAAATATCCCCCATGTTCCTCATTGAAAAAATAGAAAGGGGATAATAATGAAAAAAAGGGCATGGATGCATAGAAAAATGTTGAAGAGGTGAAGAAAATAAGTGATTGAAAGAATGAAAAAAAAATAAAAAAAATAATGAGGTGAATGATGAGGCGGATGAGAAAAGAGGGTGAATTGAAAAAAAAAATGATGAATCATCAATAGAAGGAATCGAAATTGAGATGAGAGTGCGCAACATGGTTATATATGACTTACTCTCTTGCTTTGAATATCCAATCTTTTTATTGAAGCCATGAGCCGAAGCTTAACGTTACAAGCCTATTAAGACCTATTGACCGAGCCACATTCGTCTAATATACTAGTGGAGAAGGTTATGAATAGTAAGCTTATGGACCCTCGAGAAACACCTGTAAGAATATGATTTTGACATTCACATACGTACATCTCATTACTTTGATTTTATGCATTGTTCATTGTTTGTCAAAGTTATACTCCTTTTTATGAACAATGCAAATGAACCCACATCTTTGCAAAGTCCTATTGATTTGTGTGAGTAAAGATTGCTTTAATGGTTAAATGGAAGTGGTAGCACACACACACTTGAGAACTCTTGAGTAGACTGATATGCATACTTGACTTAAAATTTTTAGACAATTGATCTTCGAGGCCAATTTGCAATTATAACATTTCATGACTTGCGTTAGTAGTGTGTTTTCTTTTTCTCTTTTATTTCTTAGTCTTTTTCCATTTTTATTTTGCTCGGGACTAGCAAAAGTTTAAGTTTAGGGGGTTTGATAAGTGTATTTTATACACTTATATTTCCTCTTATTTTGCATGGTTTAGTGTTAGTTTTCGATCAGAATTACACTTTTGGTCTTGTTCTGTGTTGTTTTGCAGGAATCCAAGGAATTAAGCATTTTATTACTAAAAGATGATGAGAAATACATAAATGTGACAAGAATTCAAATTGGGACTCAACGGTGAAATAATCATGCACCGGACATGTCAATTGGGAATAAAAGATTGAGAGATTTATGGGACACAAAGGAGATTTATTCACGTACAGAAAATTAGAAGAGCCGAAGGAAGGAGGATATTTTATTTTCGGAAAGATATTCACGTGAGACTTACAGATTGGAAAGATGGAAGTGAATAAAAGAGGTACATGAGAAAGAAAGAGGAAAGAATTGAAATAAGGGAAAGAGGAGATTTGGTGATAAGATTTAAAAAGGGAGACGTTCAGATTTAGGGAACAAAAAGAAGCACAATTCACGTACAAAATGGGAGACGGATGAAGAGAAGATTTCGGAGAGATACGTGAACAAAATAAAGAGACGCACGCACGAAGACGTGGGCAGTAGACGTTTTCACAGATATAAAACAAGTACTTGATAGACGTACAAGAGGGAGAGATCGAGAAGGAGAGCAATTTACGTACAGGCACGCACGAGAAGATTCACGTAATATTTACGTGAACAAGACGACCGAGAGCTAGTGAAAGGGGAGGAGATCAATCGAGGCGGTGCGCGTACAACGAAGGGTAGAGATTTTGACAACGGAGAAGACGACGGCGACTACCGGGGACGGAGGGCCATCATCCAATTCGTTTGATTATCTATTCCCTTATGTTTATGATGATTAAGAACATGTCTATGTGTTTATTTAATGTATTCATGAACTAATTTATTATTCTAGGGTTAGACGGATCTTGACTTGAAACTATGTCATTGGTTTTTCATATGGTTTATTTATGTTTTCCTGTTCTTAATGCTTTTAATCTACTGGCCATGGATTGAATGATTCCATATTCGTGATCTATCACTCGGGAGAGGGGGTTGTGAATAGGAAAGAAGGAATTCGTATATTGGTAGTTATATTGTTCGGAAGGCCTATAACTCCATAAAAGTCGTCATAGGAATTACTGCGCTTTTACAATTGTTTGATAATTAATCTTAGATAGGGATATCAAGATCAATGTTAGATAATTACTTCTGCTTAACACCCGGGAGGGGGAGTTGAAACAAATAAGAATTCTCGGCTAGTAAACTAGGAAAACACGACATAGTGGATAGTTGAGTGAAGTCGAACCTCTAGAATCCGTTCTCATTGATTTTCTCCACTTAAATTACCATCTTGTTAATCTTTTATTCTATTTTCGTAGATTAGTTTAATATATTGCTCTCGATTATCTAAATAAAGTCGAAACTATTCTAATTACAGTACACTTGCGGTACGTTTCACACGCATCAGTACGCACGTGACATCACATGCCACGGAGACTCGTTGTGTCACAAGCCATGGACCAAAAGGGTTCAAAGACCCTAACCACACGGCTGGACCATGCATGAGCCTAGGGTTCGAAACCCTAGCCCAAGTCACGGTCCAAGTCCGTGTGAACCAAGTGGCGGCCGCTAGGGTTCGAAACCCTAGCCGTCTCATTCTTTCAATGCACGATTCATGACGGTGGTGGCTCGACCATCTCGAGCCAAGGGGTTCGAAAAACCCTAGCTCTCATGTGGAGGTAGCCGCCAACATGCATGATTTCGTGAACAATGGTCCGAACTTTCAATGTGCCGCCACGATTTTAATCGATCCAAAAGAGTTCTAAACCCTAGCCATGTTTCGACACCTCCATGAACAACTATGAGCCACAACGGCTAGACCATCTCGAGCCAAGGGTTCGAAAACCCTAGCCCTCATGTGGCAGCCGTGGGTCAAGTGTCATGGTGGTGGCCGAACCATCAAGAGCCAAGGGCTCGGCTTTCGCCTTCGTGTATCGTATACATAAATTGTCAATTATATCATATATAATTTTACGATAATTTTCACAAACTCGATTTACTCATATCATATATGATTATACAGTTTTAAAGCATGCAATATAATTCTAAATATGATTAAACGATTAACCACATAATTCTGATATGAGCTTTGTACACGGCTCTGATAGCACTGTAAGGAATCCAACACACAAGTGCGCAACGGAAATAAAAATATGGTCGGAATGATTTAAAAGAGTCTCACCCTTGTAGCGTGTTTGAAGCAGATTCCACGTTGTAGCACCTCGAGTCACGAACAAAAATTTTCACCTTCGTCTCTACGGTATCCACACGATCAAATCGAAAAAGGGGATTTAAGAACAAGTTGCTAGACTCGTTCTTAAACCGGAACTAAACTCACGGTTCAAAACCGATCAACGGCGGCCGATCAAATCTCGATTCACGGCGGCGCGACGGCGTGAGGTGGGAGATTGAGCGGCGGCCGAGAGCTCTCAAGTGGAGGCTATGAGGTTTTGTGATAATAAGATTAAATCTTCAATCAAACCTTGTTAGCATTAATTATATGATTTAATTAAAGGTTCAAGACTTTCTTAAAGCCTCATGGGCCCAAACCCATGATTTAATTAAATCCTTATAATCATGTAATTAAGACTCTTCTTAATTAATTCATCCAATGAATTTAATTCCCCTTATCGATTTAATCTTTTGTACGACCCGATAGGATCTTGCAATGTTGGCAGTGACATAAAATCTCATTTTATGTCACAAGCAATGAGCGGTATCTAGCAACACATCAAGGCTACCCAAATTACAAGAATGGCATTGACTCGACATTACCTAAGAACTTGTGATAATATTAACTATGTAACTTAATCCCTTTGTCCATGTGTTTAGATTGAACATGAGTCATGGAATAGTCATACTCATATATTCAATCTTTTATTTCTTGATCCCCAAGTAGAACTAGAATAAACGAATAAGCTCGATATCACATATCGACCCATTCGAGCATGGCCATGCATTTTAGTCTTACTTGATCAAGGGCCCAAACACTTCTCCTGTTATATAGGAGGGACAAATCCTATCTTGATCAATCAACATCCCTCTACATAATTCGTAGTGTATCCAATATTTGTCTTTATAGTATACCCTGTTACATGTAACGTTTGACAATATCAAGATACATAACTCCTTATGTTGGGATCTCTGATGATCTCAAGTCGTAAGGATTACATACATTATTATCATTATGAGAATTGCTTATGACACCCATATAACTATCCATGTAGCATTCTCATGGTGGGTCTGTCCAGTACATTGTTCTTTAACATGTACCCATGTGTTGATTTGATATCTCATATCCATGAATTAATTCATCAATCAAAACATACTAGTCTCAATGCATTATCATTATCCCGATTCATGATAATACTTGACTAGGAACAATCTTTAAGAACAATACAATATTATTTTAAGGACATTAACTTATATATCAATTCAAATTGCACAGATATTCGAATAAGATATAATAATGATTTGCCATTTATAAAATCATAATACATTGTATGTCATAAACAATCATCTAATGACTTGTCTTAGGGCATATCCCAACATACCCGACGGCATAAACCATCGCCAATAGAATAGTGGCATGATATCCCTCGCTATAATATGACAGCGGCCGTGTTCTTCGCTTCATATGAGCGGCAAAAATCCTTCATCGCTACCTGGCATCGACATACCAGTGGCAAATAATATCCCTCGCTATAATATGACAGCGGTCGTGTTCTTCGCTTCATATCAGCGGCAAATATCCTCTCATCGCTACGGTATGGCAGCGGCACCATTACTCCTCGTTTTAATCATGACAGCGGAAATACCCCTCGCGTTAACATGACAGTGGAAATACCCCTCGCTTAGACAATACCAGCGAAAAATAATATCCCTCGCTATAATATGACAGCGGTCGTGTTCTTCGCTTCATATCAGCGGTAAATATTCTCTCATCGCTACGGTATGACAGCGACAAGTATTCACATCGCTACGCCATGAAGGCGGCAAGTATTCACATCGCTACGCCATCGATGCAACCACAATGCATAACCCATATTCTTATAAACATCACTATGAGTGTATTTTAATGCACCTCGCTTCAAATGTGACATGCGGAGTTTACCATCGCTTCAACATTTAGCGGCAAAGCATTAAAATCATCACTCCAATATGCAACCGTAATGCATAATCCATGTCTCATATGACCCTGCAACCACCATGGTTAGCAATAACATATTCCAATTATGAACACATATCATAAACGCACATAAGCAATATAGTTGTGCCACACAAGACTAACTACCATCATGCATAAGTATGTGCTTCTCATTCCCATTAACATGTTCCTAGGCCCTCAACAACCCCAAAGAGCAAACCTGGCTCTGATACCACTAATGTAAGGACCCCCGTGCCCTTAACCCGTTATTAGTGTATTAATCCATTACCATTAGTGCATACAATCGTGTTATCATGGGGGAAAAGCCATATGCAAGTATAACATCATATACTATCCAGAAAATTTCTTGCGTTTGATCCACATAATATTCAATTTCCCCAACCAAGATCACTTACATAGCATGCACCCTCATAATACACTAACATGCTCTCAGTTCATTTAGCAATTCCGTATTTGATTGCATGTAAACAATAAATGAAGAGAGAAAAGTCATTGCCCATTATACATTCCATATACACGTATAAACGTACTCACATGAGAGCACCCAATGAATAAACTTGTATCTAATGTATAAGATATTCTACCGAATGCGGTTATTGGTACTTCGATCCTGGAAGCACCTCCCATGCATAGTTCGGTCTCAACTCTGGATCTTCGTACTTATTCAACCAGCTCTGGTACCTCAATCTTGGAAGTACCTCAAATCAACAGTCCGAGCTCAACTCCAAAGCTACTGCTGCACCTGTATCACATGCCCCAACAGAGAGCCTCCACACGGGGTGAGCATATCAATACCACCAATCCAATAATCATAATATTACAGTTCATAATTTACAGAATGTAAATGCCATGAATTTAAATGATACTCCTTGGATGGTATCATCCTCATCCGGGATCCCCTGTATTGTCCTTGTTCTCAAAATAACCAAACCATTAAATTCTCGAAAGCCAGTAGATCATCTCATTGATCAACTAAAACCATTCCTACAATACCAGTTCCACAATCAAATATGATTAAATCATCAAATAGAGTACCACAGATATTACATATATCTAGCCAATGATTCCATAGTTCCATTTCATAACTCGCTCCACAATAGCGCCATTTTAATCCAACGCACGCTCAACAACAGCGGCGTCATAACCGATGGTCGCTCAATGGCGACAACATCCCAATTATTGGTCGCTCAAAAGCGGCACCATATAGTTTCCAATGTATGTCCATTTATCGCAATTACCTTATACCATGCATTTCAATATTCGTTTATTGCAAATACCACATACCATGCATTTCTCATTTGCAACATTATAACAGGCTATGCTCGTACGTCATACGTACTTTATGATTCCGTAGTCCGAGTCCAACCTTGCCCTAGTCCCGTGATCCAATGAATTAAGTGCTAACACATAAATAACTCACAATCAACAACAAGCATGCAACCACGTGCCCAAGTACGCTCACAATCCTCAAAACCCATCGTCATACCACGACGATTAGCCATTTTAAAAGACTCCGGCTAAGAATGCATAATACCCATAATATTACATTTTGCAAGTTCAAAAGATAGCCAAAGACTCAACCGCGTATTCCGTTTTATCAAACTTTGGCTCCAACCAGTTCATTTTAAAAGTATAGGATTCCCATTGGAATGTAGACATTGCCCCGGAAATAGGCTATTTAAATCCCGTTTCCAAAATCCCGACATTTTTTCCAAAATTTTCGAAAAAAACAACATCCTGCGAGCGGCGATCGATCGTCAATTTCATCGCGATCGATCACCCCCAACCAGTGGCCAACCAGCACCTCTTCGCGATCGATCGCGAGTCTCCACGATCGATCGCCAACCCACTCGCGATCGATCGCCGAGACCTCGCGATCGATCGCCAGCACTGTTTATCGGCACCAAAAATCCAGCTGCTCGTCGCGATCGATCGGTACCCCTCGGCGATCGATCGCGACCTGCGATTTTCCGAAAAACTCAAGCTTCCATGGTGTTTTTCACACCGAAACTCAAAACCAACACCCCATACACTTTCAACACCTCAAATACACCATTTAAAGCCAATAAAAACTCTAAAAACTCAACTTTGGATTTTTAACCAAAAATCCCTAAATCCAAAACCAACCAAAATCTCAACCAAACTCTACAATACCACTACCAAAACGAAGACAAGGATGAGGGGAAGATTAATACCTGATTATCTTCGAGAAAATCGGCTCCCGAGCCAAGCTACCAACGATTTTCCTCCAACGGAAAAAGAGGGGAAATGGGGGGAAAGGGTTAGGCGTAGAGAGAGGGGAGAGAGGGAAGGAAATGATTTTTGTTATCCCGTAACACCGGGTCCACTTGGTATATATAGTACCAAGGCTCCAAAATATCAATCCCTTCACAAATACATCATGACTCATTAAAAATCATTTGTTTTCAATAATTACCTCTCAATCTCTATTTCAATTACGAACCCCAGTACCAAGTACTCCGGACCCCAAATCCCACCAAAGACCAAATTCCAAGGTATCACCACGACGAGAATACAATCTCATCCCTTGGATCCAATGACTCCAAATACCGGATTTAAAATCCCCGGGAGTCCCGAAACCGTAATTAATTCATAATTGCCACAATTAAAATCCATTAAGGATTATTACCACACCGGGATTAACCAATAATCCCCGGGCATCACAACAAATCTAAGGTTAATACCAACGAGATTAAAGTTTCCCCAACTCCCCTTTGCAGGAATATTAGAGAACATGGGAGAAACTTTGTACAAGAGTGGGTATAATTCCTGGAAAAATTATAACAGACTGGTCAGGAAAATACCCAAGAATATGGATGCATCCTGGTGTCAAACCAGAACGTGTTCGTGAGTGGTTTGATTTTGGCTACCTAGCTTCAGTTTTTACCACAACACCAAGTTTTCCGAAAATCACAAAATTAGCGGATCGGATCTATGAAGGAGTGTATGACTCATGGCAGAATAATCATACACTTGAACGAGGAGATGTTCTGGAGCTGAAATTCATAACTGCAGCTCCAAAAATCACAGAAGATGACATTACTACCAGAAGAGCTTGGAGATTATGGGTCTGTCTCACCGAGCTGGACAAAGTTAAGTATCCGTTCAAAATCTTCCAGCAAACAGCTAACGGATCATTCATGGTTAACTCCATGACAAGTCATACTACAAAATTTGCCGAGGACATCTTTCAATAGAAGAGGCAAATATTATGGGACAACAAGATTCCGGCAACCAAAGAAACTAGCCGAAAGTTCTGTAACATGGCTCATGTGGGAAGATGGCAGGAGTACATCTGCCCGAGCTGCCCAGAGCAGAAAGAGCCACTATTCGGGAAAGGATTCCCTGTCAAAAGGGACCAGAAGAAATATGACAAAGCAGGACAGGGCAAACGTGGAAGATTCCCACTCGGACTGCAAAAACCAAATTTCTAGGGACCACGTGAAGACAAGAGTCATGTGACTCTGACGAGGACCACTACCATTATAAAAAGAAAACAAAATGGTAGGACAGCCTCTTCGACCGAAAGTCGAAGGGACCACAAGATACCAAATAAGAAAGAAGACGCATGCAATGATGTCTGATGATAAACAAGATTTGAAGTTCGGATTTCACATCCACCTCCAGACTTCTATAAATACCAAGGCATTCAGGAAGCTAAGGACATCGAAAATTCTCCATAGTTTTCTGAGAATAAATATTAGAGTCTCCAAGCTTTGTAATATTTCAACTTTCGTAGCTTGGTAATATTTCTTTTCTTTTCTTTCTTTTGTAATCGTTTGTAATATTGTTCTATTTAAGTTTATGTGTTCTTGAGTCAAGCCTCATCTATATGAGAGGTTAAACAAGTACGTCTCCTCCCAAAAAGAAGAAATTTTAATGTATTAGATATTATAAGTATTCCACAAGGCTGTTGCCCATCTATCTCTCAGATTTCTTTAAATCTTTCTTATATCTTGATTATACCTTACGCCCTAAGGTATGAAACGAATTAGGGTTGTGCTCTAAAGTTTCTGAAGGAGTCGGATAACTGGTAGACTAACCTCGCCTGTGAGCTGAGGTTGGATGGTGAGGAGCCATTCGTAAAACAATCTGGAGGCAGTAAGTTTTCGACTGGTGGCTTTGCGACCCACCTCACTCGGTGCCGTTATGGTCAAAATGGTATATTTCAGTTTGTTAAATATTTATTGTAATACGAAAGCATGATGGGCCTACTATTTATTTTTTAAACATGATCTTCAAATCGGGTTTTGAATTATAATTAGACGAGCGTTATATAAACTGCGAGTCCTTTGCAAAAGTATGCTCTTGTGATTCATTCCGAGATGACAGAAACTGAAGGATCTCATGTTCATATGATGCTACTGTTTGGTAAATATTAGGATAAAAACGATGATGAATAATATATAGAGACATATTTTGTTCTTTAAATATTTTCTACGGGTTAAGAATGCAATTTTATTAAAGATTGGTTGGACCGCTTGGACCACATGGACCACATGGGGTTATTATTGCCATTTCAACCAAGAATTGACCTAGATCAACTAATGTTTTTTCGTTGGACTATGATAGATTAAGTTTCATGGAAGAGTATCAACCCGTAATTTTCCCTTCAATTTACGACCCATTAATTCAGATCCACTGGACTAGACATGGCCACGGTTATAAAATAACCGTGGTCCGGCCCGGACCTTAACCGGTTCAACGGGCTACCCGTTGACCTGGTTCAACGGTTCGGAACCGTAACCGGCCCTGGGTTATGAGGAACCGAGGAACCGACGGTTCCAACCGTCAGGACCGCCGGTTCCACCATTTTTATTATTATTTATTATTTAAAATTAAATGTGTTGTTGAAGATTCGAACTCTTGACCTTTGTCATGTATATACAGCTTCTTACCACTAAGCTATTGTCTTGATTGTTTTATTATAGACAATATAATTATATATACTAAAAGATAATATATAATATATGTCTAATACAATAAACTATTTTATATTGACAAATAAATATTATCTAAAAAAATATGTTATGCTCTTGAATAAATATTTTATAATAAAAACATATCTATAACAAAGTAAATATAACAAAAAATGTTGGATAAATTAATAAGAACTATAAATAGTGGTTGCAAAATAAAATATTTGAAGCAAATTATTACAAAACAAATATATTATATACCTTTTATAAAACTGTACAAGTATTTTATGCTCATTATTTGATTTACATTATATATATAATAATTAAATAAGTATATCTTAGTTTATCACAATATAACTTACAATAGAAACTCAATAATGTAATATTTGATTAATTAATAAAATATTTTAATAATTTACTTATACTGATTTGGGAACAACGTATTGAATTGATGATTCACTAACTTTATATTTTATAAATTAATAACTCATAACTTAATATATTTATGATTAATCAATGAAATCATTATAAAAATAACTTTACTGGCATTTGTTTGTAAATTGATAGTGACAAATCTTATTACTGACTTTTTTTAACATAACAAGAACTTGTGTGTTGTTTTTTTTATAGATAAATAACAAATAATTCAATTTTATACTCGTCAATTTCATATGTAATTAATATCATAATTGTAAATATTTCATGCCAATATCATTTGCAATTATTACCAAAGTTGTATAAGTTTCATACCAATTTCATAAGTAATTAATACCAAAATTGTAAATATTTCATACCAATCTCTTTTGCAATTAGTACCAAAATTGTATAGGTTTTATACCAAATTCATATGTAATTAGTATCATAATTGTTAATGGTTCATATTACTATCATTTGTTATTAGTACCAAAGTTGTATATTTTTCATACCAATTTCATATGTAATTAGTATCATAATTGTAAATGTTTCATACCAAACTCTTTTGTAATTAGTACCAAAGTTGTATATGTTTCATACGAATTCAATATGTAATTATTATTATAATTGTAAATGTTTCATACCAATATCATTTGTAATTAGTATCAAAATAATATATGTTTCATACCAATTTCATATGTAATTAGTATCGTTAGATAATCAGATTCAATCAATAAAAATGACATTATCTTATTTGTGGTCCCATCGAGTTTGATGAAACAATGTGGTAAGTTTTGTAAGATTAATGGCATGCGAGCTAGAAAATTTCCACTATATACACCAACACGTTGAACTAGAAATTTTAAATGATTCATATGAATATAGAGAGTTAATGACAACTTAAAAAGTTCAAACCCTCCCCTCCATTACATTTCCCCCTTTAACCCACTCCACGATGCTCTAACAGGCGGCCTCCCGGCCCTAGACTATTCCTCTGCTGATCTTGAATAGCCGTAGTCGTAATAAACAAGTGTCTTGCGAACCTTTCCTAGTTAGAAAAAGAGTGGCTAGTACCCTGGTCACGGTTTGTTCTTTTTTATGATTCTTTTATAGTAAGTTTTAAATTGTTTAAATAAAATTTTAATTTTAATTTTTTTAATTTAAAAAATATAAAAGGTCGAATCGTAACCGTAATCGTAACCGTAATCGGCGGTTAACGAACCGTAACCGGAACCGTCTACGAAGGTTAAAGTTAAGGGTCGAGCTCTTTTAAACCGTCGAACCGATGGTTCCAAACCATTAACCGTCGATTCACGAACCGTGGTCACGTCTACACCATTCAATTGGTCGGCCCATTACAGGGAAACACTAACAAAACGATGAATGTTGAGAAAAAAACTATGTTCCAACGGAAATAAGCTCCGAAGCCGCCATGCCTACGGTTAGCGTAGGCAGAGAGCGCCTCTTCCAAGTCCTAGGACGCACTTACAGTAAGAAACTTAATTTCTTCTACTTGTATGTCCGTGTGAATTGACTGGCATATGTATGCAGACACTCGTTTAGCCGATTATTGTATATTTTCTCTTCGATTATCACAGGTGAGGAAGAATTTGAAGATTTATGTTCAAATTCGGGATTGAGCTCGATGACGTGGTGCGTATAGTCATGAAATGATGCTTCATTTTTTGAATATATCGGCTAGTGTTTAATGCGATATAGGAAATTTGAGTTTTGCATTGATTGTAATGACGTGGAAACAGACAACGGAGAAAGCAATTATAAGGAAAGAGAAGCATTTGGAAGATGAAGTCCCTTCCGAAGATGAAGAAGTGATTTATAAAATTGAAGTTCCGGCCAATAGGTACTATTGTCAAATAAATTTGTTGGTGAGCTGATGTATACACAACGGTTATAGTGAAATGTACTGGTTTACTCTTTGGTTGGAAAGGTTGATACTTGTGCTGTTTTTTCTCCCGGGTTGAATTTTATGGCAGATATGATTTGCTTTGTCTTGAGGGGTTGGCACAAGCCCTCCGCATATTCAGTGGGCTCGATCCAATACCTACTTATAATGTCTCAAACATCAGTAAAGAATCTATGCATAAAATGCATGTGAAAACAGAGGTATGCAAATTGCCGAAACAAATATAATATTATCAGTTTGTCTGCAGTCGTCTCAAGTTATGATATTACTATTATTAGTTATTATATATTGCAGACGTCTCAAGTTCGACCATATGTTGTATGTGCTGTTTTAAGAGGCGTTACATTCGATGAAGCTAGATATAATAGTTTTATAGATCTTCAAGATCGACTTCATCAGAACATCTGCCGGTAATGTTATCAGATCTCCGATTAACTACTGATTTGTCTTTGGCTGATTTTTTCTTAGAGAGAATGATTCCTGCATGGTGATACCTACTCTTTAATGAAAATTTTATGATAGTGGTTGCTACTTCATGTACTAGTTAAAAGCACATTTTGGAGCTGTTTTATTCTAGTGGCAGCATTCCTTTTGTCCACATGTGTTGTTAGGAGGAATAAACCTATCTGAATGGCAAAGATCATTCCCTATTTGATGTGTTTGACGTTCTTGTTTTTTAGATTATCCCACCTACTCCTGAAAACTGGATTGCATTTGCTCTAAATCATGATATAATGTTTTTGATTGACTGAGACCAGAAATTTTCACTATTCAATAAAGCTTATATTCTTTTCCTGTGCTTGAGGATCGTTGTTGAGGTTTAATCTCTCTCAACATGATTAAATTATTCATTCAATAATATGCTTAATCTTATAAGTGATTTATTCAAGGATAAGTGGAATCAAACTGATGAATGTTTTATTTTGTTCGGTTACCTCTATTTTAGAACTCCACCATTGCCATAGACCAACGGTTGCTCGAACGTGATTTTCCTGTACTTTTTTTTAATCTGGAAATTATGTTATTCACATTTAATTTCTTCGTTTTGTGGTTGCATCTGTTTAGGCGAAGAACTCTGGTTGCAATTGGCACGCACGATTTGGATACAATAAAAGGCCCTTTCACATATGAAGTATGCTGTCCCGATGAATTGTCCGATCGGAGAAAATACTATGCTCAACTGCCTATGCTCATCATTTAAACTTAATATATATATATATATATGAAACTTTTTGAATAAGTATAGTTTGTGTCTAATATATTTCCGTTACAATTCTAACTCCTAGATATATATATATTTCTGTTTTTGTTCTTATTATTCTCATTTTTTCATATGAATGCCCTAGGATTTTGCTGCCCAAAATTACACCAATGTTAGCTCTACTATGTTCCTTACAAGCTCAGAGACTACTTTCTTAAAGATGAATACCTTTTTTTATGAGAAATAATTATTGATACGTTGAGTCTGAATGCTTTTCAGGCTTTGCCACCTCCAGAAATAAACTTCAGACCACTGAAACAGGTAATCAGTTTTTATTGAGCCTTTCTTTATATAATGTATTGGAGCAGCCGATAACAAAATTATCTACTTTACATGTGGGGGTCTTAACTCATAATCGTTATTAACAAGCAATTTGATTAAAGTTAATAATTACACATGTAAAATGAGCCAAAAAACATGGCAACTGTGATTGTAATACTGAACAGAGTGTAATATAAAATCTCGTGTACACATATCACAGCACAAAACATGTCCACACGGCCACACGTGACTGAAACAAAATAAGATACAAACTCATATCCCCGGGGCATGCTCGGTATACACATAAATATATACACTGGGATAGACGACTCAACCGCTACTCAAGTGCGGCTTTCTCCAGAAGTGCCCACTTTGACATCATGTATACCTGTTGTTCCCACGCAAGGAACAATTTGCAATATTTATTTATCTATTCTTTTAATTTAGTTTTTAGAAATATGTGAGAATCCTACTTAAAAAATTTGTAAAGGATACAAACTTAATAAAGACATATTTTATTCGTACAGTTAACCAAAGTAATATTGTTCAAGTATTCATGATTTTTAGCATGATTTTTAATAATACAAAACGAGGGCCAGACATTACACCAGACATCTTTATAACATTTCCAAAACACTACGCATTTAGAACTAACCTACAAAAATCTCGAAAATATTTCATATTTGCCAATGGATCAAAGTATGCTTGGGTAATAGGCCATAAATTTGTTTAGTAATTTACTTCAGTAAATTTTCTTCTTCCTCGCCATTATGATGCTGAACCATTATGCTATGTCTTAGACGAAGAACTTCAGAGCTGATGAGCTAATCGTATTTTACAAGGTGACTCTTTTGGTTGCTTTTTCCAGGATTTTTTTTTTTTTTGGGGGTTTTCATTTTGTATTTTACTTCCTGCAATGACTGGGCACTCCATAGGGGTTATAATTAATTGTTTTGCCACATCATTTGGCAGTCTGACATGAAACTGAAGAAATTCTTGCATATCTATGATCATAGCAGGTAATTTTAATGATAACCTAAATCATTGCATTCAAGCGACAAAATCTGGAGCCACCTTTCTAATTACGACTTTTCCTCCTCTTCGAAAGACACTTAGCTTGTGTAATTACAATTGTGATCTTGTTTACAAATATGGATACTTAATATTAATTTTATTTTATGTTTTGACCTCATGAGACCTTTATTCTTTTCTGCAGAACTGTTTTGTCTTTGCCTCCAATTATTAATGGTGCACATTCTGCCATTAGTTTGGAGACGAAGAATGTACTTATTGAGTGTACAGCCACAGATCTGACTAAAGCAAATATTGTTCTGAACACAATGGTATTAATCTCAATGGATCCAGTGCACTAGGTTTATGTCTCTCTCTTTAGTCTTTGTGCTGTTAACAATTTGTTGTACAGGTTACCATGTTTTCGGTCTATTGTGAAAGGAAGTTTGAGGTTGAGCCAGTTGAAGTATTTTACCCTAATGGAAAATCATACATTTGCCCAGATCTGTCACTGTACAAGATGGTTGTACCTTTATCATACATCACTAGTACAGTTGGAGTTTCGTTACCGGCCCATGAGGTTTTGCATCATGCTAATCATCAATACTGTATCCTTTCTGTTTTCTTGGTGACAGCCATACAGCTTTTCATATTTTCTATTAATTTGCCCTTTAGTTTTGTGACCTATGGTCAAGTGGGTATTTGCTGCATAACTTGAAAATAAATGCTGAAAATATAAATGAGATTGAAAAATAACAGTGGAAATTGTACCATTGGTGTACTTGTTACGTACTCAGGGTTGATTCAGCAACCATGATGAATGCTAATTATGGCAGCAGTTCTTCAATAAATGCACAAAATATTTTGCCGTATGGACTTGGTACATGCATAAACTCTGAACAAAATAAAGTATTGCCTACTAATATTTCACAAATTGAATTTCAGGTGGCAGGTTTGTTGAATAAAATGCAATTGCATGCTGAGCCCTCTATGTCCAAAGACACGCTTACCATATTCGCTATATCGTACCTCCGTCGAGAAGTGATATTCTTCATCCTTGTGATGTGGCTGAGGTATTGCACTAGTGTTATTGTCTCTTACAGAAGTTAATTTTACTTGCCTGTATTTTTAATTGTGTGTTGTTTCCCTCTTCAAGGATGTTGCCATTGCTTATGGTTACAATGAAATTCCAAGGATTAAGCTGCCATCTTTAAAGCCACAGTCATTGAATCAATTCAGTGATCTTATTCGAACAGAGGTAGGCTGCTGAATAATGCATGATCTTATTGTTTTCATTTGGAGTTACTTGCTTTTGACCTTTGCAATATTCCCTTTTAGATTGCAATGGTTGGTTATACAGAGGTGTTAACGTGGATCTTATGTTCGTATAAAGAAAATTTCACCATGCTTAACCGGAAAGACGACAAGGCAACAGCAGCAATAAATGGAAATCCCCGTTCCGCTGAATTTGAGGTTTGTTTCTTCTACCATGTATATGGACTATTTTCATAATTTAAATTTAGCTTTTTCTGCTGGACAAAATAGGAGCATTGGGGAAATGAAGGATGAATTTGCTTGTCAACATCTACTAATTCACCCCTTGATTATTTGCAATTTAATATGTAACAAATTCTGCATTTCCTTTTCTTATTTATTCAATTTTAACATTAGATGCTTTCTTTTATTAAATTTTCAAAATATCCGTAATACTTTAATTTTGAGCTGAATGTGTGCTGTATGATTTATCAATAGTTGACTGTTTCTAATTTTCTGACATATCAAGAGCATATTGTGTCCTATTCTGTTTTCCGGAGATGTGACACATTCAAATGGCTTCTTTTAGTAATTCAAATTTTCAATAGCAATTACCCTTCAATAGCAATTATTCTCTCTGATTTATTGTACTGCGGAGGATAACAATACCCCGCCCCTCGTATGTGTTTGTCCATGTGTGTTATCCTCTCAGAAATCAATTTACCTCTTCGTCGATTTCTTTAAGTTTTCTAATTTTTGCAGGTTGTCCGTACCAGCCTTATGCCGGGCATATTGAAGACAGTTGGGCACAATAAAGACCATCCAAAACCAATAAAGGTGATTGGATCACATACCATGTTCATTGTCATGTCTATAATTATGAGATTTCAGACTAGATTGTAATGAAATTTCAAGGACACAAAAATGCTGTTTGCATGCTTATCTTGCTGATACTGTGACTGGAGCTGGGAGAGCATTTCAGCACAGAAGCTTTGACAATTAAAACGCTAGGATAGATTTGAGATTATGACTCTATAATTTCTAGCTATTCTAGACGCATGCATTATGCATGTTCAGTCAGCCTGTCCCTCTGTTTAAATCTGCGCGTCTTATTTTGCTGATGCGCATGTTCGTGATATGATTATTGCTCCTGTTCACTTGTTTTTGGAATTTTGGGTCATGTTTCTTTCTCCATTCATTTTTCATCATTGGATTTTCTGTTTTTAAACTATATCCATGTATCCTTTTGATTTAGATTTTTGAAGTGGGTGATGTGGTGCTGCTTAATGAGACAAAAGATGTTGGTGCATCAAACCATCGTTATCTTGCAGCTTTATATTGTGGGTCCACGTCTGGGTTCGAGGTACCTACTCCACAACCTATCTTTGGAGTTGTGATATTTTGGAAAGTAGCTTATTTAGCTTTAATCCGAGTTACATGGTCTTATCATTAGTACTAACATGGTCTTATCATTAGTACTTTGAAAATGGTCGAGTTGTCTCGATCTCTGTCCTTGTTGGTTGTTCAAATAACTATCCTTTTCCATCAATCAATCTTAAGTTTGAGAATCCACCAATGCTTGACTGAATTTTTCTGCTTGTTTTTCTCAGTTGATACATGGTCTTGTGGATAGAATCATGGAAGTCATTGGAACTCCTTTTGTAGCCCCTGGGGACAAAACAGGCTATTATATACAAAGTTCAGACGTATGCTTATGTTGTCTGTTTCTATTTTGACAATGTTGAGGATTTGTATGGATTTTTTAATGGATATAAAATATGATAATTCACTGTATCCGTGATGCAGGAGCCTGAGTTTCTTCCAGGTAGACAAGCGAACGTCATTTATAAGGGAAAACAAATAGGCACTTTTGGTATCGTCCACCCACAGGTACTTAAAATCCCTTTCACGCCGCAAAGAAACAACTCCCGATCTAAACACATTATGTGAACCTCATATTAACCAACATTTCCTGGTTTGACATAGCCGGTACAATACAAAATGCCCATGCCCCTCTGAGACCATAGTCAAACGTATATGACATTTTCAAAATCCAACCTCTCCAAAATTCATTTCTAGAAAAACTTTCCTAGGAAACATTTGAAACGATGCTTTTGTTTTTTCAACGTTAATGAGAGCTGCAAGACATAAAAATTATCATTTCCACACATGGTGACATAAAAATAAAAGTAAAATCATCTTTATAGAGTTTTTTTTTTTGTTGTTGTTCGGGTGGTGGGAGGGATGATTCATGCATCTATATTTGTATGGCATTAGGTGTTGGATAACTTTGATATTCCGGACCCCTGCTCTTTCGTGGAACTCGACATCGAAAACTTCCTGTAGAGCAAAACAAGATATAGAGAATGATTGCAGTTCAAGGCGTCCTCGTGTATCTTCGAGACTGTTATTTATTTTATTGTAATTTTCCCTTTATTTTATTAGTTGTATAGCAGCTCGAAGAGATCAATTACTGTAGGAGGTACATTCTGTTTAAAAGTTATTGATAAAGTGGATTTTTAATATTACCGAAAAATTAAAAGAAAGATGCCTAATTCTGTGAAGCGAGCAAAAACCTTAACAGAGTAATAATAACTAAGCACAATCAATTGTTAAGAGCACATAAGTATACAAAGGGTACAAATTGTGGTCGAGTTTATTCACTCATGAACCCAAGCGAGACTTAAATCTCGGTATTGACTCTGAAATAAACAACTGCTTCATCGATAGACGAGCTGATTGACCACAAGATAACATGGTTTCAAGACTTGAAAATCTTGGGCTTCTGCAATGGCCTTCATCGATGGATGAACAATCCCCAGTTTCCTTGAAGAGGATACAGTTTCACTTCAACCATATCGTGAGTTCTTAATGAGCTTTCTGTCGACCGTGTATATGGAAGAGATTGAGTAGAAGCTACGGGAGACGATTCATATGATCGATATAACTACGATTGCCTGGAGCGTATGGAGATGGGTATCTGGAATTGAGAGTTGACAATGGATAGTTACCTAAGAAAGCAATATAAGACCTTTGAGAAGGTAGGCCGATAACAGTTTGAGTTGTGTTCTGGTGATGCAATTGATTACAATTTGTTTCTGAGACAGGTTGGGGATGAGAAATTGAGGGGGGAAGAGAAGAGGAGGGGCCAAGTGAAGATGAAGAAACAAGAGCTGACAGCAATGGCGTAGACTCTGATGATGGTGGGTTTCCCGCTTGGCTTCTTGCATCACGCTTACAAATGGGGCAGAACGTTCTCCATGAGGTCAGCCAAGTGTCGACACAATTGGCATGAAACTCTGTCAATGTATGAAAAAAGTCTCTCCGCTAATCAAACCAGGGTGACAAAGAGGAGTGGGGGCAGTGGAGGGACTCCCCTCCTCCCAAGAGAATATATTCAAATTTTATGTAGCCTTTAAAAATGTAAGCCTTTTCCATAAAAAAATATAGGATCATGTAAGCCCGCATAGAAACAATAAATAACAAGAAAGGACGTATATTGAAATCTGAGTGCCTTAGAGATGAGAGAGGACTTACTATGGCAGCATGGCAGGATTCTAAGTTTCTCTCCGACAATATAGTCTTCGAGACATATAGTACAAGCTTTCGAAGTACAATTATCCTCCAGCTCTGCTGTAAAAATTATGCTTGGCATGGCTTTCACCAATCGGCTGCTCATCCCATGGAATTCTTGTACACGTGGAGCTCGAGGCCTTTCTCTCCTTCTAATGCGGTGCCTTCGGACGAAGAAACAGGAAACTACCACAGCACACATGGCAAGCAATGAAATGAAGGAAATACCCATGATAGACCATGCTGTGTTTTGAAAGCTCGGGACTATCCACAACTCCATATCAGGGATACTAGCAAAATCTCTCAATGTTTCTCCAGAAATTTTGGAAACAAAAACTGCAGGTATGTTGATGCCGACATAATGTCCAGCCACTGCATTTTAAAATGCAATGAAGAAGAATCTTGTCAGCATAAGCTCACTCTACAAGTCTTGAAGACGAATATATGTATGTGTGCACATACGTACGTATACATGTATATATATATATATATATATATATATCGCAAAGAGCTAAAATCATAGTTGGATAAAAAAGGGAAACTGAAGCAGGAGAAACTAAAGAATATGCCTGACCTGCAGATAATAGATAAAGAATGAAGATATTATGGGTTCACAGAGAAACAAGAAAACAAGATTCATAATGCAAGAGTCATTATATCGAGATGAAGGATTTAGCTTAAACAAGTTTGACCCTGATTCATGTTGTACCAATTTACTGCTCGACCAAGCGATAAAAAACCAAGCAAGATTATAATTGGAAATTCTGGTGCGTAAAAAGACTTAAAATAGTTTCCAATTGACACTCATACTTTGTCCACAGATCCAGTTGGCAAGAAGTGTGAAATGTAGTGCTTTACTTTGTCGATGTTCTATTCATCACCGTCACACTTAAGAGTCTCGTGTAAGGCACTAAAAAAACCCGATTTGCAGTATCATGCCCCACAAAACAAAAGCTTGGAGGATAATGCCAAACATCAATTTTAAAGGATGTATTCGGCTTTGTTAGTTTGATAGTTATTATAGTAGTAAAAAGCCGAGTGGGTGGTTACCTTGCAACTAATAATGGTTTAGATACTAAGATTATTGCTTCTTGTAACAAAAACATATGGCTTCTTCTCTGTATCACAAAAATTGAATGAAAATAGAAACAGAAATTTTACTCTCTCAGCCTCCTCTTTCTTTAGGATGAGAAGGGTAGACTAGATCATTTTGAACTCATATTAGTTAACGAAGTTTTATTCAACTCGAACATAGAATTTCCAAATCATAGGTATCAATATCCTAGCCCCACAAAAAGTTAAACAAATTCAAATCAGTTACATGTAAAACTTAATGCACGGAGCAATGAATCCATAAAGTAAAGTTGCAATAAACATGCCTAAAGGAGAATGACATTACTTGCAATTAGAGCACCATTTTCATTGTCATAGACAATGGCTGCTCTGAATCCTGCAGCTTGTGCAGTCCTGACTTTATCCTCAAAACTACATCCTCCTCTAATTATCAACGCAAACGGGGACCTAGGATCATTCAATTTCGAAACAACTTTATTGGTCAGCGGCGAGCATGCATCCAAAGGATCTGCCACATATAATATGCCACATTTCCCAGATCCTTTCACCAATGGAGCTGAGATCACAAAAACTAATATCAGCAAATGCCTCATAAACACAGGTTAACATGAGATACTACGAAGTCAATAGCATTTTGATTAACTCAGAAACTGGCACATGAGACATGACATCATGGAAATTTCATGATTATGTATTATATCACCACAAAGAAGTGAATGGATCCAAATTGTACCTTCCCAGTTCTAAAATAGAGTTTCTCAAACTGTCACACCTCCAAAACTAGCAAACCACCAGAGAGTTTTGCATTGTCAGTATAAAATAGATTCCTCAACACTAAAAGCCATAAAAGTCAACAAACTATATTTCCAATCCCACATTTCCCCATAATATCAGAGAAAGTTCGGTCTTTCCATCAAAAAAATTATTCAGGAATAAAAAAAACTGTAATCACAAAAGAGCTAAATTACTCAAGAAATTCAACAAAAAGGAAAAACAGTATCAGGTCCAGTCCATGAAAACTACAATACTAAAAAAAATAATAATAAATAAATCAAGCACATACTAAATAAACCACCTACAACACAATTACAGATGAATAAAAACCTATACCATCTTGATTCACATCATAAAATAAAATAATCAATGCCCACAAAAATAAAAGAAACAATTGAGCTCACCAAAATTAGCTTCAGTGTTTTCGAAGGATAAACTAACATTGCTGCCTATCAAAACCACACTGCCAAAAGCTTGGAAAACACCAACGACAAAGAAAAAGGAGCAGAAAAACACCCACATACTCCACATCCCGTATGCCTAGTATTTTTCTCCAATTTCAATACCCAGAAATCCCCTTTTTTTCAATAATTAAAAGGTTTTAATAAACCAAACCATCAGTTTTCCCATGCGGTAGTGAGATGCAAATGCACGACGGTATTTTCGTGGAGTTTGAAGCAACCAATTTTTCGCTGTTCTTGGTGTTTGTTCATCTGGCAAAATAAAAATAATACGCTGATAAGTATGACAATGAATATTTTAAATAAATAAATTAAAAAGACGTGTGATAATAGTAATAGTATCTTGTTATTTTCCAAGTGACTTTTTAATTGGAGAGGACGTCGCTTGATGCCAATATGTATTAAATGTTGGACCAAGTCAAACTATACTTTTATTATTTAGAAAACACGAGTAGTGGCTCTATATTTATTTGGACAAACTCACTTAAAATCTTCACACTTAAACATAATTTTAACATTCATCTATATATCAAAGATTATTTATTCCAAATCTCTACCAACCTCAAATGAGATAAAAACTCTTACTTTAATTGTATAAAACTCCCTAATGCTTTTAGGATTCTTACAAAACACCAAAAATCTCATTTCTCCCATAAACAATTCCTAATAATGGATACGTAAATACAGAGGCCTTTAATGGTATTATATGAACATGAGATTCTTCAGTTTCTGTCATCTTGAAAATACGCAATAGCATACTTTTGCAAATGACTCAATTTTCATGATAAAATTTAAGCCCTAAAATTCCCTTATTCTAAGAACAAGTAAACTTAAATAACAAGCGCATCATGCTTCCGTATTACAATAAAATTTTAACAAACTGAAATTTGCCATTTTGACCATAACGGCACCGGGTGAGGTGGGTTGCAAAGCCACCAGTTGAAAAATTACAGCCCCCAGACTGTTTTACGAATGTCTCTTCACCATCCAACCTCAGCCCCTTTGATCGCTTTTATTTTAAATAATTAATTCCAGTGTAGCGATTTTATACCGCAAGTGCACGGTGTCAAGTTTTAGTATAGTGATTTAAAAATAGGGATGTCATACCCACAGGGACTAGTAGTAATTACCAAATTTAACTAGCGTTCTATATTTAACCTACGAAATTGTTTTGAAATATTAACTAATTTACTCAACTCCAAGAATCAACCACACCACCAAGAAATAAGATAGTAAACAGTAGAGATAAATATCGAGACTTCGGTTCACTTGAGTAATCCCCCACAATTCATTTACTAGTTCCAATTAAAATTAATGCATCTAAGGTGACAAGTTTTTCGGCTATATCTAATACACTCTCTCGAGCTATATTAAACGTAACACCGAATTGCACTAAGTAACTCTCGTTCACTTATTTAACAATTCAATGTTGCATAAGTTCTATGAAAACCCTTAGCTTTCGATTACTAGATATCTATAGCTATCGCTCGTGTATTTGACTTCATCCCTCGATCTAAGTCTGAAATCCACGGTTTATGTTATTGGTTCCGTATTACAATATAATCTATTGATCTCACTTGTAAACTAACATCATTCAAAGGGTAGCTAATCCTTTAAAAGCATTAAAAGCATAACACAAACTCAAAAATAACAATAACTTAATCAAAAACTAGAATTAAAACTGTAGGTTCATACACAAGATCCCCTTGTCTCGATAACAAACTTAGTATATAATCATCTTCATAACAAGATGATTATATAAATATTCAAAGCAAAACAACATCAAAAACTATAAATCAAATAAGCTAAAGGTTCAGAAATACTAATAAACACGAGGAATTGACTCCGGGCATCGTTCGTCTTCCGTCTCTTTGTTGAATCCTTGCTTGGTGGCTTGAAGATGGTGGAGAGTTGAATTCTATAGTGAAAAGTCAGTCCAAAAATCTGTTTAGGGCCTGCCACTTTGTCTCTTAAATAGTGGAGAAGAATTTCTTTCTAGTTCCTTATAAGACACAAACTCTTAAAGGTAATTTTTTTTCAGATTTTCTTGGCTACCTCGATCGGTAAGATGTACCGATCAATC
This sequence comes from Haberlea rhodopensis, assembly GCA_907163345.1. NCBI lineage: Eukaryota > Viridiplantae > Streptophyta > Magnoliopsida > Lamiales > Gesneriaceae > Haberlea > Haberlea rhodopensis. Next base: position 964,296 of record CAJQUN010000189.1, read on the forward strand.
GGTATTGCCACAAATTAAAATTTTAAGGTACAGCATTCTACCGATCGATCGGTAGATTCTTCAAAATTTCCCGAACTTCTGCCTCTCTAGCGATCGATCGCTATACCCTAGCGATCGATCGCTACCTGGAAATCTTTACAAGTCAAGTTTCTTCGCCGCTTCTTCGCTCGGTTCGCTCAGTTGAGTCTTTTTTCATCATTTTAAGCATAAATTCTCCAATTTCATATAACCGACCTTGATTCCTGAAATAAACAAAAACAACACAAAAACGCAAAATATCGTCCAGGAATCAACTTAAACAATATTAAAAATCCTAGAAATATAAGTGTAAAAATCACACTTATCAACTCCCCCAAACTTAACTCTTGAACGTCCTCGAGCAAGAATAGAATTAAAAAAACAGTGAATTCACAAAGTGACATGGATTATTTCGTGCTCATATGTTTTATCTCAGAACTTTTACTCATATCACAACAAGGATCCCTCAAATCGTTGGACACAAAGTGTTTTCTCCTTAAGTCAAATAACAGTCTCAAATTCGGAACGTGTGTATGTGTTGTTGTCAATCACAAGTATCACAATCATCATAGATCAAAAAAAGTGTTAATCAATAACAATCAAGATTATCATCGAGTATCTCATATGCCTAGTTTTCAAGCGCTTCTCCACTAATCTAATTAATTCCTAGACTTGGATAAAAAAGACTTTTCAAGCTTATAATGTTAGACCTTTTGGTGTCGGTTATAAAGAAAAGATAGGATAAGCACAAAGAAGAGAGTATATCATGTAAAGTTCATTTTTATGTAGCACATATCGGAACTTCTCCATTTTCTTTTAGCCTTGCCCGCTTTGGGTCTTATTTAGTCACTTTTTTTTTCAAGGCTTTCTCTATCCTTTTCTTTTATCATTCATTAATTCTTTTCACAATAAGCTCATCAAATATAACCATTTATGTGCATATAATGAGATTCATTATACTCCATTGGGGTGAAGATAAAATTTTACATTTTTTAGGCTAACCAAGGTAGGTATAATGAGTTTATCAACAAAAGTCGAATGGTGGCTAATTTTCATTCTTATTCAATCAAGCTCAAAGTTGGACACTATGGATAAATGTAGACAAGGTAGGCTTGAAAGGCTCAAACGTTCCAACGATCGCCTAAATCATATCCAAGTCTAGTCCATAATTATAAAATTTTGCCTCAAAATTCCATCATCAAATAGTTTCTATGATTACTCTAAGATGCTCAAGACATGTCATCAAGTTCACACATATCATCACTACTTTATATGTAATCAACAAGTTCATGACTCAATGTGCTCAATTTATTCCTCATTTTCAACATGTCAACTCAACTCAAAATATTTACAACATGTTTACAATCATCAAGATTCAAGTCATAAGTAGAGTAAAACTAATATCATAATGGCATGGAGTCACTATTTTAATCCAATTACACTAAAAACCAATTTCCATGCTCTTCATCGGACTCATCAATATTAAGCTAAAATCACAGATTCCACAGCAGTAGAATCTATGCATAGATGGGAAGCCTTGTGCCATTGCATTGTTCCAGCCAACTTGATATTGCATGAACTCCTCCTGTCGTAGACCCATAGCTCGTACCTCCTCGACGATCAAGTCTAGAGTGACCGTGGGAGTCCCAGGCACAACAGAAGATGTAGTCGGCTGAGATGCAGTCTGACTGCTTGAAGGTCTGACACGTGCTCTCCTCGGTGCGGTGGCGGCGGCGGCAGGATCCTGAATAACGATAGCTGACATTGGCGCTAAAATCTCCTCACCGTCGTCCCAAGAAACTCCTTGCCGGCGACATAACTCTGTGATAATGGCAGGACATGGCAGGCCGGAGATAGGTGAACCTCGGATGGTGCTCCGGATAGACAACTCCACACGTTGTCCCAAATTAACAGATTTGCCGGTGAGTATGGAAAAAACTAGTATAGCTCGATTTGTGGTGACCTCGGAAGTGTGGGTAGCTGGTATGAGCCCGAAAACCACAATAGAAAACCAAGCCTTTGTTTCCTCTGTCAGCTCAGATTTTAGAACTTTGAGTGGCTCGCCATCGTTGTTTCTCCTCCACTCAGTCCCCTCGACGCAGATGGTCTGTAAGATTTCATTGTAGTCCAAGGTGGGATTGAGCATACACCGAATACTGATCCTCCACAATGTCAGGCACATTGTAAAGTGCATTGATCGTGTGGCGGTTGTAATTGACTCTCCTCCCCCGGACAAATGTATCAGCCGCATCTGGGAATTCCTTCAGATTGGCATAGAATTCTCTTACTACTGGTACCACTGCGACCCATGGAGTCATCAAAAAGGTCAGCCAATCACATCTCCGTGCCTCTCTAAACACCACACCGTTTGTGGAGTTAAACTCCAAGCCTCGTTCTCTAACAAAAATTTTTCTCAGCATGGCATGGTAGAACTCTACAGGAGACTCATTAAAAATTTTTGCTCATCGACATCCGTGCGTGCCGCAGAAGTGGATGCCTCGCGCGTTATTCTCCTCTTCGGTGCCATGACACTACAATAATCCAACCAACAAAAAAATACCACCAACAAAATTGTCCCACCACCACCACCACAATATTCAACAATTATATTCCACAAAAATACCCCAAACTTAACAATTTCAATATCCACACCAATAATCCAAAAATCCAATCTTTAGCAACATCAACACAATATAGTTACACAAACTGAAATTCCAAGAAGTGCATTGCCAAAGTACCTCAATAATTCGAAATTTGTAGTAGTTTGGAGTCCTTGTCAAACTTGTGGGTTGGTGTTGATTTAGTCTTCTAAGTCTGCAAATCTAGAACAATTTGAGACTAATTTGCATAATATAGTAGTGAAATTGAAGAAATGTGCAAAGATTGGAGTAAAATCTGAAGAAAAATAGCAAGAGGTGATTTTTTTGGGAGGGTTTTCGTTTGGAGTGAATGTGTAATTGTGTGTTAGTGTGTGAGTTCGGGTTTTAAAAATCTGAATATGCGCTTTACCGATCGATCGGTATAATGTACCGATCGATCGGTACATTGCCGTAGCTTTTTTATTTTAATTCCCAGATTTGCCGATCGATCGGTATGATTTACCGATCGATCGATCCATGGCCGTAGCTTTTTATTTTAATTCCTCGAGTTAACGATCGACCGGTAAAATATACCGATCTATCGGTGAATTTCTGATTTTTTCAAATTTTTTTTATATAAATGCAGTCAAGAGTCAACAACCAAACTAAAATCATGAAACTACCTACTAAATTCAAAAATGAAGGAGAAAGAAGAAAAATTAGTTCTTGATTTATAGTCTCAAGCTGGACTTCTTACCCAATAGCTTTAACGGCTCGAAGTATGTGGATTAATGTCATCCACGTTGCAGTGTCTCAACCACTCACCATTTACCACATAAGTGCCTCGAATAGGATCACTTACCTTAATTGCTCCATGAGCATAGACAGTAGTCACCGTGAATGGTCCAACCCATAAAGCTTTTCGCTTGCTTTGGAAAATGCAAGGTGGTGGCGCTTTATGCAATTGCATTGTCTCTGCCTTCATGAATGTCCTTTTCTCCTTGAGCTTCTTAGCCTTTTTTGACTTTACCATGTCATGGCTCTTGCCTTCTTTAGTCTCTAGCTCGGTCTTCACGTCCACCTCATTAGTACCTTGCACCACATCAACAAGCAAATTGTCAATCATGTTAACTTTTAGATAATCATGCTCGTTGTGTGTGTGTGTTGAAGATTTGAACATATTGAATGTAACCTGATTCTCTCCTACACGGAGGATCAACTTCCCTTCTTCAACATCAATGCTGGCTCTTCCAGTAGCCAAGAATGGGCGTCCCAGGATCAATGGCATTCTCACATCCTCCTCCATATCCAACACTAGGAAATCCACCGGGAAGGCGAATTGATCTATCTTGACTGGCACATCTTCAATGATTCCTAGTGGGTAGGTGATAGACTTGTCCGCCATTTGCAACACTACCCTTGTGGGCTTCGGCTCTCCCAATCCAAGTCTCCTAAAAACAGACAAATGCATCAAGTTCACACTAGCACCCAAATCACATAACGATTTAATAGAAGAAATAGGCCCAATAGTGCAAGGAATAGAGAAACTCCCTGGATCTTTTAACTTCATAGCTTCTTTTGCACCATAGCACTACATTCCTCAGTCAAAAAGACAGTCTCGTGCTCTCTCAATTTCTTTAAGAATTTGGCATAATTAGGCATTTCTCGTAATGTATCAATAGATGGTATATCGATATGCAAATTCTTAAGCATGTCTAAAAATTTGGCAAAGTTTGAATCAACCTTTGCCTTATTAATTGTTGCAGGAAATGGGAGAGGAATGTGTACCTTTTCTTGTGGTGAGATCGGTATAGTGGCTCCAGTGGACTTACCCTTGTTGCACGGTTGCTCCTTCTCTTGCTTCATTGAAATCTTTCCCGTCTCCTTCTTGGCACCATGTTCCTTTCCACTCCTCAAGGTCACGGCATTGGCTTGCTCCCTTGGATTCTTCTCGGTGTCACTCGGTAGAGTTCCTTTATATGAACTTGACAAGTAATTCCTCCATGCTCGGCTTTGATTGGTAACCCGGTGGTGGTTGGGGATTCAAAATATTCTTTTGGTCGGACCAAGAGAAGTTTGGATGATTCCTCCATGGTTGGTTATAGTTATTGGAGTAAGAGTTACCCTGTTGTGGCCTGTTTCCTACAAAGTTAGCGTTTTCATTAGATTCCACAAATGGATTACCTGCCTGGCATTCCGTGCTCTGATGGTTGCCTCCACATAGATCACATATGACCACTTGAGCTTGCATCGCCGTCATGCTCAAGCTATCCATTTTCTTATTCAAGGCTTCCAATTGAGCTTTCATTGCTGTTACCTCATCAACTTGTTGTACCCCAATCGGTCTCTTGGGCACATTCCTTTCGGACTGCCACTGGTAACTGTTGGATGACATCTCTTCCAAAAGTGTGTAAGCTTCCTCAGGTGACTTCCTCATAATGGTACCTCCTGCCGCTGCATCAATCGTAGATCTATTAGAAGAAAATAAAGCATTATAAAATGTTTGTACCTGAAGCCAAATCGGAAGGCCATGACGTGGGCATTTTCGAAGTAAATCCTTGAATCGCTCCCACGCTTCATACAATGTCTCTGGATCATGTTGCACAAATGTGGTGATATCGTTTCGCATCTTCGCTGTCTTGGAAGGGGGAAAGTATTTTGATAAGAATGCGTGCGCCATCCCCTCCGAAGTAGTAATAGATCCTACAGGTAAAGAGTTTAACCAAGCTTTAGCCTTGTCTTTTAATTAAAAAGGAAAAAACGTAATCTGATGGCGTTTTCAGAAACGCCATTTTGTTTGAATGTGTCACAAATCTCCAAGAAGTTGGAGATGTGATCATTTGGGTCATCAGTGGCTGCTCCCCCAAACATTACAGAGTGTTGAATCATCTGGATTATGCCAAGGTTGATCTCGAAGTTATTAGCCTGAATCCTTGGTCTAGTGATGCTAGACATATTGCCTTGAAAAGTTGGTTGTGCATAGTCCATCATGGATCTTGTAATTGGCACTTCCTCGTTGTTTCCAGTACCATTCCCTCAATTGTTCTCATCCATCTCTCTAGTTGCTTTCCAAAGTCTTCTGCAAGTTCGTTCAATCTCTAAGTCAAGTGGCTCTAGTGTAGGCTTGTCATGTCGTAGCATGCACTACAAAGACAACTACCTGCAAAAATCAAAACAACAAAGGAACATCAGTAGTGAAATAGTAAAAACAGTAATAAAAGTAACAAAAAAAAATGGCTAAATTATAGTCAACTAACCTCTTATACTTAAACTATTCATCGGCAACGACGCCAAAAACTTGATCGCTTTTATTTTAAACAATTAATTACAGTCGCTCGATTTTATACCGCAAGTGCACGGTGTCAAGTTTTAGTATAGTGATTTAAAAATAGGGATGTCGTACCAAAGGGACTAGTAGTAATTACCAAATTTAACTAGCGTTCTATATTTAACCTACGAAATTGTTTTGAAAGATTAACTAATTTACTCAACTCCAAGAAATCAACCACACCACCAAGAAATAAGATATTAAAAAGTAGAGATAAATATCGAGACTTCGGTTCACTTGAGTAATCCCCCACAATTCATCTACTAGTTCCAATTAAAATTAATGCATCTAAGGTGACAAGTTTTTCGGTTATATCTAATACATTCTCTCGAGTTATATTAACCCTAACACCGAATTGCAGTAAGTAACTCTCGTTCACTTATTTAACAATTCAATGTTGCATACGTTCTATGAAAACCCTTAACTTTCCATTACTAGATATCTATAGCTATCACTCGTGTATTTGACGTCATCTCTCGATCTCAGTCTGAAATCCATGGTTTATGTTATTGGTTCCGTATTACAATATCATCTCTCGATCTCAATTGTAAACTAACATCATTCAAAGGGTAGCTAATCCTTTAAAAGCACTAACAGCATAACACAAACTCAAAAATAACAAGAACTCAATCAAAAACTATAACTAAAACTATGGGTTCATACACAAGATCCCCTTGTCTCGATAACAAACATAGCCTATAATCATCTTTTCAAAGCAAAACAACATCAAAAACTATAAATCAAATAAGCTAAAGGTTCAGAAATACTAATAAACACGAGGAATTGACTCCGAGCGTCGTTCGTCTTCCGTCTCTTTGTTGAATCCTTGCTTGGTGGCTTGAAGATGGTGGAGAGCTGAATTCTATAGTGAAAAGTCAGTCAAAAAATCTGTTTAGGGCCGGCCACTTTGTCTCTTAAATAGTGGAGAAGAATTACTTTCTAGTTTCTTATAAAACACAAATTCTTAAAGGTAATTTTTTTTTCAGATTTTCTTGGCTACCGATCGATCGGTAAGATGTACCGTCGATCGGTATTTCCACGAATTAAAATTTAAGGTACGGCATTCTACCGATCGATCTGTAGATCTTACTGATCGATCGGTAGTTTCTTCAAAATTTCCCCAACTTCTGCCTCTCTAGCGATCGATCGCTATATCCTAGCAATCGATCGCTACCTAGAAATCTTTACAAGTTGAGATTCTTCGCCACTTCGGTTCGCTCAGTTGAGTCTTTTTTCATCATTTTAAGCATAAACTCTCCAATTTCATATAATCTGACCTTGATTCCTGAAATAAACAAAAACAAAACAAAAGCGCATAATATCGTCCAGGAATCAACTTAAACAGTATTAAAAATCCTAGAAATATAAGTGTAAAAATCACATTTATCACCTTAGGCGAGGTTAGTCTGCAAGTTATCCGATTCCTTCATAAACCGCACAGCCCAACCCTAATTCGTTTCCTACTTTAGGGCGTAAGGTATAATCAAGATATAAGAAAGATTTAGAGAAATCTGGGAGATAGATGGGCAACAGCCTTATTTTTATTCTGAAAATACTTATAATATCTATTACATTAAAACATCTCCTTTTGGGAGGAGACGGACTTGCTTAGCCTCGCATATAGATGAGGCTTGACTTAAGAACACATAAACTGAAATACAGAACAATATTACAAACGTTTACAAAAACGAAAGAAATAAATTATTACCAAGCTGTGGAAGTTGAAAGATTACAAAGCTTGGGGACTCTAATTTTTATTCTCAGAAAACTATGGAGAATTTTCAATGTCCTTAGCTTCCTGAATAAGTGCCCTTTTATAGGCATGGATCCAGAATTCAACTTCGGATTCTAATTCTTGATAATTGTTGGGTGCGCCCGTGAGTGCGCCTTAACTTTCACGTGGTTTGGCATCTTTGTCTGGTTATGTCAACTTTTCTCGTGAGTGGTCCATTATTTTTGTCTGAGTACGTTGAACAGTCACCGCACTATTTTTAATGGTCCACGCCTTTTCCTTTGTCGGGGAATCTTTACATTATTGGTTTTTGTGGTCCCCAAACTTTAGGAAAACGGGCTCTCTTGGCAGCATGTCTTTTGTCTTTTCCTGCCTCTGATCTGTCGGGTTTGGATCGGAATCCTTTCCCGAACTCTCGTTCTTTCTGCTCTGGGCATGCTTGGCAAATCCGATCTATCCACCGGCCAATGTGTGCCATGTTGCAGAATTTTCGGTAAGTTCTTTTCCGCCGGAATCTTATTTTCCCAAGGAATTCTCATCTTTGTTTCAAAGAGTTCTTCGGCAAATCTCTTTGATGTTCCTGTCATGGAATTCAGCATGAAGGTACCGTTGGCTGAATTCTGAAAGAACTTAAATGAGTATTTGAGTTTGTCCATTTCCGTTAGACAAACCAAAAGACCCCATGTACGTCTGGTTGAGACTTCATCTTCAGTGATAGTCCCAGCCAAGATTGGTACGCCCTCTGGTAGCGCCATCGTGGGGTCCTCGCTACTTAATCCTTTTTGTATCAATAAATTACACAATGATAAGGTAGAATTAAGTAATAATGTACACTGATTAGAAGTTATACTATGTCAGTTGTTACAACATTTAAAAACTCGTGACATAATATACATCAATTACATATGAACCATCCTAACATGTTCTTTGCCTAATCAGTGGTTCCTTTCGCAGCCGAAGTCAACTCACAATCCCGGCTTTCCCCGTATACGAGTTCCTACAGAAACAACCACACAACATGAGTATTGATATATAACCATCTCAATGCCATATCAATATGTATTCACACTACGATAAATAAACATCTTAAATGTGATTGTTTCTGTATCATATACCATAAAATGCACATATGTCATGACATGTCTCAATCATCATCCTGTTATAACGGGATATATATGATATACCTCTCAGCTCAATATGTCAGTGGCTCAGCCTTCATGTCCCATATTATCATATTTTCGTCATCACACGTTATAACATCCAATTCGTATGCTCAACAGTAGCACATTGCATAGCATCAACTATATGCCTCAATAACATGAATGTACAACCATATGATTACACCAATCATATATCGCAAATCTCAACATATATATAAGCAACATCACATCAACCATAAATCAATACTCGTACGTCAACACGTACCTATCGTGCGATACAAAAATATATAAGTTCAGAAGTCAATGTTTAACCGTCTCTATGTCCTGTCCCCTGTGATGATGCTACATGAATACATACAATGTACCATATCATAATAGGCTTCACTATCAAAGTCCACAAAAATATTACATTTTTCAAAATTTAAATTCTAGAGATTGATCGCCAATATCACGCGATCGATCGCCAAAACATTCTGGCCATCATCTATCTATCTCTATGTTCATGGGATCGATCGCCCATGTGCTAAACCACCTTATGTTTTTGTCTCAGCATCGGCGATCGATCGCCCCTGACTAGCGATCGATCACAATGCTCTGAAATTTTCAGAACATGACGATTTTGATGTCTATCTTCATGGTTTATCTTCTACAACTCCAATATCTAAATCAAAACTTGATAAAGTCATACTATAACAACATATGAATATGTTTTCACAACATTACAACTTGTTTCTTGATGAAAACTCATTTTGTTTCTTGCTTACTATCCTTACCAACTAATTCACTTTCATGTTCTTCTACAAGTTCCTTGGAAGCTCAACTCCAAGACAAAACTACAAGGTGTGTGAAGAGAAGTGTAGAGATTTGCTATGTGTTTGTTGTTTGTGGTGTATTAAGTGTGAAAAAACTGATTTTCACTTCATATAGCTTCTAAAATTCACTCACATGTTAAATGTAAATGAAACTCAAATTCAAATTTCATTCCAAGTAGATGACATAATTCTCTTGTCTGACAACTTCTATGAGGTACCAAATTCATGTCCTACACCCCTTTTATGTCATGGTTCTCAAGTAGAAACTAAACCTCGTTTTCATTCCACATAGAATGAAAGCCATACGTACATATATCTATATATATGTTCTCAACTCAACATATATAATTACCTATCATACTCGGTTCAATCCGAACCCGAGTCCTCATTATTCCGTACTTATCGCATAAGTACTCCATAATCACATTACCATGTATGATCAGCATTTCGAGGCATTACAATTCACCCCTACTAATTGAATTTCATCCTCGAAGTTGAATCTATGTACTACTACTGCAATAACTAAAAACATATACTCAACTATATGTTCAACACAGTAAAAATAATTGCAGTAACATGAACACTCACCAGCAGTATAAGCAACAACATAACGAACATACCAGAGAATAAATCAGGATATTGATGCATCATATGCTGCTCCGTCTCCCATGTTGCCTCCTCGACACCTCGCCTGTCCCATTGTACTTTCACATTGGTATCACTTTACTTCGCAACTTACGCTCTGCTCTATCCAAGATCCTAACTGGTCGTTCCACATATGACACGTCTGTATCCAACTGTACTTCAGACGGTTGCAATACATGACTCGAATCTGGATCATATTTCCTCAACATCGAAACATTAAACACATTATGGATACCACTCAACGATGAGGGCAATCCCAATCTATATGCCAACGTGCCAATACTTTGCAACACCTCATGTGGACCAACATATCGTGGTGACAACTTGCCACGCATGCCAAATCGAACTACACCTCTGAAATGTGAGATTTTCAAGAATACTTTGCCACAAACTTGGAATTCAAGAGGCCTTCGCCGCTTATGCCGTTTATTTGCATAAGCTGCTTGTCTATCTTGTGTGGCCTTCAATTTCTAATCAGCTTCACTTTCTCTTCCAGTTCTCGTACCATATCCGGTCCGGTTAGAGAAGACTGATCCACATCATCCCAATACAATGACGATCTACATCGTCGCCCATACAAAGCCTCAAATGGTGCCATCTGTATACTGGTCTGATAACTATTGTTATATGAAATCTCAACTAATGGCAACGACTCTTGCCAAGAGTTATCAAACTCTACTATACATGCACATAACATAGCCTCAAGCGTCTGTATCGTACGCTCTATCTGACCATATGTCTAAGGATGATAAGATGTACTCAATCGTACTTTAGTCCCCAGTGCTGGCTGTAAACCTTCCCAAAAATGAGAAGCAAACATCGGATCTCGGTCAGATACAATCAAAACTGGTATTCTATGTAGCCTCACTACATTTTAAATATACAACTGAGCCATCTTCAAGTAGGTAAACATCATATTGTATGGTATGAAGTGAGCTACTTTCGTCAGTCTGTCAACTACCACCCAAATAGCATCAGAACCAGAAGAAGTCCTTGGTAAATGGGTCACTAAATCCATATATTATGTTCTCATTTCCATTGCGGAATCTCTAAACTCGTCAATTCACCTCTCCTGGTCTCTGTCTCTCTGCTTTAACTTGTGACAAACAAGACATCTCTTCACAAACTCAAGCACATCATGTTTCATGCGTTTCCACCAAAACTGTGTACGCAAATCTTTGTACATTTTCTTTCCTCCAGGATGTACACTATATCTACTACAATGAGCACGTTGTAGTAGTTCTTGGCGTAGCCCCAATGTAGCAGGAACTACCCAACGCTTTTCATATGTTACAGTCCCATCATTTGCTAGTACAAAATGAGATGGTTTCCCTTGACATACATTTCTTTCCAGTGTTGTACTTCATCATCAGTCTTTTGTGCCATTCTAATATGCACAAATATATCGGGTTCAACCAACAATGTTGACACCCTTACTGGCACTGTCACTGCATCAAACTCATAACCCAATATACAACAAGAAGTCATCAGAGCTGATAATTGAATCATATCATTTGCAGTGTATTGTACATTTTGACTTAATGCATCAGCTGTTAGATTAGCTTTTCCTGGATGATATTCGATCTCAGAATCTTAATCTTTCAAGAGATTCATCCATCTCCTTTGTCTCATGTTCAACTCTGTCTGAGTGAACAAAAATTTCAAACTCTTATGATCAGCATATATGGTAAAGGACGTACCATATAAATAATATCGTCATATCTTCAAAGCAAAGACTATGGTTGCCAGCTCAAGATCATGCACTGGATATTTCATTTCATGTGGCTTCAATTGTCTTGATGCATAAGCCACAACATGTTTATCCTGCATCAATACACAACCTAAACCAAGTAAAGATGCATCAGTATAAAGAGCAAACATGTAATGTCTGATGGAATAATCAACACAGGAGCAGTGGTCAACTGGTGTTTCAATTCGTGAAAACTATGGTCACATGCAACCGACCATATGAAAGGTACTCCCTTCTGTGTCAGCTGTGTCACTGGTTTAGTATATCTTTGAAAATCCTTCAACAAACCATTTTTAGTATCCTTTTAAAACTAAGAAACTACGAATCTTTGGCACATAAGTAGGTGCTGACCAATTCAATACCGCTTCTATATTTTTCAGATACCATCTTTAGAAATCACATGTCCCAAAATTACTACATTATTCAACCAAACTCACACTTGATGAGTTTGGCATATAGTTGATGTGTTCTCAAAATTTGCAACACCATATGCAAATGTTGGACATGTTCTGGTTCACGTCGAGAATAGATTAGTATATCATCAAAAACAGAATGACAAATTGATCAAGGTATGCGTTAAAGACTCTATTCATCAAACTCATGAAGACAACTAGAACATTAGTCACACAAAATGGCATAACTAGGAACTCATAATGTCCATAACGAGTTCTGAATGCTGTCTTCTGCACATCTTCTTCCCTCACACGTATTTGATGATATCCAGATCTCAAATCAATCTTAGAATAGATCATCGATCCCTGCAACTGATCAAACAAATCATCAATACGGGGAAGATGATATTTATTTTTAATCGTTACCTTGTTCAACTGTCTGTGGTCAATGCACAATCACATTGATCCATCCTTCTTATTTACAAACAATACCGGAGCACCCCAAGGCGATACACTAGGACGTATGTATCCCTTGTCAAGTAAATCTTGCAACTGAGTACTCTCTCAGTTCAGGTGGTGCCATGCGATATGGTGCCCGTGAAATTGCAGATGTACCAGGTAGTAATTCAATGCAAAATTCCACCTCATGACTTGGTGGAAATCCAGGAATCTCATCTGGAAACACATCGACATATCTGAGACTACTGGTATCTCCTCGACTTGTATGTCTACCTTTTTCTCAGTTACATCAAGCACATATATCAAATAACCTGGATGTCCACGTTCTAACAAACGGGACAACCGGATAGCAGATATCAAAGGAATCTTTGCACAAGATTCTTGTCCATAGAAGATCCACTGGTTTCCATTTTCTAATTGAAACCGCACTGTCTTCTGACAACAGTCCACAACAGTTTGATATCTACTCAACACATCAATACCCACAATACAGTCAAAATCAGTCATCTCGAGCATAATCAAATATGTCTTTTTTCCATAGTCATCAAACTGAATAGAACAATCAGACACACCCTGACAAGTCAGAACAATCGTTCCGATGGGTGACGAGACATACATATGCATCAACAATGGAGACGAGCAGATATGATACCGATCAATAAAACTTTGTGCAATAAACGAATGTGATGCACCGGTATCAATCAATAAGAAAGCATGATAAGTAAATAAACAACACTTACCAGCTATCTCATCATCAGGAGCTACCTATGCTTGCTCATTGTTCAGTGCATACACCTGAACTTGGGGCGGTCCTGCTCTTTGTCCCCCCACCAGTCCGAGGTACAAACTTTGGTCTCTACTGCATTGTACTTTCTGACACATTCCCTCTGGTCTGTTGTCCTCCCGCTTGAGGACAATCTCGTATCATGTGCCCTTTCCTCCTACAGCCAAAGCAACTGGACCATAAGTGTGTGGACAATCTCTCCTATAATGTGGTCCTCCATAATTGAAGCATCTCAAGCCTCTACTACTGCTGCCTTGGGACTGTCCTTTGACAACTCGTTCTCCCCCTTTCCGAGTATCAAATCTCCTACCACCAAATCTCGAGGATGATGCACCTCCTCGTGATGGTTTAAATTGATCCCCTCCGGGTCTCATACTATCTGATGTAGGTTTCTGAATTTGTCGTACATCCTTGTATGCCCCAATTCCTAGCTCGGCCATCTCTGCCCTAGTCAGCGCATCCTCAAACGAAGTAGGGTTATTAGAAATAACCCTATCAAACAACTCAGGTCATAAACCTTTAACAAATTGTCTGATCTTAGCCTTAGTGTTTGCCGCTATATGAGGTACATACCTCAACAAAGAAGAATAATGCAAAGCATAATCAGCTACCTTCATTATTCCTTGTTTCAAATTGGTGAATTCATCTTCCTTCAACTGCTGTGCAGCAATAGAGAAATAGTGATCCAAAAATTGGGTTCTGAACACATCCCAATCGACAGTCTGTCCTTGAGCTCTCAACTCAAGTAATGTCGCCTTCCACCACATCATTACTTTCTTTGCCAACTGGAACTCAGCCAAACGTAACCAGGCTGACATGGCACACAGTGCTGACACAAAGATATGTTCAATGCATTCTAATCATTCCTCAGCCTGTTCACCATATTCATTTCCCTCGAATCGAGGTGGCTGATAAATCAGAAACCGGGTCACGTCAACTCTCCAGATAACAACACTTGTTCCACTGGCCCTTGACCTACTGGTCATGGTGGCACATGAGCCAAACTCACACTAGCATTGTCACTCATGGCATTCCCAACTTCTTCTTGAGGATTTACAGGTATTCTTTCTGCCATTACTGCACATCAAGGGTTAACAACACCATTCAAATGTATAAAGCATGTTAATATAACATCATCAAAGATATCAACATGCTTTCAAGTGACTAGGCAACTCTCTAGTTCACTTCATCTTCCCTTGTTCACCCAGTTCTCGAACCACTGCTCTAATACCACTAATGTGGGGTCCTCGCTACTTAATCCTTTTTGTATCAATGCATTACACAATGATAAGGTAGAATTAAGTAATAATGTACACTGATTAGAAGTTATACTATGTCAGTTGTTACAACATTTACAAACTTGCGACATAATATACATCAATTACATATGAACCATCCTAACATGTACTTTGCCTAATCGGTGGTTTCTTTCGCAGTCGAAGTCAACTCACAATCCCGGTTTTCACCATCTATGAGTTCCTACAGAAAAAACCACACAACATGAGTATTGATATATAACCATCTCAATGCCATATCAATATGTATTCACAATATGATAAATAAACATCTCAACTGTGATTGTTTCTGTATCATATACCACAAAATGCACATATGGCATGACATATCTCAATCATCATCCTGTTATAACGGGACATATATGATATGCCTCTCAGCTCAATATGTTAGTGGCTCAGCCCTCACGTCCCATATTAGCAACACATATCATATTTCCGTCCTCACACGTTATAACAGCCAAATTGTATGCTCAACAGTAGCATACCTTGCATAGCATATGCCTCAATAACATGAATGTACAACCATATGATTACACCAATCATATATATCAAATCTCAACATATATATAAGCAACATCTGATCAACCATAAATCAATACTCGTACGTCAACACGTACATGTTGTGCGATACAAAATATATAAGTTCCGGCGTCAATGTTTAACCGCCTCTCCGCAATGTCCCCTGTGATGATGCTACATGAATACCAACAATGTAATGTCATAATAGACTTTACTATCAAAGTCCACAAAAATATAACATTTTTCAAAATTTAAATCCTGGCGGCGATCGCCAATATCACGCGATCGATCGCCAAAACATTCTAGCCATCAGCGATCGATCTCTATGTTTCATGAGGTCGATCGCATGCTAGCGATCGATCGGTTGAGATCACGTGATCGATCACCCATGTGCTAAACCGCCTTATGTTTTTGTCTCAGCATCGGCGATCAATCGCCCTCTGACTAGCGATCGATCACGGATGCTCTGAAAGTTTCAGAACATGACGATTTTGATGTCTATCTCCATGGTTTATCTTCTACAACTCCAATATCTACGTCAAAACTTGATAAAGTCATACTATAACAACATATGAACATGTTTTCATAACATTACAACTTGTTTCATTGATGAAAACTCATTTTGTTTCTTGCTTCAACATATCATGCTTCAATTCTTCATAAACTAGCACAAACAAAGAAATACACCAACTAACATCATAAAACTGGTGAAGTCTTACTATCCTTACCAACTAATTCACTTTCATGTTCTTCTACAAGTTCCTTGAAAGCTCAACTCCAAGACAAAACTACAAGGTGTGTGAAGAGAAGTGTAGAGATTTGTTATGTGTTGGTGGTGTATTATGTGTGAAAAATCTGATTTTCACTTCATATAGCCTCTAAAATTCACTCACCATGCATGTTAATTGTAAATGAAATTCAAATTCAAATGTCATTCCAACTAGATGACATAATTCTCTTGTCTCACAACTTCTATGAGGTACCAAATTCATGTCCTACACCCCTTTTATATCATGGTTCTCAAGTAGCAACTAAACCTTTTTTTCATTCCACATAGAATGAAAGCTCATGCATACATATATATAATTTTTTTTTTCTCAACTCAACATATATAATTACTTATTATACTCGGTTCAATCCGAACCCAAGTCCTCATTATTTCGTACTTATCGCATAAGTACTCCATAATCACATTACCATGTATGATCAACATTTCGAGGCATTACAACCATTTTTATATTTTTAAGGCATTCCCGTCTGGTCGCTTGAACTTGATAAACTGAAAAGCCTAATGAAGCCTTTCTTTGCTGGTTCTGGAGCAGCACTGAAAAATACAACTCCAAAATGTCTCCTCTGGCCAAATGTGGATTATTGGCCCATGTCTCGTAAACATCTTCTCTAATCCACTTTGATAATTTTGATATTTCAGATAATGCTGGTGCAACAGTATAAACCGAAACAAGAGCTCCAAAATTATACCATTCATGAACTTCGTTTGGATGGCTACCTTGTCTCATCCAAACCCTTGGATATTTTTCGGAGATATCAACAATAGTTTTGTCTGGATTGATACCCCGTCTGGTTATTAGTTTCTCCCAAGTGCATTGGTAATCCTGCATAAGTGAAGAAACTAAATCATCATTAATTTGAACCGTAGAATTACCAGTCATTGGCCTAAGGTTCACCTTTTCATCTTTTACCCCAGAGGTGCTGGGTTGACTTGAAGATTCAGATTGTGATAACACCTGGCCCTCAACCTTCGCCACAACTTGTACATCCTCAAGGACTGCATCATCTGTAGCACTCTTGACAGGGGTACTTGAATCTCTTGCCTCCGGGTTAGATGAGCTCCGTTCACTAAACACTCATTTTTTGCACCCTTGAAGATGCGACCTGAAGGATGGGCCCCCCTTCATGACTTCAAACAATCGTTCTTGGTCCCGAAACCATGCTTGTATGTGATCAGTAACAAGTTCCTGATCTGCTCATTGAAGTCGTCATGCGACCTCTGCATTGAGACAAAGAGTCCCAAAATCTCGATCAAGGATCTCCAGGTTTTACCTGAGATGCCTCAGTCTCTCGAGGGTATCATTAGCAATGTGTCCATCCGTCTCATGTTAAGAAATATGCAAGAACATTTTTATTAGATTTCACAATGACAATATCATAATCATAATGTTGGCATTCGGCTTGCCATCTTAAAAGTCTGGCCTTTTCTGGTTTTGACTTAATTTTATTTTTCAGAAAAGACTTAACACTAGTATTATCTATTTTTAAGATAAATTTCTTTGCAAGTAAAAATAAAGGCCATTTTTTAAAGGCCTTGCAAACTTCAAGTAATTCTTTCTCATTAATATGCCATCACATAGCTTTGCTATCTTTGAAGAGACCGCTACAGTAGCTGCATGGCCTTTCTCCGTCTGGTTTGGCTTTCATAAGAATTGCTTCCCACCAATGAGCACCTGCATCCGTGTATAACACCAGTTCATCCTCGTCGTTTGGGATTGCAAGCTTTGGTAATTGCCTGCAAACTTCTTTCAGTTGTTTGACAGCTTGTCTTTTTTGAGCGATGGACTGAACATCTTTTTGTGGTTTGCCAGATTATTAATAAACATTCCAGCAAAATTAACAACTCCCAGAAAGCTCTGAAGTTGCTTTAAATCTTTGAGATCAGCTGGATAACTCTGCACCTTCTCAACAATGTGGTTTTGAAGGATGATTCCAGATTCATCAATCTCGATCCCAAGAAACTCGATTTGTCTAGTAGCAATTATTGCCTTCCTTTCGGATAGCACCAATCCTTCCTTGTAGCAAACATCTGAAAAGATTTCCAAATGTGTAATATGCACTTTCATGTTTCTTGACGCAGTGAGGATATAATCAATATATACAAACATGAAGCTGAAGTAATCCTTGAAAAGATTATCCATCTTCCTTTGGAATATCTGGGGAGCATTTGCCAATCTCATTGGCATGACATTCCAGATATAATATCCTTGTGGTGTGGAGAATGATGTGAACTTTCTGCTTGCTTCCTCCATCTTAATCTGGTAAAATCCAGATTTATAATCGAACTTAGAAAATACTTTGGCATTTTTGATGCAATTTATCAAATGTTCAAAATTCAAGATGACGTAGTTTCCTTTGTAGTTCATTACGAATATGGGCTTTCCTATTTTGATTTCTCCGTGATTCCGAACAAGGAATCCTTGATTGCTATATGGAGAAACATATGCTGAGATTAACTTAAGGTCAATGTGATATTCCCGAAATGTTTATGTGATTTTAAACATTAATCATGTTATGAAGATTATGGTATTAATTCTTTGGGTTGAATTAATTATATTGGGGAAATTTATTTCAGGGTGCATGTGATATATGTTGGGAATTTGGGTTGTGGCATGATTATTTGGGATGGGTGTTTATTGTTTTGGTGTAGCACGTTTAAATGGGAATTTAAGTATTTTATTGTTTAAAATACTAAAAATATCATGTGAGGATATTTTAATACATCGTGCTAAATTCTGGGACCAAAACATAACACATCATACCACCCAACACCCAACCACCCCCCAACCCATGCTGCAAGTGGCTGGCTAACCATACCTCTTTCCCCAACTCTCCCATCCACTTCCCTTGTCTGAAACTCCTCCCCTTTCCACCAAAATATCGTCCAGCTCCAGCTTAGCAAGTAGGAAGGTGGAGATTCCAATTTTCTTTGCAAGAAACTTGCCAAAAATCGGAGCAAAAAGGGTAAGGAACCATACCATGTTTTTGGTTAATGTTTTGGTTGAGTTGTGATGGGTTTTGGTGTGAAAATGGCATGCTAGTTTAGGTTTTGGTAAACCTTCGATTCAAGTTCATTTAAGGTGTTATTGTGAAGTTCCTAGCATGTTTACTTGAGCATGTTATATGTGTTATGTGGTAGATTTATTGATTTGAAAGTATGTGTTCAAAAATCTGGGTAAGGAAAATGATACCCTGTTTTCAGAACAGCTTGGATGGGTACTGATATTGTTGGGTGATTTTCATGCATGTGGGTTTAAGTTTGGGTATAACTTTGATTTGATTACACTCATGGTAGTACCTTGTAGCTACTAGCATGTTGGTTTGGGCATGTGGTATATCTTATGTGCTGGTTTGAATGGTATGAATATGAGTGTTCGGAAATCTGGAAAAATCGGGAAGAACACAGAGCTACCGATCGATCGCCGCTGAAGGCGCGATCGATCGCAGAGGTCCAGTAGCCTTTGGCGATCGATCGCCATTAAAGGGGCGATCGATCGCTGATTTTAATTTTGTGGTTAAAGAGGCAATAGCATCTCGCGATCGATCGGGGCTGAGTGGCGATCGATCGCGAGATGACAAAATTTGGCAAATTGTTATTTTTGATTTGTTTTCGGTATTGGATGGTATTGAGGCATCTAATATTGTGTTGTACACTTGTGTAGAGCCATCACAGGTATCCACACAACGCAGGGGATAGAGTCCTGCAATACACCATATTTTGGAAAGGTACCTAAGCGACGTACGGGCATCCCAACGGTAACATGTATTTTATGTTTGTCTATTTGACACATGATAGATGCAAAGTTGTGCATTAAGAGTATGATACATGTTGTCATGCATTGTTGTTGCATGTTTATGTTGTGGAAATAAGAGTGTGTATTCCACGAGTCAAGGTTATCCCAGTGATGATTTTAATGCTTACACTTATACCGCTAAAAATGTGGAGTAAGGCTTGCACATGGAGGCGGGGTATACCATACTAAGCGGGGAAGAAGGTACCGCTAGCGGGGAAGAATGTACCGCTTGTTATGAAATAATGAAGAGGTGAAGATAGTACCGCTCATTATGAAGTTAAGAAGTAAGAAGCATTAAAATACACTGATGATAAACTGACTAAGAAAGATTTAAGATTAAGAAGTGAAGTTATGTCATGACATTTAATTAAGAAGCCATAATTTCATATAATGATTTGATTATGAGTTATGGTACAGGGACAACCAATGGGCGTATTAAATGCATTGGAAATACAGGAAGTATTTTATGTTATGATTTATGCATTTATGTTTTACATTCATATTGTGTTAAATATGAATTATGATGTGCTCATGTGTTGGGGTTGTCTTTGTAGGTGCATTTAAAACAGAGAACAAGGGTCGGGGTTGACACGTTGAGCTTTAAGGAGCGCTACAGAATTAGCAGATCAGAGTTTCAGTTTGTATAGTTTCTACAAGGAGTGTAGTAGAACTATAGTCTTACACGCTGTAGGGTCCTCCTACCTAAACATCATCTTTAACACATATAATGGACTAAACATGTATTAATAACATCTCAAGGTTAAGGTTGTAGTTTGAGCTATAAGATTACAGGCCCAAAAAAATGAAATTTCAAACTTAATTGATTACATTCTCAAAATGAATGTTGAAGCGATAGAATTATACTACTCCTAGAGTAGAGACTATCCAAAAATCATGTATCGTAATTTCTTTCATGCTCCTCATAGCTCACTGTCTCAACCCGACCCTGAGCCTTCTGTCCAAAAGTGTACCTACAGGGACAACACATCGTGAGCATGCACATCTTTACTTAATCATCCTAAAAGAATCATAACAGTAAATGCATGAAATCTTAGTTTAGTAAACTTGCTAGTTATTCGTTAACTTCTTCTTGTTGACCCTGATTTACATTCATACGTATGGACGTCTTACCCTGTTATATGGCGTCTTACCATATCATAAACATCGTATGGCATCTTGCCGTGTGGGCGTCTTACCCAATCATAACATCGTATGGCATCTTACCATATCATGACATCGTATCATGATATAAACATCATATAAACATCATCGTTACTTATCATAATCATCCTCATGGACATCGTATCCTCTTCACTTATCATAAACATCATCATCATAACTTACTTATCATACTCATTACTCATCATAACATCATTATCATAATTTACTTATCATACTCATCATCATAAACATCATCATCATAATCATCATCATCATAATCATCATCATTATAAACATCATCATTATAAACATCATATGTAGGAGTATTGTTTAACGTCCGATGCCCGTACGTTTCTTACGTACCTTAATTCCCAAAAGTGGAGAAATCGGAGAGCTTTATCTCCTTGAGGTTGTGGGTACCTGGGATGGTTCTACATAACCATACAAATCGATATTAGAATCTAAATATAGTCCAATATCCAAAAAATCCCACAAAACATCAAAAATATACATTTTTATACCTCGCGATCGATCGCCGCCCAGGCCCGATCGATCGCGAGATCATACTGGACGGGGCTCAAAATTTTACATCTTGGCGATCGATCGCCACTTTTGGAGCGATCGATCGCGATCGATCGCCCAAAGGTGGCGATCGATCGCCAAATGCTACTGGCGCCCACTGCTGGCTCGCGATCGATCGCCAAAAATGGGCGATCGATCGCCAGTCCCTGTACATCGAAAAATCGCCATTAATGAGCATTTTTCAAGCCTTTCTTCATGCCTTACAAATCCAAACTTCCCTACAACATCAATAACATCATAACCCACTAAAACCCACATAAAACACTTCAAAAATCATACCCCAACCATAAACAATATATATCCAAAACAAACCCACATAAATCATCAAAAACGAACCCATTTCAACACCAAACATCATAAAAACTTTAGGAAGGGTTCCATACCTCTTGTAGGCTCCAAATCTTAACAAAGATCACACAAACAAAGTTTTTGTGAAGCTTTCCTTCTCCTTCCTTGGTGGATTTCGAAAATGGGAAGGGTTTTGAGTTGGGAAATGATTTTGGGGATTTTAAAAAGTGATTGGTAAAGTGGGGTTAAAGTGATGGGTAAAGGGTTAAAAAGGGGTTGTTTAATTTAATTAAAAAATATGTACCCCAAACTTAACATGATGTATAAAATACTCCAACATGGTATTTTAAAAGCATCTTGCAACATGCTACAAACTTCCCTTAAATTCATGCTTTCCTCATAACTGGTAATCAATATTATTAAATCATGCTAACACTTCATTACCCATCATATAACTTAATTACCAACATAAATAATCACATGACCATCATTAATGCCCAAATTGCATATAATTGATTTCGGGGCATCACATTACTCCCCTACTTATAAGATTTCGTCCTCGAAATCGCATGTACTTACCCATAAAGAATCTAAACATAAATCATACCAGAAAATAGTTCCGGGTAATGCTGCACCATATGCCGTTCCGTCTCCCACGTAGCCTCCTCGACACCCCGACGATCCCACTGAACTTTGACCATCGGTCTAACTTTACTTCGTAATCTGCGATCCTCACGATCCAGAATTCTGATCGGTCGTTCAACGTAGGATACATCTGAATCCAGCTGCACTTCAGTAGGCTGTAATACATGAGACGGATCTGGCTCATACTTCCATAGCATAGAAACGTGGAAAACATCATGAATCCCAGATAAAGACGGCGGTAGAGCCAAACGGTAAGCCAATGTACCAATACGCTGCAACACCTCATAAGGTCCGACATATCTCGGAGATAACTTTCCCCGCATACCAAAACGGACCACACCCCTGAAGGGTGAGATTTTCAAGAAAACCTTGTCCCTTACTGGGAATTCTAGCGGCCGTCGCCACTTATTGGCATAGGCTGCTTGCCTATCTTGGGCCGCTTTCATCTTTAAACGTATCATCTTAATCTTTTCTTCCATGTTCTTAATCATATCCGGTCCTCCGACCGCTTTACTAGTCAAGTCCTCCCAATACAGCGGTGACCTACAGCGTCGTCCATAAAGAGCTTCAAAAGGGGCCATTTGTATGCTCGCCTGATAGCTGTTATTATAGGAGAACTCTACCAGTGGTATAGAATCTTGCCACGGAGTATCAAACTCCAAAACACATGCCCTCAGCATATCTTCGAGCGTCTGTATAGTACGCTCCGTTTGGCCGTCTGTCTGAGGGTGATAAGCTGTACTCAGTCTCACCTCGGTGCCCAAAGCTGTCTGGAGACCCTCCCAGAAATGAGAAGTAAACCTTGGGTCTCTGTCAGACACGATCGAGACTGGAACCCCATGCAACCTCACTACATCCCGTACATATAATTGGGCCATCTTTAAGTATGTGAAAGTCATGTTGTAAGGGATGAAATGAGCTACCTTCGTCAGCCTATTAACGATCACCCAGATCGCATCAAATCCAGAGGTCGTTCTTGGTAGGTGGGTCACGAAGTCCATAGATATGTGTTCCCACTTCCACTTAGGTACTTCCAAGCTCTTCAGCTCACCACCAAGCCTCTGTCTTTCTGCCTTTACTTGTTGGCAGATCAAACATCTTTTGACGAAAGTCATAACATCACGCTTCATGCGTCTCCACCAGAATTGACCGCATAGGTCCTTGTACATCTTCCTTCCCCCTGGGTGGATACTGAACCGACTACTGTGGGCTCGCTCCAAAATTCCTCTACGCAACTCTGGTGTATCTGGGACTACCCATCGGTTGCCCAGCCTCAAGGAATCATCTTCTGCCATTCTGAACTTTGATGGTTGTCCTCGAAGTACTATCGATGACCATCTCTGAATCTCATCATCCAACCTCTGGGCTTTCCTGATAGCCTCAAATATCTCTGGCTCAGCCAACAAGGTCGACACTCGCACCGGCGACATGTCCACATCAAAATCACAGCCCAGATGGCAATAAGAAGTCATCATAGCTGATAAACACATAGCGTCCTCAGCAGTACTCTTCACCTTCCGACTTAAGGCGTCTGCTATCAAATTTGCTTTACCGGGATGGTACTCAATCTCACAGTCATAATCCTTGAGTAGATCCATCCATCTTCTTTGACGCATATTCAGTTCAGCCTGGGTGAATAGAAACTTCAGGCTCTTATGACCCGTAAAAATGGTAAATGAAGTACCATAAAGATAATGACGCCAAATCTTCAAGGCGAAAATGATGGCTGCCAGTTCCAGATCATGGACTGGGTATCTGGTCTCATGAGGCTTCAAGCCACCACGTGCTTATCTTGCATCAACACACAGCCTAAACCTTGTAGTGATGCATCCGTGTACAAAGCAAATCTCTTATTCTCAGAAGGAATCACCAATACTAGCGCTGTCGTCAAACGACGCTTCAACTCTTGGAAGCTTTCCTCACAAGCTTCGGACCAATAGAACGGGACTCCTTTCTGAGTCAGCTGCGTCAATGGCTTAGCGATCTTAGAGAATCCCTCGACGAAACGTCGATAATAACCCGCTAAACCAAGGAAGCTCCGTATCTCGGGCACAGAAGTGGGTGCAGCCCACTCCATAACAGCTTCAATCTTCCTGGGATCCACAGATATTCCACTGCTAGATATAACATGGCCCAAGAATACCACACTGTTCAACCAGAACTCGCACTTGCTGAGCTTTGCATATAACTGATGATCCCTGAGGATCTGGAGTACCGTCCTCAAGTGCCTCACATGTTCCTCTTCAGTTCGGGAGTAGATGAGTATATCGTCAATGAAAACTATGACGAATTGATCCAAATATGGCTGGAATACTCTGTTCATCAAACTCATGAAAACAGCTGGGGCATTCGTCACCCCAAAAGGCATGACTAGGAATTCATTGTGCCCATATCTAGTCCTGAAAGCTGTCTTCTGGACATCATCCTCTCTTACTCGAATCTGATGGTACCCCGACCTCAGATCGATCTTACTGTAGAGCCTCGTACCCTGCAACTGATCAAACAAATCATCGATCCTCGGAAGTGGATACTTATTCTTTACTGTAGCTTTGTTCAGTTGTCTGTAATCGATGCACAAACGCATCGAACCATCTTTCTTCTTCACAAATAAGACTGGTGCACCCCAGGGTGATACGCTAGGGCGTATATAGCCCTTATCAAGGAGCTCTTGCAACTGAATCTTTAACTCCTTTAGCTCCGCTGGTGCCATCCTATATGGGGCACGAGAAATGGCAGACGTTCCCGGTAGTAACTCAATCCCAAACTCGACCTCTCTCGTCGGTGGGAATCCGGGAATCTCCTCCGGAAAGACATCAGGGAACTCCGCCACTACGGGCACATCCTCAACTTTTACTTCTTCTTTCTTTTCCGTAACATCAACGGCATATATGAGATATCCTGTATGGCCTCGTTCCAACAACTGCGCCATCTTGACAGCAGATATCAACGGAATCTTAGAACGAGAACCATCCCCAAAGAATGTCCATTGGACTCCCACATCCGATCTGAATCGGACGGTCCTCTGCCTGCAGTTCACAACTTCCTGATACCTGTTCAGAACATCAATGCCTACAATGCAGTCAAAGTCTGACATCCCCAGAACAATCAAATCTGACCTTAGCTCATTATCCTCAAAATAAATGAGGCCATCATAGATAATACGATCAGTAGTCATACTTCTTCCAGCGGGGGTCGAGACTATAAGAGGCGTGGGAGACGGAGAAGTGCATATGTGGTGCCTTTCCACAAAACTTGTCGACACGAAAGAGTGTGATGCACCTGTGTCGATCAATATAAAAGCAGGGTGCGTAAATAAAAGACACGTACCCGCTATAACCTCCTCCGGAGCTGCTGTAGCTTGCTCCCTCGTCAAAGCATAAACCTGCCCCTGAGGTGGCCCCATGGGCTGACCTCCATACTGCCTCGGTACAAACGGTGGCCTGTGCTGTACTGCTCTTTCTGCAGGCCTCCCTGTAGAGTTCGGTGGTCCTTCCCGGTTGGGACATTGCCGAGCAAAGTGGCCCTTGCTGCCACAAACATAGCATCCCACGCAGTCTTTTGTCAGATGTGGTTGCCCACAATTAGAACACATAACCTTCCCAAATCTGCCTCCCTGAGGCTGTCCTCTTCCTGACTGGGCATCATCCCTACGGTTTCCTTTCCAACGGTTGTCGGGCCTCTTACCACTGAACCTTGACGCCGATGTGTTTCCTCTTGGTTTGAACTGATCACCACTTGGCTTCAAATTATCAGTAGTGGATTTCTGAAGGGGTGCTGGAGGTGGTACGACATCAGTGTATGCACCAACTCCTAGCTCGGCTAACTCAGCCCGTGACAGTGCATCATCAAAGCAAGTAGGGCCATAAGTGATCACCCTATCATACAGTTCCGACCTCAAGCCCTTCATGAAGTTCCTCATCTTTGCTTGCGTACTTGTGGCGATATGAGGCACATATCTGAGTAAGGAACAGTATTGAAGAGCATAATCTGATACTAACATGCTACCTTGCTTGAGGTGAGTAAATTCGTCTTCCTTGGCTTGTCGTGCAGCAGCCGAAAAATAGCGGTTTAGAAACCGAGTTCGAAACATCTTCCAATTTACTTCATAACCTTGAGCCTCTTGCTCTACCACTGTGGTCTTCCACCACATCAGCGCCTTCTTGGCCAACTGGAACTCTGCTAGTCTTATCCAGGCCGTCTTAGCACAAGGAGCTGCCACGAAAATTTGCTCTATTCTTTCTAACCACTCTTCAGCTTGTTCCCCTGTTTCCGTTCCTTCAAAGGTCGGGGGTCGGTATGCAAGAAACTGAGTCAAGCTCAGTTCCCCAGGCAGCAATTGCTGTTCAGACGGTTCTTCGCCAAAGGCTGGCGGGGGTAGAGGATTCGTGCGTCCGGCACTTGCATTGACACTCACAGCGTCACCCACTTCCACGTTTGCTGCCATACTGCAAGACAAGGGTTAACAACAATACCCAAAAGCAGTTCATATAATACCTCGTTAGATAAACAAAACATGTTAGCACAACATCATATACTTCATATGCAACTTATGCACAAAACATGTTTAAAAGTAAGCACCTAGCTAACTTATTGCTAAGGCTACCCTTCACTCATTCCCGGGTTATCTAACCACTGCTCTGATACCACTAATGTAGGGTCCTCCTACCTTAACATCATCTTTAACACATATAATGGACTAAACATGTATTAATAACATCTCAAGGTTAAGGTTGTAGTTTGAGCTATAAGATTACAGGCCCAAAAAAATGAAATTTCAAACTTAACTGATTACATTCTCAAAATGAATGTTGAAGCGATAGAATTATACTACTCCTAGAGTAGAGACTATCCAAAAATCATGTATCCTAATTTCTTTCATGCTCCTCATAGCTCACTGTCTCAACCCGACCCTGAGCCTTCTGTCCAAAAGTGTACCTACAAGGACAACACATCGTGAGCATGCACATCTTTACTTAATCATCCTAAAAGAATCATAACAGTAAATGCATGAAATCTTAGTTTAGTAAACTTGCTAGTTATTCGTTAACTTCTTCTTGTTGACCCTGATTTACATTCATACGTATGGACGTCTTACCCTGTTATATGGCGTCTTACCATATCATAAACATCGTATGGCATCTTGCCGTGTGGGCGTCTTACCCAATCATAACATCATATGGCATCTTACCATATCATGACATCGTATCATGATATAAACATCATATAAACATCATCGTTACTTATCATAATCATCCTCATGGACATCATATCCTCTTCACTTATCATAAACATCATCATCATAACTTACTTATCATACTCATTACTCATCATAAACATCATTATCATAATTTACTTATCATACTCATCATCATAAACATCATCATCATAATCATCATCATCATAATCATCATCATTATAAACATCATCATTATAAACATCATATGTAGGAGTATAGTTTACCGTCCGATGCCCGTACGTTTCTTACGTACCTTAATTCCCAAAAATGGAGAAATCGGAGAGCTTTATCTCCTTGAGGTTGTGGGTACCTGGGATGGTTCTACATAACCATACAAATCGATATTAGAATCTAAATATAGTCCAATATCCAAAAAATCCCACAAAACATCAAAAATATACATTTTTATACCTCGCGATCGATCGCCGCCCAGGCCCGATCGATCGCGATATCATACTGGACGGGGCTCAAAATTTTACATCTTGGCGATCGATCGCCACTTTTGGCGCGATCGATCGCCAGCCTCGCCGATCGATTGCCCAAAGGTGGCGACCGATCGCCAAATGCTACTGGCGCTCGCGATCAATCGCCAAAAATGGGCGATCGATCGTCAGTCCCTGTACATCGAAAAATCGTCATTAATGAGCATTTTTCAAGCCTTTCTTCATGCCTTACAAATCCAAACTTCCCTACAACATCAATAACATCATAACCCACTAAAACCCACATAAAACACTTCAAAAATCATACCCCAACCATAAACAATATATATCCAAAACAAACCCACATAAATCATCAAAAACTAACCCATTTCAACACCAAACATCATAAAAACTTTAGGAAGGGTTCCATACCTCTTGTAGGCTCCAAATCTTAACAAAGATCACACAAACAAAGTTTTTGTGAAGCTTTCCTTCTCCTTCCTTGGTGGATTTCGAAAATGGGAAGGGTTTTGAGTTGGGAAATGATTTTGGGGATTTTAAAAAGTGATTGGTAAAGTGGGGTTAAAGTGATGGGTAAAGGGTTAAAAAGGGGTTGTTTAATTTAATTAAAAAAATGTACCCCAAACTTAACATGATGTATAAAATACTCCAACATGGTATTTTAAAAGCATCTTGCAACATGCTACAAACTTCCCTTAAATTCATGCTTTCCTCATAACTTGTAATCAATATTATTAAATCATGATAACACTTCATTACCCATCATATAAATTAATTACCAACATAAATAATCACATGACCATCATTAATGCCCAAATTGCATATAATTGATTTCGGGGCATCACACACGCTGTTACTAAGAAATGTAACTGATCCATTTTGAAATTCTTTTGGTACTGTAATCTCTATAAGCTCAGGATATCAACACGGCCTAATACTCTGATTATATATGATTAGTTCTCTTAATTGCACCTTAGTATCGTGTTTAGATAACGGGGTCTCACAGTCAAGATGTTCCTTAAGTATATTCTGCATATCCTTCCGATCTTCCATATTCATTGGGATTGGTTTGAATTTGATGAACTCATTTTCTTTTCGTCTTCACCTTCAAAGTAGCTTTGAGCTCATTATTGTTCCACCATGCCAGAGGATCCTCGTTGTAGTTACTCCGAATCTTCCTTTTTACATTCTCTAGAGTGATTTGCTCTTCGATGGTAGTTTCAGGTTGTTGAACTTCTTCTTGTAATGCTTTTTTTAGTAGCCACATGGTTTCTGGAGTAGCTTCTTCCTCGTCCTGTTTTCTGAAAGACATAATATTAACACAGTCAAAAGTTTGAGAATCTTTTTCACTAGGACCTTGTTTTCGAAACTGAATGATTGTTTTTCCAAATTTTCGTTGATCTTACCATGGAAATTTTGGTAATCAAACAGAAAATGGTTAAAAAAAAAAACAAAAACAAAAAACTAAACCCAAAAAAACCTCCAGCGTTCGAGTATAAACAATCATATCTTATAGCCAAGTGCACCAAATCATATCATAATTCAATAAGAACTAGAGGATCAAAAATCTAAGAAAGATCAAACACAATTCCATTGCAACTTACAAATAAGGATGGTGTTGAGACTTAATTGAGTCCATTTTTGGGTCCAAAAGCAAATGATAATGCGCCTCCCAACCCAACATAGACAAGTTGGGAAATGGGAAACTAAATTTAGACACTACATCAATCATCTGTTCCTCTTCTTCACTTAAGACTTTTGTTAACAACACTCAACCTTGCAAACGCTGCCTCTTTCAGATTTGGTCTGTATTATTATCTGTCACCTGCACTCAACAGGTTTAATTACTCCACGACCACATCTAAATTCCACCATTCAGTGAACTTAGCAGGTGAAAAATAAGCTACAATGTCTCTCCACAACAAATATACAGCATGAATAAATACTGAAAAAATTAGTATCTAATAAATTTGTTCATCGATCGTATGCCTCTACTCCCCATGTTTCAAACATAACCTCACCTGGTCAGAAGGCCTTTCCTCTGCATAAAAAAAATTCATAAAATCAGAGATCCTATCATGACATATTCTAACCAACATCATCTTATATTGCATGAGCTAAACATTCATAGGACTCCAATTTCACATTATCATAGATAAATGAACTAAAATAATCAACCCAAAAAAAATATTCATATCTAATTTCTTGCCATACCGGTAGAACGAGTTACGTTAACGAGAGACACAGGTTTGTCACGATAAATTTCAACTCCACAAACTAAAACTAAAGATGTCAAAAATTGAAAAAAGAGTCGGTCTTGAAAATTGAAGAACTGATAGGAATACCGGGGGTTCGAATCCCTTTTCTTTTTTCGGTATGAACAAGAATGGAAGAAGCACCCATTTTTGGTTTCATTTTCAGTTGTGCAGGAAAGCTTTTTCACCAGTGTATTTGTCTCTTGATCGCTCCCCCAAGCCACTGTTGTTGATTTATCTATCTCAAAGTGTGTATCTCAGGAATTTAGTAACAAATAAAAATGGCCTCAAAGTTTTATGTCGAGGCGAGATTTGTAATCTCCGTCCTTAAGACAATATTGCCTCACCTTGGTGCTAACGGTTTGCTATGGCAATTTGTCTCCAAAGATACAACGATTATGACTTGTCATAGGAGTACTCCAAATCACAAGTCCCCAAACCACAAAAATTTAAAGCACTCAAAAGAAGAAACTTGATGAACAAACAAAATGATCTCAATTTAATCTTTTTGTATGATGTAGATTTCGTAACAAGTGGGGAATGTCCTATATATAGTAAATGAAAGATAGGAGTCCAAAAGGCACCATTTAGATGCACTCTATCAAGGAAAAAACGCACTCCAACGTGAATGGACACATCATTTCACGCAAGGGATGGAAATTTCTGACTAGCTAGATCGATCGAGCACAAAAAATTAATTTCTTTCATTTCGTTTTCCAACAATCCCTCACATGAATTAAATTAATGCATGTATGCAATTGAGTGCTTTGACGAACTATTATGGCATCTGGAGAGATAACTTGCGGCTTTGAATCATCTGTAGTAGTACTCAATCGGATTTACTTGACTTAATAGTGAACTTATAGTCTTGAACTATTTAGTCGTTGGTATAAACCAAGACAATTGAACCCACACCATAACAATTCTAACATTC
This sequence comes from Haberlea rhodopensis, assembly GCA_907163345.1. Taxonomy (NCBI): domain Eukaryota; kingdom Viridiplantae; phylum Streptophyta; class Magnoliopsida; order Lamiales; family Gesneriaceae; genus Haberlea; species Haberlea rhodopensis. The sequence goes on from CAJQUN010000189.1 coordinate 995,896, forward strand.
GTATTGGTTTCTTACGGTTGTGTCCGTTCGGCCAATTTATCCTAATATGTCTTAGGAATCATTAAAAGTTTTTTGCATATCCTCGTGCCCTTTTTGTAGGCTACACCACTTATCATAGGAATGAGTTGGAGAGTGATCTCCAAGGTGTTTATATATGGTTGCTTAACGGGCCGGGTCAATCCGAACCCGGTCCAAAATCGGATCGGTTAGCCCGGTTCAGAACTGGAACCGGGCTAACCGGTTCCAAATCGGTCCGGAACCGGTAAGATACCAGTCCGGAACGGTTCTACCGTTCTGGATCCGATATCTTACCAGTTTCGGACCAAACGGATCCGGTTCCAGGCTGAACCGGAACCGGTCAGTTATTTTTTTAAAAAAATTAATTTTTATTTAGGTAAATATAACCTCGATTTTCAAAAATTAAAAAAAAAACGGTTCCGGACCGGACCGATTCCAGAATTATCGGATCAGAAACCGGCGGTTACGGACCTGATCAATCCGTTAACCAGCTCTATGTTTATACAATCTCATAATTTAGTTGTCCCTTTTGAACCTAGATCTTGGGATCTCCAGTCAACAAGGTTGGGTATCCACTATGAGATTTTGATTATATGGTTTTAACCACATTCCCCTCGATAAACTTCCACATGATATCTCGGTTAACCATTTTATATGCGGATCTGTGGTTTCACATAATCATTCATGATTATGCCACTAGAGATCATTTTGTCATATAACATTATCGCAACACATTTAGATGCATGCACATGATTTTTCTCTAACAACTTATAAACCCACTCGGCCTCAAGAAGCTTTATATGTTTTGCATAGAGAATTTTCCACAACAGCATATCTTCAGTTTTGGTAATCACATTACATCTTTTGCATCATTTATCCTTTTATTTGGCAACATGATTTGTCAAACTCTTCATGTCATTTATTTGGCCTTTGTTATAACTTTACCTTGGCCTTTATATTTCTAATTTAGCCAAGCATCCCAACATTTCACATATTGTAGGAAACTCTTCTTTCCTTCAATCACAAGGTTTTTCATTCTTGCCTAAATGTGGTACTTAGTATGTGATAGAATTGCAACCCCCACAACTTCGGGATAATCACGAATTGCACTGGCATTCAAACTTTCGTGTTTCAAGTTCTAAGAGTTATCGACTTACCAATCCAATTCAAGATTTTATTTCTTGAAAATTTCGGATTTAAGCGGACTTGCTTACAAAAGTTGAAAGTTGGATAATATTCTCAAATTGTTTCACAATTTGCAATTTAAGCGTACTTACTTAGAAAACTTGAATTCAAGATTTTTTAAATCTTGCAAATTCATGTTATAAGCGTACTAGCTTAGAAATTCAAAATGAACCAAATGAGATATTACAACGCCTAGTCAAAATTTATGGCTTCGATTCATCACTTTTTTTTAAGCGTATAAAACTTAGAAACTCGAATTCAAGATTTTAAATCTTGCAAATTCAAGCTTTTAAGCATCAATCCTTAGTCAGTTCATCATCAGTGTATTTTAATGCCCTTCGTTTCATAACTTTAGAACAAGCGGACCGCCCCCCCCCCCCCCCCCCCCCCTCGCTTCATCATATAAGCGGCATCTCTAACCTCGCTTCATATGGCAAACCTCGCTTCAATGTGCAAGCGGACCTCCACCCCATCGCTTCACATTTTAGCGGCATAGTAGCGGCAATCATTAAAATCATCACTGTGATACCCGTGACTTGTGGAATACACACCAAATGTTCCACAACATACATATGCAACTACAATGCATAATCAACATGTATCAACATTCAAAATTCTGTCTTCCGCGATCGATCGTTGAAGTTGTGCCGATCGATCGCGGCAAACTCGCGAACGATCGCTGAAGTGTTCTGCCTCGATTCTGGTTCTCGCGATCGATCGCCGATACCTGCAAATCGCAAACAAATGCCATTTCGAACACATACCCAAAGCTATCATAAAATGCACCATAAATCGTCATCCCCCAACAACTTAACATGCAAAATACACCAATTCATGAACTCAAACAAAACTTAAACCAAAACAGATTATGGTTCCTCACCCTCTTTTGCTCCAACTTTTGGAAGGTTTTAAGCAATGTGGAAGCAAGTATTCCTCTCCCTTTTTGCTGCACTGAAGCTGGACGAAAATGGAGAAGAAAGGGGTGGAGAATGAGTGGTGGGAGGTTGAGTGAGAGGAGGGGTATGGGGGCAGCTGTAGCAGGTATGGGTTGGGGGCTTGGTTGGATGGTGGGTTATGTGATGTGTTATATTTTGGTCCCGGTATTTAGCATGACGTATTAAAATATCCTTACATGATATTTTATAGTATTTAATCAATAAAATACTTCAAATTCCAATTAAACATGATATACCACAATGACCAACACACACCCCAAATAATCATGCCATAACCCAAATTCCCAACATATATCACATGCACATTGAAATGCATTAATAGACCATGACCACCACATGACTAAGCATTTCCCAATATAAATAAATTAACTCCATAATTTAACACCATAATCCTCATATAACATAATAAATGTTCAAATGCACATAATCATTTCGGGGATATCACATGAACTATGGTTTAAATGATCCTAACAATCATGCCACAAACCATAAGATTCAATACAAGAAGTAATAACACAAATTTTATTGCCTTCAACAAATATCGTCATTACATTTATTTAGAATCACTCCATTCTTGGAGTTTACATATTTCAAAGATACACAATATAATTAAGTGGTAAGCGCTAGATCATCCAAATCATTCGAGAGACGATCTTCTTCAGTCACATTTACTTGATCCATAGCCTTTCCACGATCGTCTTTATTGCAACAATCTTTCACCATGTGATTGGATTTTCCACATTTGTAGCACTTACCTTTGAACTTCTTCGCCTTTCCAGATTTGGAGGCCATGCCGTCAAACTTGCGCTTTGTTCCAGCGTGTTTTTCCACTAAGTTCACTCATGCTTCATGCTGGTGCCAATTTCTTTCCTTTCAGAAATTCTGTTGTCCTCTCCGATTCGTAGTCGATTCACAAGATCTTCAAGACTCATCTCCTTTCGTTTGTGTTTCAGATAGTTCTTGAGGTCCTTCAACATAGGAGGCAATTTTTTAATCATAGCGATGAATGAATCACTTAGACTCATTCCCTTTGCATGAATGTCATGCAAAATCACTTGTAGATCTTGCACTTGCGCCATCACATGCTTGGTATCTACCATCTTGAAATCCAGGAACTGTCCAACTATGAATTTCTTCATGCGGGCATCCTCAGATTTATACTTCTTTTCCAGCGATGCCCAAATTCCTTTGCGGTTTTCACAAGACAATAAACGTTATATAATTTATTGTCTAACCCATTTAGGATATAGTTCTTGCACAGGAAGTCACTTTGATTCCATGCATCAAGTGCCGCCCTCTTTTGGGTGTCAGTCTCTCATTCTTCAACCGTATGAGCCTTTTCAGTTAAGAACCTTGCCAAACTTAGCGTGGTCAAGTAAAAGAGCATATTTTGTTGCCACCGCTTGAAGTCGTTCCCATTGAACTTTTTCAGGCCTTTCACCATGATGAACGGGAGTCGTTGTTGCACTCGAAAAAGCCATTTGTGCCTTTATTGTCTTAAGATATTGTTGATTTATCTCTCTCAAAGTGTGTATCTTAGGAATTTAGTAACAAATAGCAATGGCTTCAAAGTTTTATGTCGAGGTGAGATTTGTAATCTCCGTCCTTAAGACAATATTGCCCCGACTTGGTGCTAACGGTTTGCTATGGCAATTTGTCTCCCAAGATACATCGACTATGACTTGTGAAAGGAACACTCCAAATCACAAGTCCTCAAAACACAAAGGTTCAAAGCACTCAAAAGAAGAAACTTGATGAACATTCAAAATGCTCTCAATTTAATCTTTTTGTCTGATGTAGATTTCGAAAATCTTGTTTGTAACAAGTGGGGAATGTCCTATATATTGTAAATGAAAGATAGGAGTCCAAAAGACACCATTTTGATGCACCATATCAAGGAAAAAACGCACCCCAACGTGAATGGACACATCATTTCACGCAAGGGACGTAAATTTTTGACTAGCTCGATCGATCGAGCTATAGTGCTCGATTGATCGAGCACAAAATATTAATTTCTTTCATTTTGTTTTCCAACAGCCTCCGCAATTTCAGAGTCTCCCTGATGAGTCAGACTCTTCCTATTTGAGTTGAACGAGTTGATGTCCGGTTGAGTTTTTGATGTTAGTTAGTCAGGAATTCTTAAAAGTTCATATTATTGAACCTTGCACATTTCGGTAAGGACAAGTGAAGATAAATCCATCAATTTAACGACATATTTACCAACATGGCATTCAATTAACAAAAGTTGATGAATTATTTTGAAGCTCACCTTGAATCGCTCAAATTGTTGACAGCTCTGTGATCTTCGGATCCATCTCTATCTACGTTTATCTTATTCAAATTTTGTGTGAAGATTTTTCTGGGTAGACTTAGCAAGGATCCTCTTCTTCCAGCACAAGAAAGCTTTTATCATATGCCGCTACGAGATCAATATTTGCTCCGGCTATTCAACTCTGAGAAATGAGAACTTAGTACGGTTTCACGGTCCAAGAAGGGTAAATCAGGGTAAATGTGTAAGAGTGTTTCTCAATCTTGTTTACTGTACATGAGTTGAGTAGACATCACACCTTGAAGAATGGATACTTCATACAGACACTTTTCTCTTAATCACGGTCCTGCCGATTTTTACGGGCTTCTCAAAACTCGAGAAGAACAAGGGATGACAATCGATAATTATCTAATCCTATCCTTATCCAACGAGCAGAACACATCATAAGATGATGATAATAATATAATGTGATAAGTATATGGTGTTTGGTTGGATGATAAGGTGGTGAATTAATTTTATTATTGGTATAATGACTAAAATACAACTGAAAATTTGAATTTCAAGTTTTGTGGAAATTCAAATTTCGGAGGTTGTGTCATATTTTTGGGATTAAGTTATAGGAATAAGTTGAAATTTTTATCAGGAATTTTAAAATTTAAAATACTAAAAAATGTTGGAAATGATATATATGTATTTTTTGCTACAAAATGGGATAAATATGATACATTAATTTTTTTCTAAAAACAAACCTAACATTATATTAAAGATTAATCCTAAGACTATTAATAATAATCCTTCAAAGCAAATATGACCTAGTATAATAATTGATAATTGTACATGTAATAGCATCTCCTAAAAATAATGACTAAAAGAATTATGTTGCTATTTAGCATTAGAATTACCTCAATTCTAAGCATCCAGCCTTAGTCAGATTGTAAAGACTCGTGTTTTCCTTTGGGAGAACTAGGTTTCGAGTTCGAAAAGTGGCTCAAAAATCTTAGTAAATTCCCCAAACCATAGCAATAAAAAAGAAAATAAAAAGAAATACCTCGAACGGGATTAGGTAGAGATGTTAGGTTCGGGGGTGTTGCTAAAGGAGGGGTTGGACTCGATAGACGTCTAGGTGGAGATGATGGAGGGGATGGTGGCCTCAGTGTGTGTCTTGGAACCGGGTGAGGTTTTGACGGAGGGATTGGAATGGACAGCAGGCTGGAGCTGGACGTTGGCTCAGGAGGTTGGCTAGGCGTCGGGGTTGCGCTTGCAGGGAGTGTAGGGCGCGCGGGTGGTTCCATCGGTTGCGGCTCGAACACGTCATGGTGTTCCACCTTTTGGCCACTGTGGCTGTCTTCTGCCCGATTTTAGGGGCTTTTTCTCTACTTGGCGATGGTTGCGTGGCTACCCCCAGGTCAGTATGAGGTCTTCGGTTGGCATGCTCCGAACTTGGGAGCTTGCCGGGCATTATTTTGTGTGCGACTTGCCAGTCGCTCGAGTTCCTCCTTTTTCCTACTATCTACTTATCTAGGTTTAGTGTTTATTAATAGCTAAGTTTATATATGTAGTTGTTGGTTGGTGCTTGTTCCTTTTTTGCTCTGTGCTACTGTTTTGTCTATTTGGTTGTGGCTATTTCTCTCTTTGTCATTGCTGGAGGAACGTATGATTTTGCCTAAGAAGATGGTCGGTTTCGTGCGTCATCCAGAGGTATGCGAGGGATTGTGCGTTTGTGGACTATTTCTCAATTTATGTTCTTCGTTTATCTCCATGTGTACCTTCACTTGTTTTTGAAGGCACTTTGCTTGTTTGTCCATACTGTGGACTTTATGATTTGTGGGGGGGCGAGTTTGACTGTAGGGCTTTATGCCATTTTCTGGACAAAGTCTTATGATCTTGCAGTGCTCCTCTCTTTCTTTCCACCTGATATCCTCGCATTGTGTAAGCGGAGTCGATCGACGTTTATTGGATTACTTGATTCTTACTATAGTTATCTTGTAGATCTATAAGGTAATGGTTTTACGCCTATTGACAATAGACAATTGACATCATGATTTCTGTTAATTAATATATTTTATGTTAAAAAAAAAGGAGAAAATATCTCTCAACCTGAAACACGATTCTAAAACCAGCTGTCAACACTACTTTTAGGGGAATATGGAGAATCCAAAGAAAATAAAACAAGGGAAGGTTCAGGAAATGAATAAAATAAAATAAAATCCTCAAGGCATTAAACACCGAGTATAATCCTCAAACTAAAACTTAATCGCTAAGAATAAACATCCCATTTCCAAATCGGAAAAAAATCCCATTATAAAGAGTGGAAAGGTGATGCTGATAAATCACAATTTTCTCCCAAAACTAATTTCATCCCAAATATTACTGCTGTTCTTGTTCTTGATATCAGCCATGGCCGCTGATTCATCTTCTTCTGAAGCCAAAGTTCACATAGTTTACACCGAAAGACCTGAAGGCCAGGAGCCTGAAGAGTATCATATCAAGACCCTCTCCTCTGTTCTTGGCAGGTTATTTTTTTCTGTTAATTATAATTTGAATGAAAAACTATGTCTTAGATCCATCAAGAAAAGTTTCAGTCTTTTGGGATATCTTTGAACGAAAAACAGGCTTATTGTTGATCTGGGACGGAATTCTGTGATTTATGAATTTATGAGTTCTGCTGGGTTTTACTTCATTTTTTCTACTATATTTGTTTTATAGCGTAGATGCAAATTATTGGTGATCTGGGCTGCTAATACCGTTTTAGTTTTGATGTAATTGGTTTTGTGGTTTGATTTGTTTTCTTTATGATTTATTTGTATGGGTTTGTTTTTTGAATCTTTGATGGTTTTTTTTCTCTTTCTTTGGTCAAGATTGAAGATGAAAGTGTGTAATTGTGATGAATTTGTCATATTTGGTAGTATGTGAAATTATTTTTATAATTTTGGTTAAAAGTGAGGATGCTGCAAAGGAGGCTTTACTGTACAGTTACAAGCATGCAGCCAGTGGGTTCTCAGCCAAGCTAACTCCTGAACAAGTCTCTCAGCTTTCAAGTAAGCTTTTTCTTCTACTCTTTGGCTGTGGATTAATGAATTTTCAGCTCGATTTATCTATTGATTTCTGGTGATTTAATTCATAGTGTTGTATCATTTTCAAAACTAGTTCTTTTTATGATTATGTTGCTTTTTCTTCTACTCTTTGGCTGTGGATTAATGAATTTTCAGCTCGATTTATCTGTTGATTTCTGGTGATTTAATTCATAGTGTTGTATCATTTTCAAAACTAGTTCTTTTTATGATTATGTTGCTTCTGTGATTTTTGCTTCTACTTTGCTACCAACGATGAAATTTATCTATCTTTGAAAGGATCCCAAAAAATTTAAATGTAACACGCACAGTTTTTTATTCCCATTTCAGTCGCTTTCTGATAGGGGTGGTTACCGGTTCGAACCGGTCCGGTCCGGTCCGGACCGGAACCGGCTGGTTCCGGGCCCGTTATGGGCGGAACCGGTCCGATCCGGTTTCGGATCCGGTTCCGGTTCCACCGGTTCCGGGTTGGACCGGTTCCAACCCGGAACTGGATTTTTCTTTTTTCTTTTTTTTCAAAAAAAAAAGGAAAGGATTTATCGAAATTTTTTTTTTTTTTAAAATGGATCCGGTTCCGGATCCGTTTGGTCCGGAACCGGTAAGATACCGGATCCGGAACGGTGGAACCGATCCGGTATCAAACCGGTTCGGGACCGGTTCGGGACCGGTTAGTCCGGTTCCGGTTTCGGACCGGACTAACCGGTCCGGTTTCGGACCGGGTCCGGATCGACCCGGCCCGATAAGCACCCCTACTTTCTGATCATAGTTTATCTATCCCTGTTCATTTTCATCATTACACTGTTTGCAAATGCTGTAAATACTTCTCAGAAGTGCTCATAGTTTATCTATCCCTTTCTGTTCATTTTCATTAGTACAATACGGTTGTGTTTGCAAATGCTTCTCACGAGTGCTTATCTGTTTTTCGTACAAAAAGATTTTCAATGTTTGATTTACTTACTTCTACTTCTTCTCTAAAATAAAGCAGGTGCAGAAGCAAATCATGACATGTTTTTGGCTATTTTAACATATATGAAGATCATTACGTTGTTTTTTTATTTTAATAGCAAACATTCAATGTTTTTGTAAGTAAAACCAACATAGAGTGTTTAAATAAACAATTGCAAACACATTCTAAATCTAATACAAAATACTGATAAAAGTACGATGCAATCTGCAGAACAGCCGGGCGTGCTTCAAGTCGTCCCTAGCCAAACTGTGGAGCTTCATTCTGGACATGGGAAGCCTCAAGTTTGAAGGGTTAATATGCTCTACCAACATTAGTACTTCATCAATATGTGTATATATATATCGATAAACTTTTTCTGAATAACATACTTTTGTCTCCAATAAAGATACACGAATAATCTGAATATGTATGTGATTTTATTTTGTGTTCGAGGCGTCTTTCGATTTACATTCAATATTTGGAAGATTAATTTACTGTTTTCGCGGTCGCTTGCGAAAACAGTGCTTAGCCTGTTACACTCAAACCAGCCAGCCTCACCCAACAAATCAAACCTGTTAGTCAGGCTAGTTAACTCATGCATAGTTCACTTATCAAAAGGGATACTGGTTAGATTTTAGTAATGGAATAAATATCACAGCATTTAGCTTCGGATCCCAAACTCCTAATGAGTTCAAGAATGGGGCACTCTATTGAAGGTGTATTCACTATAGGGATGAACTTGCCAATACCATGTTGATACTTGAATCAAAATCTGTATTCGGCAATTGTTACTTCATAAGAATCAAACTTCATGATTTCTGTTAACTGTTCTGGAGAGGAGGCTTTCTAGATTTGTATCCCGAGCAAAGAGGAAAACCTCATGATCGGTCACTTTTCCACAGAGACGGGTAACAACAGTTCTACTCGTATACTCGCTTCCTCTTCAATATAGCAGGAGCTAATAAAATCGACCCAATAAGGAAAAGAATGGACAGGCTCTTAACATTGTATAGATCTTTAACTGGTTTGAGATCGCCAAGTGCGAGTCCAGCCTGATGGAGAAGGGAGTGGCAGAAACTTGTGTCAATTACATAAAGATGTTCGATTCTCATGAGTTGTAAGGTAATATAATTATTGTGAGGAGTGTTGTAGTGTAATAATTGTCCTTGCTTGGAAAGAGATCGAAACATGGTGCATGTGCTACTAATGGTAAAAGATTTCAGTTGCACTGTTAACAATAGCTATAGCTTCTGATAAAACGGCAAGTGTATGATCCTACATGTATCACTAATGGCTCACATGGATAATCATTCACGCTTATCGTTTGTATGATGAATATTGTTTTTATAATAAAGCTGCTCGAACGAGCAGCTTTAGCACTGTCCTGAGTCAAACTTGAGTTTTCGTACTGACAAATCGAGTACTCGAGCAAATATAATAATATCTATTATATTAATAAATAATATTTAAATTATATATTTTTTTATTTTTATCATGAATCACACATCTTATTAAAGGGTATTTTTTCCATCTGCAGCCAAGCTTGAGTTCAATTCATATTTGAGAAACTATAGCTTGTGGTGCTCAAGCTCTAATTACTTAAAAATCGAGTAGAGCTCAAGTAACTGAATTTTTTTCTTTTTTGATTCGATTTGATCTCGACTTGTGTGCGTCCCTAAGCCAAAAAGAAAAAAGAAAAAGTCTTACTGGACAATGATATAGGAGGCTGGAATAATATCAATGGCAGTAGCCAGAAAGAAGACATGAAATGGTATATGGTGATGCCAAATTGATAAAAGAGAATTGGAAGTGTCGGCGTAACTCTCAAAAAGCGCCGAAAACTTTTAAGCAACTTATCTGAGACCAAAAACTTCCATCTCAGAAAGGTGCCAAATATGGTGTAAGATCAAGGGTTACAATGAAACTCATAAGATACCTCAGCTTGAAAAAACCTCAGTTTTTCAGGCCACAACCAGTTAACAATAGGCCGACCAATCCTTTTGAATAGAAAATAGCATGAGGACAACCAAGAAAATGCCTCCAATAACACCAAATAGTTCTCCAGCTTGCAAGGAAATGACCCGGAAATCATAAATGTCTGTATGAATATGTATGTCGAATAGTAAACAAGAATAAACTTTGCCGGGTACTCTCCAGCATAGTTTGCAAGATGGTTCCTGCTGAATAATTAGACGGAACACAATACAGAAATAAAGAAACCTTACATTGGATTCTTCCCATCATCCACATCCAATATCCGCACCCAGGTGTCCACCACCATGCCCCACTGCGCCGGCATTCAGAGCAGCGTGATTGCAAGAAATAGTCGGGAAGGGATGATCAGAGCTATATGTCAGCACTCATTCCAATAAAACAAGGTCAAGAAAATAAAATTGTACATTGCAGACACCAATGTTAATGGATTAATCACGTCGGGGTTAAAATCAAGAAAATTTCTGACCTAGAAGACGTGAAATTTAGGAAGTTTAATCGGACATTGGGGAATTTTACACAAGAGAGGCCACTTGAATAGAATAAATTGTGTTAAATTTTTTATAAGTTAATATCGATAAATTAATAATTTTTTTAAAAAATATTTTATTTGGTCCCGACTTAATCTTAATATGATTAAGCTCAATAAATTAATAATTTTTCAAAATTATTAAAATTCATGATCCCAACATTAATAATTTATAACACGATAGTTTTTTTTTTTTCCAATTTTATTCAATATTTAAAGGATGTTTTCAATAAAATTAAAGTATATTAAATTGCGACTCTAATCAACAATACTGAAGTTCATTAAAATAACAACTAACAAGTGCATTTTTTGTTATACAATGAAAGTGCATATTTTGTTATATAATGAACTTTATACTTGGGTGTTTTTCTAGTTAATTAAATAAATAAATAATATTTAAAATAAATTTATTTCAATTCATATCACATTATGTTAAAAAGGGCGGTACCGTTAACCTTGCTATTTTAAATAAAAATCAAAAATATTTTTTTATCGAATTTTCTTCAAAGTATTTTTCAAAAAATTAGTCATTGTAAAAAAATGAATATTATTAATTTTAATATTTTGAATATTATGTAGTTAAATTGTATAGAGTTTCAAAACAATATTGTTAGATTAGAAGATGAAGCATCGGTAAAATATATCAAAGGTATTTCGGCACTGTTCGCAAATATTTTTACAAAGTGCTTATATGCTTTTCAAATAAAAAAAATGTATTTTTTGGGTATTTGATTTACTTGTTTATCTAGAAAAAAACACGTAACTACTAAAAGCAGAAAAAAACAAATAATGAGACGTTTCTAGCTGTTTTAAGTTAAGCATTGACAATTTTTAGGCACTTTATTATGCTTTTTGATTTTAATATAAACAAAATCAATATTACATGATGAATCTTTTAAGTGATCCGAAAGATCATGCCGTTTTATACATCTTGCTTACTGGAAACGAGGCTTTGATCTTTTTTAGTGTCACCACTATTTCAATCATATTGATTCTCTCCTCGGGTGAAATGGCCAAACATTTCATAGCCAAGTCGAATATAGACGAGATACACTGCTCCTTTGAAGACAAATGTTGGTCTTCTGGATCCAGTAAACTTGCGGCAGCAACTTCATTTACTATGTTTTCTTGTAATGCTTTAGACACCCAATCCTTCAAGCTCATTTCTTCTGTAAACATGTCTTCAGTTGGCTTTTTACTCGTAAATAGCTCCAGCAATGTGATGCCATAACTGTAAACATCACAGCTTGTCGATATTCTCCCTTCTGATCCATACTCTTGTACCAAGAATTTTAAAAAAAAAAAAAAAAAAGCAAAAAGAAGCTCATCAGTTGACAGATCAAACCGTCAGATTAAAGGAGAATAAAATTATGATCACCTGGTGCCATATAGCCGATGGTTGCCAATGTGATTGTCTGAAGGAAAGTCTCCCCTTCTCCAAAGAGCTTGGCGATTCCAAAATCGCTAACATGTGTTATCATATCTTCATCTATCAGGATGTTACTAGGCTTTAAATCGCAATGAACTATTGGTAATGGATTCCCATGATGAAGATATTCGAGAGCTAGCGCAACATCAATTGCTATGTTCAGTCTCTGTAGCAAATCCAGAGAATTTTGAGGGGAATGGGAATATAGCCATTTCTCCAGGCTACCATTAGGCATGTACTCCAAAACCAATGCTTTGAAATCTGTGTTGCTGCAACAACTTATGACTCGAACTAAATTCCTATGTCGAATGGTGCTCATCACTTCACACTCGACTTCAAAGCTTTTGATTGCTCCCTCTATTTGCATGTTGAAAACCTTCACCGCAATGCTTAAGCCATCAGAGAGTGTTCCTTTGTATACCGAACCAACACTCCCTCGTCCGATAAAATTGACTTCACCGAAGTCTTCCGTTGCTCGTAGTAGTTCTTGGTAAGAAATTCGTCTCCAAGAAAGAAGAGGCGATATCTCAACTTGATTTTGTTTTTTGTTAGCTATACGTCTTCGTAGTAACCAGATTGATAAGGCCACTACCAAAATAGCTGATATCGTAGGAGGTAAGATGTATTTGATCAAGGAAGCATGTTTTGTGCTTGACTTATAAACACCTTCGACGTGACAAGGTGAGACTTTAAGTCGAACATCACCACAAAGTGCATAGTTCATTATAAATGATTGAGCTGTAAAGTTCAAGAATGGTCCTCCAGTTGGGATTTCTCCTTCTAGTCTATTGTAGGACAGATCAAGATAACTTAGAAACATAAGAGACTTTAATGACTTTGGAATAGCTCCAGAGATATTATTATGTGAAAGATCCAAAGATACCAAGCCTAGCAAGTTTCCCATAGATGGAGGAATACTTCCTTGAAGGTTATTGTGTGCAAAAGATAAGTTCTCCAAAGACTGCAAGTCGTCAATATAGCTTGGGATATCACCTGAAAGTTGATTCCAAGACAAGTCGAGATTCCATAGTGACTTCAAATTCGGTATCGCTGATGATATGTTTCCACTTAAGAAGTTAGTGGACAAGTTTAGCTCCAAAAGATTTGCTATATTCCCAAAGTTTGGTACCATAGAAGTCAATCTATTAGAGTCTAAGAACACTCTACTGAGGGATTTTGAATCCCCAAAGCATGGTGGTATTGTCCCGTTGAGTATGTTGTCGCTCAAGTACAAATCTCTCAACCTGCTCAGTTGGCAAAGTTCTATTGGTATATACCCTTGCAGTCCATTGTGTTCGAGATATATCTGTTCAATTTGTGTTAGTTCCCCTACTGTTTTCGGGATCGATCCTGTTAATTCATTGCTATCTAATTCTAAAGACGTGAGGCCTGTCAAGTTTCCAATCGTAGGAGGAATGGAGCCCTTAATGTGGCATCCAAATGCACTTACATACCAAAGGGAAGTGGATAAATTCCCAAGTGAACTTGGTAGGATACTGTTGAATTGGTTAAGGGATAACTGAATCACCTTCAAATTGACAGAATTGGTAAGTGAAGAGATAAATTCCAATTCTTGATTAGGATATTCGCCTGTGAGATTATTACTTCCCATGTATAGTTGTTGAAGAAGTCTTAAATTTCCAAGATTTGGTACCCTACCGGTAAATGAGTTGTATGAGATAACTATGGCTGTAAGCTTAGAAGCGTTGTTCAGAGTATTTGGGATCGTTCCAGTGAGGCTGTTGTTAGCTAGATTGAGGACTTCTAAACGTGGTAGTGCAGTTCCCGTATTTCTAGGAAGTTGACCTCTAAAGTAGTTCCCAGAAAGTTCTAGTTGTATTAGCGTTGAGATGTTGAAAATAGAAAAAGGAATGAAACCAGAAAAGCCATTTTCACGCAAATAAAGCCCCTCAAGTTTAAGATTACCGAGCTCTGAGTGTATCCGACCTGTTACAAGAATACTATAAACATTAGAGTTAAAGTATGGAATCAAATATTGCAATAGAGTGCATAAAAAACAGACCGAAACTGATTGAGAATTTGGACGGAAGTAAAGAGCTAAAAGTCACTTTCTAGAAGTGACTTTCAAAATAATTCATGCATATTAAGTATTTAGATTCAATTGTGTTGAGCCTTAAACGTATTGTTGAGTTTAATGCTTAATTTATCTCCGAATTATTTATGAGTTTTGATGATCAACAAAACTTGCATCTGTTATATTAATGTGTCTACTTAGTGTACAAGGTTAGATTGTTGAAAAGTGTACTGATTAAAGGGGATCAAATCTGCAAGGAAATGGGTGGATCGCCCCAGGCGATGGTGATCATCGCCCCAAGGCGATGGGTGCCAGGCGAGGCATCGCCCCGCCCATCGATATAGGCGATTGCGAGGCATGCGCGCTACCGAGATCGCCCCAGGCGTTGCTGACCATCGCTCCAGGCGATGGCTACCATTAAAGACAACACCCCGCACATCGACTGAAGCGACGCCGAGGACTTCGCGCATGGTGAGATCGCCTGAGGCGATGCATGGTTCGTTTGAGGCGATGGAGATATCGTTTGAGGCGATACAAATTTCTGATCATTTAAAGCTACGGCATTATTTTTGGTAGACACTCGCCTGAGGCGATCCAGGGAACGCCTGATGCGATCTGCGCAATATTCTGACCGTTGGAGCGCGACGATGGTGATCGCCCGAGGCGATGTCCGAGGCGATGCATGAGTGATTTATGCCTCAAGTGTAGTAACGGCTAGTATGAGCTTTGGGAGCCTTCTACACTATAAATATGGATGTTTGGGCTCAAGATGATGACAAGAAAGAAAAGGATAAACTACAAGAAAGATTTGTTCAATTAAAATCTATCTAGCATTGCAAACTTCATACATTTGTGTTGTATTGAAGTTTGTAATTCATTTCTTGTGTGAGAGCTTGTGTTCTTCGTGTTGTTACACCGTGAAGGTGTTATTTGATTTGTTGTAAGGCCCTCCAACACCGACGCAAGTTGGAAATTGTATAAGACATCAACAAGTGAAGTTGGTGCAAGGTTGTGGCTATCCTTGGAGCCCTTAAGGCCAAGAAGACTCGTGAAGAGTGTGTGACTCGGGAAGAGTTTGTGTGTGGCTATCCTTGGAGCCCTTAAGGCCAAGAAGACTCGTGAAGAGTGCGTGACTCGGGAAGAGTGTGTTGTGGCTAACTTG
The DNA here is from genome assembly GCA_907163345.1 of Haberlea rhodopensis. Classification (NCBI taxonomy): domain Eukaryota; kingdom Viridiplantae; phylum Streptophyta; class Magnoliopsida; order Lamiales; family Gesneriaceae; genus Haberlea; species Haberlea rhodopensis. The sequence continues at coordinate 1,011,488 of CAJQUN010000189.1, forward strand.
GAGCTCTTACGTCCAAGATCAAAGTTGTTCTGGTGGAACCTCGGTTGGACGTTTTCTAGCCGGGAAGAGGAGAAGTAGGCGATTCATCGCCGAACTTTTATAACAAATACTCAAGTCTTCCGCAGCGCAAACTCGACTATTTGCAAATTCATTTTAAAACGCTAAAGTAGCCAATGAACCTCATTCACCCCCTCTTCGGTTCCAACAAGTGGTATCAGAGCCAAGTTGGTTTTTATTTTTAAACCAAAATTTGTATCGCTAATCTAGCAAGTGAGTTTGCTCAAGGTCAATCGACCAATCGACCTCCGCTTTTCACGGGAGATAACTACGGATATTGGAAAAAAAGAATTTCTCTATATACTCAATCAGTAGATTATGACCTATGGAAGATTATTGTAAAAGGTCCTCATATTTCTTTGAAGGAAGTTGATGGAATGAATGTTCCCAAAGAAATGGACGATTTTACAAGGGCGGATATGATCTTAATTTCTCAAAATACTAAAACTATTAATATTTTGCATTGTGCTTTAGATACGAAGGAATACAACCGCATCTCGATGTGCTCAACCACAAAGGAAATTTGGGACAAATTACAAATTTGTCATGAGGGCACAAACCAAGTGAAAGAAACAAAGATCGATCTTCTACAACTCAAATACGAAACATTTGAAATGGAGTCCGGAGAAAATGTTGACTCAATGTTTAGAAGGCTCACTCAAATCATCAATGAGCTTGCCTAACTTGGAGAAAAGTATCCTCCAAAGCAAATATGGAAAAGAGCCCTTAGAGCTTTACCAAAATAATGTGATGCCAAGACAACGGCTATCATTGAATCCAACAAATGAGATAGTGCGTCATATGATCTTGATGGACTCCATGGAACCTTGGTGACTCATGAGCTTGAAGTGTCAACCCGGAAGGGAATAAAAGAGGAACATAAATCTATAAGAAAGGGGATAGCCTTGGTCGAAAAGAAAGCACAATCCGATGATGAAGATGATGAAGAGATGATCTTGTTCACGAGAAAATTCAAGAAGTTCTACAATAAATACAACAAGCCAAAGACCTCCGGTGCCACCAAATATGATTCCAAACAAGAGGTAACATGTTATAATTGTCAATATAAAGGTCATTATGCTAATGAATGTCCTAGGAAGAAAAATGCTGATAAGGGGAAGAAGAAAAGTCTAATGGCCACATGGAGTGATAGTGACTACAATGAAGAAGAAGAAACAAATCTTTGTCTAATGGCCAAAGATGATGCAAATGACAAGGAAGAGGAAAGTAACGATGAGGTATCCTCTTTTGATGAATTATTAGAATCATATAATGCTCTTATTGATGTTCTTGGAAAAACCAAGATGAGTAACAAATTACTCAAACTTGAGTTAGCCAAGAGAGATCAAGAATATAATTCATTGAAAAATGAATTAAGTTCTTTGAAGAAATCATTTTGCAAGTTTAGTGAAAGTAGTTTAAAATTGGAAGAATTGCTTGGCTTGCAATGATATAGCGTCGTTAAAGCCGGACTAGGCTGTTCAAGCAAATCTAAAACTTTTTCAAGTTTGTTGGCTAAAGCTAAGCATAATTCCCCTACCTGCACTTATTGTTGTAAGGTTGGTCATATAAAGAATAAATGTAGATTTGTTAAAAACCAATACCAACCAAACAAGAGGTGGAAGTGGATTTAAATCCCCCATTGTTACTAATCAACATGGACCCAAAGAACAAATGGGTACGAAAGATCCTCCTATTATAAATTTGTTTTGAAGGAACAACAAAGGGAGAGATGATGAAGGCACTAGTACCTCTAGGGAAGAAACCATCAAATGCACCACAATAGAGAAAGCATGAGGTAAATGACCGATGATATGAACTCATTCTTATCATCCAAGGTAAATTTATTTTGAGCATCATAATACTATAATTAGCTCTTTTGCTTGGTTAATTTTCCTTGAATTGTATATTATAATTATGTGGTGAAATTCAATTACTTGAAGGTAATCTTTGGGAAATTGAGTTTTAAGTACATTATTATGATGTCATATTTAGGGGGAGCTAATTATATTTCTCTTGTGCATTTAAAAGAGCAATGTAAAAATTTCATTGTCACAAATTAATTGTGACCAATAAATTATGAAGCTCAATATTTATTGGTAATAAATTGTATTTCCCCTTAGCATATGCATATTTGTGTGACATATATTCTCCATGTATTAGAACTCTTGTTTAATCATCCTTATGTGCCTATATGCTTGAATTTTGCAAAGTGAGTAATTATTGGATGATTAAAATTGGTATAACTTGATTAAATGCTCATGTTTTGTCATTGCACAATATGATTGAATTAAATGATATCCTCTTATGATAATGAATTATGTTGCTTATTTAAATTTATTTAAATGCATGATTTATGCTTAACTCATTATGGTAAAAATCTTTTTATGTGCCTTGAGTTAACTTTGAATATGCAATGTACAACTTAATTAAATGTGATTAAGCGTGTTTTAATTGTTTAGATGCTCTATCTTGGATCATAAGAAATATGGCCTGAGAATTTCATATATCTACATTGCTTCTATGGCCTAAATGATTTAGCTCTCATCACATGCGCCTTACTAATTTATCAATTATCTATACTGTTGCATGGAGAAATGTTTATTAAGCATGAATGCTTGAAGTTTTATGGAACATATATACACTTTGCACATTTAGAATTCATTGTTGTTAATTGCCTTAAACACATGTTTGTCTTCCTCTCAATGATTTAATCTTATGCTTGTTATGACTATCACATGTTTGATGAGGAACATGTGCTAATTGTTAGACTATGGATATGTGTCAACATATATTTGTGCCTTGTTTATTTGAACTTTGTGCTTTTCGATTATCACAAAAAGGGGGAGAATTTTGTGATAAACTTGAAGCTTAATGCATGCATGGTTTGAGGGGGAGAATTGTGTATTATGCTTGTCTTGGTAAAACTTGTATGTGCTATGCATTTGTTAAGGGGGAGTCTTGTTTATCATATTTCATGCATATTTCATCTACAAGTTTATCAAGTTTTGTGATCATCAAAAAGGGGGAGATTGTTGAGCCTTAAACGCATTGTTAAGTTTAATGCTTAATTTGTCTCCGAATTATTTATGAATTTTGATGATCAACAAAACTTGCATCTGTTATACTAATGTGTCTACTTAGTGTACAGGGTTAGATGATTGAAAAGTGTATTGATTAAAGGGGATCAAATCTGCAAGGAAATGGGCGGATCGCTCCAGGCAATGGTGATCATCGCCCCAGACATGGGTGCCAGGCGAGGCATCGCCGCGCCCATCGACACAGGTGGTTGCGAGGCATGCACACTACCGAGAGCGCCCCAAGCGATGCTGACCATCGCTCCAGGCGATGGCTACCATTCAAGATAACGCCCCGTACATCGACTGAAGCGACGCCGAGGACACCGTGCATGGTGAGATCGCCCGAGGCGATGAGGAGATCTCCCGAGGCGATGAGGAGATCGCCTGAGGCGATGCATGGTTCGTTTGAGGCGATGGAGAGATAGTTTGAGGCGATACAACTTTCTGATCATTTAAAGCTACGACATTATTTTTGGTAGACGATCGCCTGAGTCGATCCAGGGAACGCCTGAGGCGATCTGTGCAATATTCTGATCGTTGGAGCGCGGCGATGGTGATCGCCCGGGGCGATGTCCGAGGCGATGCAGGAGTGATTTATGCCTCAAGTGTAGCAACGACTAATATGGGCTTTGGGAGCCTTCTACACTATAAATATGGATGTTTGGCTCAAGATGATGACAAGAACAAGAGGATAAACTACAAGAAAGCTTTGTTCAATTAAAATCTATCTAGCATTGCAAACTTCATACATTTGTGTTGTATTGAAGTTTGTAATTCATTTCTTGTGTGAGAGCTTGTGTTCTTAGTGTTGTTACACCGTGAAGGTGTTATTTGATTTGTTGTAAGGTCCTCTAACTCCGACGCAATTTGGAAATTGTATAGGACATCACAAGTGAAGTTGGTGCAAGGTTGTGGCTATCCTTGGAGCCCTTAAGGCCAAGAAGACTCATGAAGAGTGTGTGACTCGGTAAGAGTTTGTGTGTGGCTATCCTTGGAGTCCTTAAGGCCACTCGTGAAGAGTGTGTGACTCGGGAAGAGTGTGTTATGGCTAACTTGGAGATCAAAGTTGTTCTAGTGAACCTCGGTTGGACGTTTTCTAGCCGGGATGAGGAGACGTGGGCGATTCATCGCCGAACTTCTATAAAAAATACTTGTGTTATTTAACGCTTTATTTACATTACACATTTACTTTATTACTTATTATTATTCATTGTTCGATTGACATCAAGTCTTCCGCAGCGCAAACTCGACTATTCGCAAATTCATTTTAAAACGCTAAAGTAGCCAATGAACCTCATTCACCTCCCCTCTTCGGTTCCAACAAAGTGTATTTGTCTTAATTAGAGTCATGCATGCTATGTAATTAGGTTCAAGTGTATTTGTGTTAATTATATTCATGCATGTTAGTGTTAGAAAATCTTTAAATAGTTGCATGCATTATCAAAGTAAGGAGAGACATGAAAGATATTAATCGTTTTGATTATTAGTGAAGATGGACTTCTTCTGATTAATTCAATTGTCATTTGGTGGATTCCTAGACATTGAATCATACACAAATTATACTAATATTAGGTGGGTTTCTTTGAAAAGTATAAGTCACTAAAAATTCTACGGATCCAAGTTCCCATCATCTGTTCCACAATCGACCACTACTTCAACACAATTCTCCACGCACCGCGAGCTACCCCTCTCAAAGCATCAATAAAAGGTATCAATTGGTATCATAGCAAGGTTGCGTCATGCTTCCTCGACGACAGGTCAACCCCAATGCACCTCCTAGACGTGAATGAGATCTCCGTGACATTGAATTGGAAGAATTAAGAAGACAAGTGCAACAACGCCTTCTGGAACGTGAAGAATCACTTCATGAATCAGAAAGCGATATTCAAACCATTAATGAAGAGGAAAACCCTTTTACAAGGACGCAAGTGTTCATGCCAGACCACATCATCCGCGTAACCGAGGAGTTCAACCGAATTTCAATACTAGAGTGGACCTTCCTGAATTTGAAGGGAGAATTCAACCAAAGGAGTTCATTGACTGGTTGCACACAGTAGATCGGATCTTCGATTATCATGATGTCCCCGATAAGCGCAAGGTGAAACTATTTGCTATAAAGTTAACAAATCAGGCGTCCATTTGGTGGGAACACCTCAAAAGACAACGTGGTCGAGAAGGAAAAGGACGGATTGAAACTTGGGGGAAGATGAAAAAAATGCACAAGCGAAATTCTTACCTGAACATTATCGTCAAGACATGTTCCTCAAATTTCATAATCACAAACAGTGGGAGAAAACAGTGGAAGAATATAGCGCTGAATTTGAACGCCTTATGATGAGGTGTGAAGTACTGGAGCCGGAAGAACAGACGATAACCCGCTATCTTGGAGGAGTACGACCCGAAGTTGCTAAACCATACTGGACATACCTTGATGTTTTCAAACTTGCTGTTAGGGTTGAAAAGCAACTCAATGATGCACCACGAACTGACCCTCGTTCTTGGAACAAGGAAGGTTTTTCCAAAGGCAGTTTTTCCACAGCAAAACCTTTCCAACCAAACAGAACAATTCCAACTAAGGTTCCTCCAAGGAATAATGATGCAGGGAAGATAAGTATTCCCAACACTTTTACGTCTAATTCCTGACAGTGCTATAAGTGCCATGGACATATTGCTGTTAATTGTCCAAACAAAAAAATCGATTCATTCGTGGAACACGACGAGCCATTTGATAAAGGAGAAGCTACAGATGATGAAGCAGAAATGGAAGATGATGTTACTTATGCTGATCAAGGAGAAAGCCTTGTGGTTAGAAAATGTCTGAGTGTTACTCAAGAAAAGGAGGATTGGCTTCGGCACAAATTTTCCACACCAAGTGCACTTCTGGTGGAAAAATATGCAGTATCATCATAGACGTAGGAAGCTGTGAAAACATGGTGGCATCGGAGGTAGTGGACAAGTTGAAACTCCAAACAGAGATACACCCTCGTCCTTATAAGCTTTCTTGGCTTAGCAAATGGAACAAGATCAAGGTTGACAAAAAGTGCATGGTACAATTCTCAATTGGTAAGAATTATCAAAATTCTATTTGGCATGATGTTGTTCCTATGGATGCTTGTCATTTATTGCTTGGCCGCCCTTGGAAATATGATCGGAAGGTTATTCATGATGGCACGTACCGTTTTGATAAAGATGGAATGAAGATTATTTAAGGCCTACTAATATGGAGGATGCCCCTAAATCTTCTAAGGGGGATGTCACTCTTCTGCTATCACAATCTCAATGTAATGCAGTTCTTGAAGAGTCTGATGAAGTTTTCGCTCTTGTTGTGGAAAAGAGTGAAGGAATTAAAGATATCCCTAGAGGAATGCAGCTCTTAGTTGATGAATTTCAGGATATTATACCAAGTGAAATTCGAGCAGGTCTTCCACCCATGAGGGATATTCAACATTGCATTGATTTAATTCCTGGTGCGTGTATTTCAAACAAGGCAGTCTATAGAATGAATCCCAAAGAGCACGAAGAATTACAAAGACAAGTCCGAGATTTTAAGGATAGAGGATTGTTACGGGAAATCATGAGTCCATGTGCGGTCCCCGCTCTTTTGATTCCAAAGAAAGATGATTCTTGGCGGATGTGTATTGACAGTAGAGCGGTTAATAAAATCACGATCAAGTATCGACTTCCCATTCCGCGCCTCGATGATCTACTTGACCAACTCCATGGTGCATCAATCTTCTCAAAGATTGACCTTCGAAGTAGCTACCACCAAATACGAATGAGGCCCGCACATGAATGGAAAACAACATTCAAAACAAGGGATGGACTTTGTGAATGGATGGTGATGCCATTTGGACTTTCAAATACTCCGAGAACATTTATGAGATTGATAAATCAAGTTTTCAAGCTTTATATTGCAAATGGAGGAAGAGGCAAGAGAGGAAAAGCAGCATATTTGGAGAAATGGGTGTCAAAAATAACTTCACTTTCAGTCGAATTCGACATTACATTTCGTTGGGATATTGAGAAATTGGGAATTCCAGGTGCTCTCATTGTTAAAAATCATCCTTACAGTCAGTTTTATCTCAAGACTGTCACCTTACATGATGTTCCTCAACATGGTACACTCCATTTTCTGTGCAAATCTTGGGTTTATCCAACGCGTCGGTACGAATATGATCGTGTGTTCTTCACGAATAAGACATATTTGCCAAGTGACACACCAGAACCTCTTCGTTTATACAAAGAAGAAGAACTGATCCACCTTCGTGGGACTGGTTTGGGCATGTTGAAGCCATGGGACCGAGTATATGAGTTTGCATACTACAATGACTTAGGACATCCCGAAAAAGGGATAGATTATGCTCTTCCCGTGCTTGGTGGATCGAAGGAATACCCTTACCCGTGCTTGGTGGATCGAAGGAATACCCTTATCCTCGTAGACGAAGAACTTGGTCGTCCCCCAAATGAAAAAGATCCCAACACAGAAACCAGATTGCCTCTCCTGAGTTTAAACATTTACGTCCCAAAAGACGAAAACTTTAGTCAAGTGAACTCTCGGATTTCATTGACTTTGCATTGAAATCGCTTGGTCAAGTGCTGATCCCGGAGATCGAGTCCTTATTCGACAAAACTTTTAACGAGTTCGACACTTTCCAAGACTTGTTAAACCTATATGAAGGCGGGATCAAACTCCCTGATGGAGTATCACTGCACAAAATCAGGAAATGCATCCCTTGGGAGCTGCTAAAAGAGCTTCTCCGTTCTGATGGGGAGCGGTTCCTTAAGTTCCCTATGCCTGATGTAATCAAAGAGGATAGGAAGGCTTGGAGAACGGATGAAGAGTTTGGACGAGAAATGCTAGCTGGAGTGAACCCCATGATCATACGACGTCTCGAGGAGTTTCCACCTACAAGAAATCTAGATCCCGAAGTGTATGGAAACCAAAACAGTACCATAACCAGAGAGCACATAGTAAAACACATGAAAGGGCTTACAGAGCAAGCAACAGATTGTTCATATTAGATCACCATGTTGAAGAAGACAACTCAGGGACAGACAGTTTGTCAGCAGCGGAAGCAAATGATCCAGAATTTGAACTTATCGAAGGACGGAAGTAATGAGCCAAAAGCCGCTTTCTAGAAGTGACTTTCAAAATAATTCATGCATATTATTCTAATTAGATCCAAGTGTATTTATCTTAATTAGAGTAATGTATGGTAAGTAATTAGGTTAAAGTGTATTTATGTTAATTAGAGTCATGCATGTTAAGTAATTGTGTTCAATTGTATTTGTGTTAATTAGATTCATGCATGTTAAATGTTAGAAAATATTTAAATAGTTTCATGTATTATCAAAGCAAGGAGAGACATGAAAGATATTAATCGTTTTGATTATTAGTGCAGATGGATTTCTTCTGATTAATTCAATTGTCATTTGGTGGATTCCTAGACATTGAATCAATACACAAATTATACTAGGTGGATTCCTTTGAAAAGTATAAGTCACTAAAAATTCTACGGATCTAAGTTCCCATCATATGTTCCACAATCGACCACTACTTCAACACAATTCTTCATGCACCGTGAGCTACCCCTCTCAAAGCATCATTTAACGGTAGAAACTCATGTTTAACTGCGAAATCCAAGAAGCATAGTGCGAGAAGAACAAAACCTGTCATTTTATTAGTTCCTACATCCATGATCTTGAGACGAGTCAGGTTCCCAATTTGCCTTGGTATAGTTCCTGTGAATTCATTATCCCACATAAGTAGAGTCGAAAGCTTTCTGCAATTAAGTAAGTTGGGAATGATTTGTCCTCTCAGGTGATTTGATTGAAGTCTCAGCTGCTCAAGATTTGGGAGCTGAACGTCCAGCGGGAGGCTTCCAGACAGGTTGTTGGAAGAAAGATCGAGCAGTGTCAGTGAAGATAAGTTAAAGATAACCGATGGAATTTTCCCAGATATCGAGTTATTAATCGCACTGAGTATCTCTATCCGGGAGAGATTGCCTATCTCCACTGGAATACATCCTAAAGGCAGTCAAAACACAAGAATTATATCTTATATTCGTTTACTAATTTTGTATTTGTTTCCGTCCATACAAGACTAGGATTTTGTAATAATTAGATAGACACGTTTAGTGTTTCACCTTCAAGATTGTTTCCGCCTAGATATAATTCTTTGAGCATTGTCAACTCTCCAATCTCCTTTGGTATGCTTCCATTGAATTCATTCCTTGACAAGGACAATATCTCGAGGGATTTACACTTGTATATGTTTGAAGGAATCACCCCAGATAGACTGTTCGAAGATAACCTGAGTACGTTTAGTTCAGACAAGTTGTCACACAAGTTCATCGGCATCGTGCCTATAAAGCTATTATTGGTGAGATCAAGCATTTGGAGGGACGAGATGTTTAATATCCGATATGGTATTGATCCTGTCAAGTGGTTGAAGCTGATGGCCAACATTTGTAGACTAGAAAAATTGCTTATTTGTTGTGGAAGAGTTCCATGCAGAGAATTGTTGGACATGTCAAATATCTCCAATTTAGAAAGGTTGGATAAAAGAGGAATGATGCCGGTAAAAATGTTTTCATTCAGCCAGATTTTCTCAAGTTCCGTGAAGGTACCAAGGAACCACGGAACAGTGCCTGTGAAATAGTTGGATTGTAAATTGAGTTCCGTCAATCTTCTCAAACTGGATAACTCGTCAGGTATTCGGCCACTGAACTTGTTGTGGCTGAGGTCCAAAGATCTTAGAAACGTTAAGTTTCCAAGATTTGGTGCAATGGTTCCTTCAAGATTCCAACCATGGAGGTCCAGGGCTGTGATCCTGCTATTTGCCCCACAGGAAACACCAATCCAGAAACAAGATGAAGCCTTGTTACTTGTGGACCAATTTCTTGCCAATATATTGGAAGGGTCTGAAGTGATTCTTGATTTGAATGCAAGAAGTGATTCTTCATCTGTGGTGAAGTTCAGATTTGTTTCTGCAAAAGTGATAGATTTAGACGATTTGAAGACAATTAGAAGTGAAAAAGCAATGAGAAACGAGAGTTTCTCCATCAAAAATTCCAATGCTGAAGAATTGATGTGTGAAATATGTTAAAATAAATTTGTAATCACTCCACTCCCATCAGAATTGACTACCTCACGTCGAAGACCAATACAAGTCGTCCTTTATTTTCCACATACGTGTCTTTGATGGCATGAAGGATAGTGCCTTTTAGGACAAATCAAAGTAATAGTCAATACAAGAGCGTATGGCGTGATGGGTTTATTCAAAAGAGTGCAAGACCGAGTTTTTTGTAAGTGGTTAAGATCATCTCCCTTTAAAGTCAAAATTTTGTCTACTTTTTATTGCTTTTCACATTTTAGCATGAGATTGAACATTAGTTTTAACTTATACAAGTGTTTTAAAACAAAACAAAAAAAGATGAAATTTTAATTTTAAATATTGCTTCATATACAACCTTTGTTTTGTATTATATTAACGAGATTGATTTTAAATTGGAGGAAAAAAATTCAGGAGAAAATGACTATATATATTTTATAACTAACATAATCCATCAATCAAGAATTGATAGCGATTATTCACGGGTGACGCACACACTTCTCGTTCATTTATTTTTTTGGGCAAAGTTCAGGCCGGTACCTTTTACTGAATCTTTATTCATGCTAGTCCAGGAAAAAAACTTGCAATCATTTAAGTACACCTTAGGTTAAAATGACAAAAGTGTCATTAATAAGAAAATGCGGCAATTTCAGAAAATTTCAATCTCTTCCTTTCAGCACTACGTTCTCTTCCCTTCACCACTGCGATTCAAATCGCATCGTAAATCTCTCTTGCCAGTTATGATTTCTTACAGTTGATTTTTCTCTTCATCTCTTCGATTTTCCGTTCCATCACTTTTTTCCAGATTTTTTTTCAATTCTGGTATGTGTGTGTATGTGTGTTTGTGTGTGTATATGTGTATATATATACTGTTTGTTGCCTTTTGAGGGTTTTTAGTTATGATTCATTGATGTACGTGCTTCTTTGCTCAATCTCAAAATTTACAGCTTGAAACTTGCAAAGAAGAAGATGACCCAGAGAAAAATTAATTGGTGCACGAAAATTATAAAAAGTAACTGGTGCACAAAAATTATAAAAAATAGCTGGTGCACGAAAATTATTAACAATAACTGGTGCACGAAAGATTGAAAATCATTAACTGATGCACGAAAAATGAAAATCAGTAACTGATGCACGAAAATTAAAATCAGTACCTGATGCACGAAAATTAAAAACCAGTAATTGATGCATGGAAATTACAATCAGTCACTGATGCACGAAACATAGAAAAAATATGTGATGCACGAACCATAATCGCAAGTGGGTGATGCACGAATCATACAATTAAGTAAGTGATGCACGAACCATTTAATTTCGTGCACCAATTATTTTATTTCGTGCACCAGTTTGTTGTTTGCAAATTTTGTGCATCAGTAAATTAACACAAAGTTCGTGCATCAGTACTGTATTTTCGTGCATCGACATTATATTTTCGTGCACCAGTTACTTTTTATAATTTTTCGTGCACCAATGTTATATTTTCGTGCACCAAGGTTATATTTTCGTGCATCAGTTATTTTTTATGATTTTCGTACACCAATGTTATATTTTCGTGCACCAGTTTGTTTTTTGTAAATTTTATGCATCAGTTAATTAACACAAAGTTCGTGCACCAGTGTTATATTTTCGTGCATCGGTGTTATATTTTCGTGCACCAATGTTATATTTTCGTGAACCAGTTACTTTTTATAATTTTCGTGCACCAGTTACTTTTTATCATTTTTGTGCACCAGTTATTTTTATTATTTTCATGCACCAGTGTTATATTTTCGTGCACCAGTTACTTTTTATGATTTTCGTGCACCAAGGTTATATTTTCGTGCACCAGTTATTTTTTATAATTTTCGTGCACCAATTACTTTTTCTCTGGGTCATCTTCGTCGTTGCAATATCTTGCTCTCAGGCTGTAAATTTTGAAAATAAGCAAACAAGCTCGGACACCAATGCATACCTTACTTCTTCATCCATATACATCAGTCAAAGCCATGAGATATTATTTTTTTTAAAAAAAAATATGCCAACAGACGTTCGTTATCTAAAATTTAGCATCGTTATTCAAATTTATAATCACATACACACACAGTATACACACACAAGATGGAATGTGCATAGCAGATCGGAAAATTATATGTGCAGAGTAGTTCGATGTCTTATTCAATTTAGAAAGATTCCAAATGCTACGAACAATTTAGATGCTTCTATTCAAACATATTTCATGTGCATACCATTTAGCAAATAATTTTTAGGTCGGGACGACGAGATGAGGCGACAAGATGATGAAGAAAATAATGATCCGAGGATCGCCGAAAAATTGGAGATTTTACGTGCAGATGGGAAAAAGAGATGACAGTAAAGATTTAGTCTAAAATTAGGTTTAGAGTTTTTTATAACTTAGGGGTATTTTGGGAACTAAAAAAAACCTTTGCAAACCAACTCTTTAAAAAGTGAACTTATGTGAATATAATTCTCTCATACATGTATTTTTTTGTAAACATTATTTTTTGATAGACTTATTTGAATTAAGTTTCTGAAAACTGCACCAATATGCAATTGCCCCTATTTTTTTTATTATAACTAAAAACTGTTAATACAAAAACTCGGGTGAAATGGCTAAACATTTCATAGCCAAGTCGAATGTAGACGAGACACACTCCTCCTTTGCAGAGAAATATTGGTCTTCTTGGTCCATTAAACCTGCGGCAGCAACTTCAGTACTATGTTTTCTTGTAATACTTTAAGCACCCTGTTATCTCGGATTTTGGTAGGGTGTCCTCTTTGGTTAACAATAACCCCTTCAACGGAGGTAAGTTATCCTGAAAAAGAAAGGTTAGAAAGGGAGCCGGAGAGGGTTCTTCGGCGGGGCCCCTCCGACGATCAAGTCAGGATAGAGGATGTATGAACAAGAGCTTTTAGTTATGCATAAGTTGAGCAGAAGTGAAAAAATCAATTAATTACCTCTCAAACCTGATACCTTGGACGTATATATAGTGAGGGAGTGAGAAGGACAACCTGTTATGGCCGGCGGATGTTTAGGGGGACCACCGCAGACATTCCTCTGCGTCTTTTTGTTTCAGATGATAGGGACCACCGACAAATACTGTACATATCGTACGACATCCTACCGGTGAGATCTTGATAGTACTACAAAATATTCCCTGGGTACTGGTCACTTTTTGATTGGTTTATTTATGCGTGGTCCCCTATTCTAGGACAAATCAGTTACAGATATCTCGGACGAGGGACCACTTCTAGTGCCCGCGATGGCACTGCCGACGCTGAGCAGAACAGGGGCCAAGGGATCCACCCTGAGTTGGCACTCCAGCTCGGTTACAACGTGCGACTCATGTGAGGCAGCCGGGGTCGTATCGGTTGGCCGGGGGTGGAAGTTCAGGGCTGAGCTAAGGTTTAGGTTACGTGCTGGGTTCATTAGGACAGGCTTGGATATGGAGCATCATGGTATCCAACGGGGTGGCCCTGCGCAGCAACGGACGGGGCAAGGTCGGGTCATACCCATAAAATTAGGGTTGAGGCCGTACTGACCTCTATTAGGGATATCATGAGTATCCCCCTCTAGTCGAGCTAGAGTAGCGTTGTCCTCGACTATTCGTGTCAGGCCGAGACCCGTTTCTAGTTGTCAGTCTTTGTACTCTCTTGATGGGACATGTTGTCAGCAGGAAGCGATTGGTGACATGCATCTCAATCGATGAAGCTGCCACGCGTCCACATCCGCGCTCGTGACGCTTGGTCTCCCTCGATCCTTGCCGTTCGAATGGGCCAGGCCCAAAAGGCCCGCCGCTTTGGTGGCCTATATATACCCTAATCCCCCTCGTTTGTTTCACTTTTCTCTCGTCGCTCGCCTCCTCCTGCTCTTCTCGCCCGCTTCGCTTTGATTCTAGTAAGTGCTTTCTTTTTATTTTCCTTATATCAAATTCGACTTCTTCTACCTCCGGAGCCGCCCTCAGGGGTTCGGCCGGGGACGCCTCGGGGTCTGGGCTTTCGAGCTCTCCGACCCGTAGTGGGCCAGTGAGGAAGGTTGTTAGTGCCGTCCCCCTTCTCCAAGTCCCTCCTCGTCCTAATCCCGAGCCATTTCCTCATAATTTCGAGGTTGACTCTCGGGACTTGGTTCGGGCTGGGGTACCCTGGTATGAGGTCTTGAGTTCCCGGGTTTCGGCTGAGGCTGAAGCTTTTCTTTGCTCCCATTTCATTCCTCCTGACCACGAGGTACGGATACCAGGGTTGGGAGATCGTCCCCACGTTCCCGAGGCTCGCCCTCTCCCGCACATATATAAGGAAGACGTTTTTTACCAGAAGGTCATGTCAGCCATAGGGGGTCGCCAATATGATACCACTATCCTGATTCGAGAAGACGTACTCAGTCGCTACAGGCTGAGCTCTTACCCAGCTAGTCCTCTTCCTGGTGCGTCCTCATCGATCTGAACTTATATACTGCTTGATATACTGTCCTCTACTCATGTCTCTTGCTCCTGTGTAGGTACCATGTCTTTCAATCAGATGTTGTCCGCCATGGTTTCTCAAAAGAAAGGGAAAGGGAGAGCGGCCCCCAAACACCAGGCTGAAGAACGAGCTCCCTCACCCCCTCCTGCTCCTCAGGCCGCCGTTGTCGTAACCCTTCACTCTGAAGAAAGCGGTGAAGCTGCCCTTGCGCAGCGCAAGAGGAAAAGGGACGGGAAAGCCCCTGTTGCCTCGGTACGGGAAGAAGTAGCCACCTCATTGGCACCCCGTGCTGAAATGTCGGAAGACTCCCTCCAGAGTCCGCAATCGGCTCGAACAGCCGGGCCGGGATCCCCAGGCCTCCCAGTTGAATATACCCAATCCACGAGCCTGATTAGTGACATTGTTTCCGGAATTCCGCCTGAGATTCTAGAATGCATTACTACAGGCGCGGATCAACAGGCCATGGCCAGGATGAAGTGGAGGCCCTTTGCTAGGGAAGGGCTGGCACGGACCCTATCGGTATGTGTTAATACTGATCTTCTACAGGCGCCCTCTATTGCTTTATACTTTCTTATCATTATTCTTATTCAGGGCTTGATAATGCTGCGCGAAATCATTCGGAGGGGATCCAATTATGGCCTGTCTTCGTCCGATGTCAGAAAGAAACTCTGGGAAGCTACAAAGCGAGCTGAGGCCGCCGAAGCTGAACTTAGGGAGGTTAATGAGCTGCAGTCCCAACGGCTAACGACCCTGGAGACCGAGTTGAGCAAGTATCGTGCTGAGGTTGACCGACTCGCTCTGTACTATCTGAGAAAGACACTATCCTGACAAACTCTACCGCAGAGCTGAACAGATCTCGAGCAGAGCTGGAGTCGTACATTGCTAGAGAGGTCGGGCGGAAAGATGCTTTCCTGAAGTCGGAGGAGTTCAAGAAACTCCTTGCAGAGAAGGCGTTTCGATTCCTCGACCTTGGTTTCGAAGGCTGCAAGGATCAGTTCAAGGCATAGGGCTTCCCTCCCGAGGATCAAGATCCTGACGACTTCTTGGACCTTCAGGCCATTGTGGCCAACATCCCTCCCGACTTTGTTAATTAGGGTAGTCGATAAGTCTACATTTAAGGTATTTTCTTCTCCGAAATGTAATCGGTGCTGCTTGCGTAATTTTATTTAATGAAGTTTTTATTATGCCGAGCTGTATTGTCATCCTGAACCGAAGTAAAAACACATGCCTATTCTCAGAATAATTGAATATAACTCAATGTAAAAACGAGCTGCCCTGCAGCAATAATTCGGGTTCTAAAATTGTTGTTTATTTAAATAATAATGAGGCTGGCCTTTTCCAAATTTATGCAAGGAGCACGAGCACATGGCCCTTGCCAGCTATAACCTTTAATGTAGGCTGTGGCAACCATTGGCCGAAGGCGGGCTCGGGCCATAGTTGTTCGTCTGATTGAACCCTGATCGCTCCAGGTAGGGCGGAACTTACTTCTCCTTGTCAGGGCGGACCTTAACTTTTATCATAGTCAGGGCGGACCTTAACTTTCATAGTTAGGGCGGACCTTAACTTTTTCTTAGTTAGGGCGGACCTTAACTTTTATCGTAGTCAGGGCGGACCTTAACTTTTATCGTAGTCAGGGCGGACCTTAACTTTCATAGTCAGGGCGGACCTTAACTTTTTCTTAGTCAGGGCGGACCTTAACTTTTATCGTAGTCAAGGCGGACCTTAACTTTCATAGTCAGGGCGGACCTTAACTTTTTCTTAGTCAGGGCGGACCTTAACTTTTTCTTTTGGACTACATTTTCGAATAACATTTCATTTAATGATGGGTCGTTGTGGGCTCATACATCATAGAAATACACCGTGCTTAAGAATAATATTTCCTAAGATGAAACGCGTTCCACGGCCTCTTCAGCTTTTTTTCCTCCGCATCTTCTAAGTAGTATGCTCCAAAGCTCACTTTCTGAACTACTTTGTAGGGTCCTTCCCATTTGGGGTCAAGCTTCCTGATTTCTGCTGACTGGACCTTTTTGAGTACAAGGTCTCCGACCTGGAAACTCCGAGGTATCACTCGCTTATTATAAGCCTTGACCACTTTGTTTCGATAGGACTCCATCCTGATCACTGCCCTCTCCCTTCTTTCGCATATCATGTCTAGGTCTAGAGCCCGGCGTTCGTCATTGTCATCGTCATAAGCTTGTACCCTGGCAGAGGTTGCTCCTATTTCTGCTGGTAAAACTGCTTCCGAACCATAAACCATACTGAAGGGCGTCTCCCCCGTTGGAGTTCGGGGCGTAGTTCGGTAAGCCCACAGTACACTAGGAAGCTCATCAGCCCAATCTTTACCTACCCCGTATAGCCTTGCCTTCAATGCTTGCACTATAGATCGGTTGGTAACTTCCGCCTGGCCATTGCTTTGAGGGTATGCCATTGAGGTGAAGGCTTGTTCGATCTTCATCTCCTGGCACCAGACTGCTAGCTTTCGCCCTTGAAACTGCCTCCCGTTGTCGGAGATCAGCTTCCTTGGAACCCCAAACCGACACACGATATTCTTCCATAAGAAACCCAGCACGTCTTCCTCAGTAATCCTGGCTAGGGCCTCAGCCTCAGCCTATTTTGAAAAGTAATCAATAGCCACTATCAGAAATTTCTTCTGTCTTGGAGCAACAGGAAAAGGTCCCACAATGTCCATTCCTCATTGGTCGAATGGACAGGCCGATACCATAGATCTCATGAACTGAGCCGGTCGGGGTTAGAACTTTCCATGCCTCTGGCAGCCCTCACAAGCGGTCACAACTTTTACTACATCTCTTCTTAAAGTGGGCCAAACATAACCGGCCAGGAGAGTTTTTCGAGACAGGGCCAGGCTGCCTAGGTGATCCCCGCAGCAACCTTCATGTATCTCATGAAGTACGTAACTAGCCTCTTCCCCGGCCAGGCACCTGAGCAGAGGTCTTGCGAAAGATCTTTTGTACAAGGTATCCCCGATCAAAACGAATCGGCAAACCTGCCTTTTCACCCTCCTTGCCTCATTCTTTTCTAAGGGAGTTCAGAGCTCCCTAGATATTTTAGGAGAGGAGTCATCCAGCTTTCGACTAGAGGAGTTTCAGAGGGCTCCGATGGTGGGGTCAATGGTGATAGCTCGGTCTGGAATACGTCCTCCCTCTGACATACAGGCCCTAACGCCGTGGCCAACTTTGCGAGTTGGTCTGCTTCATGATTTTCGGTCCGCGGTACTTGCACAATGCTCCACTCAGAAAAGTTTTCGGACATCTCTTGGATTGCTTTCAAATAGTCCATCAATCTCTCGCTCTTGACTTCGAAATTTCCATTCACCTGCTGGGTTGCTAACTGGGAGCCAGAGTGGAGAACTACTCTAGTAGCGCCAACCTCCCGAGCTAACTTAAGCCCAGTTAGGACTGCTTCATTTTCTGCCTCGTTGTTGGAGGCTCGGAAACTCAACCTCACCGCCACCTTCATCTTCTCACCGGTCGGGGAGATCAGCACTATTCCAACTCCTCACCCCTCGCTGTTCGAGGCTCCATCAACATATACTTTCCATGCTTCCTGCTCTGGCGTGGTCATTTCCGCCAAAAAATCAGATAACGACTGACCTTTAATAAATGTTCTGGCTTGATATGATATGTCGTACTCGCCGAGTTCGATCGTCCATTTGACCAGCCTTCCTGATACCTCGGATTGCGTCATGATTCTCCCAATTGGGCTATTAGTCAATACCGAGATGGGGTGGGACATGAAGTACGGTCTCAATCTTCTCGCTGTTATGACCAGAGCAAAAGCAAGTTTTTCAATCTCCGGGTACCTGAGTTCTGCCCCTCGCAGGGCGTGGCTGACATAATAAATCGGCTTCTGATCCGTCCCCTCCTGTTTGATCAAGACAGAGCTGACAGCCTGTTCTGTGGCGGAGAGGTAAACCCACAACTTTTCTCCCGGATTAGGTTTGACCAACACAGGTAGTTCGGCCAAATGCTTCTTCAGGTCGGCGAATGCCTTCTCGCATCCTTCGTCCCACTCGAATTTCTTAGCTTTTCTTAGCACTTGAAAGAAATGATAACTCCTATGTGCCGATCTGAAAATGAACCGCACTAAAGAAGCAATCCGATCAGTCAGTTTCTGGACCTCCCTTATGCTTCTATGGGAGGCCATATCCAGCACCGCTCTGACTTTCTCCGGGTTGACCTCAATTCCTCTGTCCGTTACCATGAAACCCAAAAATTTTCCACTCTTTACCCCGAATACACATTTGGCAGGGTTCAATTTCAGCCCGAACCTTTTCAAGGTAGCGAATGTTTCCTCCAAGTCAGGTATGAGATCTGACATGTTCCTTGATTTGACCAGTATATCATCAACGTAGACCTCGACGTTCCGCCCTGCTTGCCCCACGAATACCTTATCCATCAGTCTTCGATACGTGGCCCCAACGTTTTTGAGGCCGAATGGCATGACCACATAGCAGTATGTCCCTTCTGAGGTGATGAAGCTGACTTTCTCCTGATCCTTCTGCGCTAAGGGGATCTGGTGGTAACCTTGGTAAGCATCCATAAAGCACAACAGCTCATATCCCGAAGTAGAATCCACGAGCTGGTCTATGCGAGGCAACGGATAACAATCTTTGGGGCAGGCCTTGTTCAAGTCTCTGAAGTCAATGCACATCCTCCACTTTCCGGCGGACTTTGGTACTAAGACCACATTGGACAGCCAGGTAGGAAACTGTACTTCGCGAATTTGCCCGGCCTCTAGCAGTGTCTGAACTTCCTTGCTTATAACCCTATCTTTCTCTGGTCCAAAATGTCTCTTCTTCTGCCTTGTTACTTTGATCCCTGGATCGATACTAAGTCTGTGTTGCGCCACCTCAGGATGAATCCCTGTCAACTCTGCTGAAGACCATGCGAACACGTCAACATGCCTGGATAGACAACTCAGCAGCTCCTGTCTCAGATCTGTGCTTAGATCCGAGGCTACCCTCATTGTTTGTTCCGAGCGTCCAGGAACCAGGGCAACCTCCTTTTCTTCTTTCGACACTCCAGTGCCTCTTGGGTCTTCTGGGTTCTCTGTATGAGATTAACCCTCCGATCTCCCTGGTCGCCGCTGCCTTCCTCATGTCTTGACCTCTTTACTTCCATCCTCACTGTCTCCGTGTAACATCTCTTTGACGACGGCTGGTCTCCCTTACTTCTCCGACCCCCTTCCCTACCAAAAATTTGATTTTTTGATGGAACGTAGACGCTACAGCCCTGAACTCGTTCATGGCCGGCCTTCCCAAAATGACGTTATAGGAGGACGGGGCTTCCACTATGGTGAAGGAGGTTAGCTGAGTCTTTCTTCCTTCCCCCACACCCATGGATAAGGGTAGGGTGATCTGCCCGAGGGGATAAACTGTATGGCCTGCAAAACCAAAAAGGGGAGTCGAGATTCGCTCAAGACGGTACTCCCCTAACTCCATTTGCTGGAAAGCCTCTTGGAATAGCACATTTACAGAACTCCCGGAGTCCACAAAAACTCTGCCGACCTCGTAATTGGCGACTGTTGCCCTGATGACAAGGGCATCATTATGTGGCGTTTTCACCCCCTCCATATCCCTGGGGCCGAAGTTAATTACCACCTCCTCCTCGGCATTGATAGCTCTTTCTACACTCAGCACCTCCCTCCTACTCATAGCCTTCCGGGCTCTGTTGGAATCCCCATCAGTGGCTCCTCCGAAAATCATGTTAATAAAGCCCCTGGACGGGGAGTTGCTCCTATGTGGTTCCTGCTCCTCTGGCCTCCTTACTTGCCGCGCCGATAGGTTAGTACGCCCAACCCTGCCCCTTCGGTAGGGACCTCGGCCCCTCCCTTGTGAATGGCTTTCATAAGGGGTGTTTGGTCAGGATACCCCCTGACTATAGTGGGGATCATTCCGCATAGTCAACTCCTGCCCATTATCCAGGTTACGACATTCTTGCGTGATATGTCCAGGAGTCTGATGGAAATCACAATACTTCTCCGCCGACCCCTTGCTCGGCCCGTCTTTATGTGGTGATTTCTGAGGGGTTTGTTCTTCACAAATCCGGACCGTTCCTTCTTTAGCAATCTTCAGGGGTGTGTAGTGAGAGAAACACCCGAGCCTTGCGTCCTCTGCGGGCCTTTTTTCTGCAGGCGTGAGCTGCTTGTCGCCAACTGTTACTTCCTTTCTTCTCATGACCTGGGCCTCCTCCACATTAATATACTTCTCAGCTCGTGTTAGGAGATCGTCATACGTGATGGGAGGTCTTGACCGCTTTATTTTTAAACAAAAGATATTTCAAAGTGTAGTGTGAAGCGATTCTACCGCAAGTGCACGGTTGTCAAGTTTTAGTATAGTGAAAATTAAGTACGGGTTGTCGAATCCACAGGGACTAACGTATAGGTACCAAATAAGATTAATAAGATTATATTTAGCCTACGATTAACAAATGCGATTATCTAAAGCAAACTTAAACTAAGAAATGAAACTCAAACAAGAAGCAATAAAATGAATGGTTCCGGATATGCGAAGGTAAGTTGCTCAAGAAATTTATCAAGCTCTTCGTTCAACTGTGTTATCTTTAATGATTCATTTGAATAAGCAAATTATCAACCAATTGATTCTAAGGGTGAAAGGTTTTCGCTATTATTCAATACACTCTCTCGAACTGTAAAGAAACTAACAATAAATTAGAATAAGTCACTCTCGTGCACCTATTTACTAATTCAAAGTTGCATAAATTATCAAAACCTTATAACTCTAAATCTCTCGATTCCAAGTTCTCACGTATGCGATATCATCACTCGATCTCAATCATAACATACTTCATGAATTAAAAGAGCGCGTTACAACGTTATCTCTCGATCTCGGTTATAACTCTCAGATTCAATCAAAGTTAGCTAGGCTTTGATCTTAACAATCGATTAAATCATGAACAATAGACATCAATACACTCAAACACAATTGAATCAATATATCAAACACAATGATACTAAATCTCAATAAAATAAACTAGAATTGTTTAAAATCAAATACAAAAGAAGTTTAATCGTCTCTCGACCTCAAAAACATCAATTGAAAATTAATATGAAATAGATTAAAGTCTAGAAATACGATAAACGGCGGAATGAATCCGTGCGTAGCACCGCAATCTCTTCTCTTGCTCCTTCCTTGCACTCCGGAATTGATTGGCTTTGGCTCGGACGAAGAACCGGAAGAACGGATCTCCTTGGCGGCGGCTAGGGTTCTTTTTTGTTCAGAAATCTCGTCTGGTATCGTGCTCTCCTCGAAATGAATCCAAAATTCCCGCTTAAAACCCCCACAATCACGATAAAAAAGGAAAATAAAATCTTCAGGATTTCGCGTCTCGATCGATCGGAAGGTTTTCTCGATCGATCGGAGCACTGTTCATGCCAGCTTTTGAAACTCACTGTCTCGCTCGATCGATCGAGATTTTCCACCGATCGATCGAGACTTTAATAAAATTTGCTCTAGAGTCACTGCCTCGCTCGATAGATCGGAAATTTGTACCGATCGATCGAGACTTGAAATTCTTTGATGCTCAACTCTCTGCCTGGCTCGATCGATCGAGAGTAATCGATCGATCGAGATTCCGAAAATTTCATTTCCTAAATTTCAGTTCTTTCTCGCCTCGATTTCGCCCGTTATCTTCATATTGGCTCATTTCTTCCACTTCCGATCTATTTTCCTGAAACAAACGAATAAACACCAAAAAGCATAATATCATCCAGGAAAAAGAACGGAAAGTAGGAAGAATTTACAGTTAAAAACACTCAAAATCTAAGTCTATCAACTCCCCCAAACTTAGACTTGATCGTCCTCGAGCAAGCAATAAGCTCAAAAAGAAAAGTTAAACTCGATACTAAGCATGAATCATCTTACAACATACGTAAAATCTCAGAAATCCTACTTACACATCAATAGAAGTCCTTCAGCACTTAACAAGAAGCAATTTCTCCTAAGTTAAACAATACATCGCAACATCGGAACGTGCGTGTGTGCTATTGTCAAACATGAGTTACATACATATCTTTAAGATCAACATGTGCCATATCAACTCCTAGTCAAGATTACTTTGAACTACTCTACAAATTTACTATCCAGCACTTCTCCACTAATGTAATTATTCCCTAGACTTGGATCAACAGGACTTTAAAAGCTTTTAACGTTAGGCCTTTTGGTGTCGGCTCCAAAGAAAAGGTAGGATAGAAGCAAAGAAGAGAGTATAACAGAATCAGTTCACAATCTTCTCACATAAACATTGAGCTTCTCTTCACATTTTCTAGCCTTGGCCACTTTGGGTCTTATTTAACTTTTCTTTTCAAGGCTTTTTCTCTACATCTTTTCTTTTTCTTTGCTCATTCTTTTGTTCATTTCATTTCTTTCACAATGAACTTCTCAACATATAACAATTTAATGCAATGAATGAGATTCATTATACTCTCCTAGGGATGGATGAAATTGTTCTTTTAGGCTCAAACCAAGGTGGGTATAATGAGTTTGCCAAGAATGCCGAATGGGGGTCTAATCATATGCAATGCATATACCATTCTTTTTCAATAAGGCTCAAAAGGGGACACTAAGGAATAATGTATACAAGGTAGGCTTGAAAGGCACAAACGGTCCAAAGATCGCCTAAATCATCTCCAAGTCTAGTTCCTAATTATAAATTCGCCTCAAAGTGCTTTCACTAAACTGTAGAGTTATCTAAGATACTCAAGACTCATCATAGTTAACACAAGTTTTCAATTTAATCAATACATACTTCACTCAATCATGACTCAATAAGTGCTCAAATTATTCCTCAGTTTTGACATGTAGTTAACAAAGGATATATACAAACAAGTTAAGCATTTCCATGACTCCTATCTAGATGAGGATTAATTTCATCATGTATTACCGTTGCAATTCCAACTCGTCAATTCTCAAGAATAACTCAATCACTAAAAAAAAATTTTGTTGGTAATGCTCAAGGATGAATCAGTCTCAACATCATGCAGTCATGCTAGGAAAAGAAACAAGACAAGTAGCAGAATGTGCAAAAGCAAGATATATACAAATACTCAAAAACCCCCCCAAACTTAGCATGTGAATTGCCCTCAATGAACAATAAAAATAAATGCAAAGGCAAAGACACATACCATGATGACGATCGTCACTGATCGTCGTCCTCATCATGCTCCGGAGAGGGGACTGGGTAGTGGTGCTCCTCGCCCTGATATGGCGGAAATGGTGGGTACTCAGAAGGTGGAGGTGCATGCGGCTGATAAGGTGCAAAATGTGGTTCCGGCGGGAACTGGAAACCTGGAAAGCCCTGGGCCATGGCAGTGTTCCATGCACTCTGATAGTGCATGAACTCCATCTGACGCTGAGCTACCTGCTCATGGTCCATCTGCAGTGCTCTCTGCATGCTATGAATGTCCCGCTGCATGCTGTGAATGCTCTGCTGCCCCAGGCGAATATCTTGGAGATCCCTATGAAGAGAGTCCAAAGTAACACGTGTATGTTGTTCAGCAGAGGATGATGCTCCAGCTTGTGTAGTGTCCGAAGGTCTTCGTCGACCCGTAGGAGGTGGTGGAGTGTCCACAATGATCGGTGTCTTCGGCGGAAGTAGCTCCTCGTCTTCCCCCCATGTCACTCCGTACCGCTGACATAAAGCAGTGATCGTGGATGGAAACGGTAGTGCGGAGGTCGGTGAGCTGCTCCCAATTTCTGCAATGTGATCAGCAATGATCTCGCCGAAGTCCACTTCCTTCCCTGAGAGGATGGCATAGACCAGGACCGCTCTGTCTTTTGTCACCTCAGACGTGTGGGTCGAAGGCATGACCCGCGAGGCGACAAATGAAAACCATGCTTGGGCCTCTGGCTTCAAATGTTTCTTTAGAACCAACTGTGGCTCTACTTTATCATTCCTCTGCCAATCCACTCCCGGCTTGCCAATAACTGTCAATACCTCATCGTAGTCAATCCTGCTACTCTTGAAAGATTGGTATGCACAGTTTTGAAGTAAAGGCATCCGGTGAATATTGTTGATTGCGGTTCGATCCACCAACACATCCTTCCCTCGAACATAAACACTTACTTGGTGCCCTGGTCTAACAGCTCGAAGATTTGTGTAAAACTCCCTTACCAGCGGCACCACAGCATCAATCGGTGTCTGAACGAATTGAAACCACCCTTTTCGCCGAACTGTCCTAATGACAGGACATTCCAATTTATCTATGCTCATTCCCCTTTCACGGCTCAGGGGTTTCTTATGGTAGGTGGGGTATAATTCAGCAATTGTGGCATTGAGAAACTTCTTTTCATCATATCCTGGCTCAGAAACAGTGGCCTCCGCCTGCTTTTGCTTTTGGGAAGCTTCCGCCTGCTTTGACCTCTTTCTGGATGACATTTTCTTGCTAAACGATTCCCAACTAACTCAATTAAATCCAACTATCACCACACAACACTATAAATCTTCCACCCTTCAACACCACAAAACTTCCTTTAAATTTAACTCCTTCCTAACCCAATTCTACTACAATTCAAGGAGTTTCACCAAAAGATAAAATCTTTAAGAATTGGAAACCAATTACCGCTTAAAAATCTGATCTTGGAAAGATTTGGCACTTGGCTTGGAATTCCCTTTTTGATGTACTTCTACCCAATTTGCCTTGCAATTCTTCAAATCTGCAATGAAAATCTCATTAAAACAAATATTACTTCCCAGATTTGAAGTAAATTTAAATTTGAAGGAAAAAATGATGAGATTTTGAAAAGGTGGCTAGGGTTCTATTGTGGAGAGGAGAAAAATTGATTTTAAAATGAGAAGGCTGATGCGTCTGTGCTCTGTTATTTTTCAAAATTTTCTCTCGCTCGATCGATCGGAAAAATTCTCGATCGATCGAGCGAGGCAGTAGGCACAATGTCTTTTTAAGAAATCGGGCGATCGATCGAGATTTTGTCTCGATCGATCGCCAGCGGCAGCAAACAAAATTTGAATTTTTTTTTTCTTCTTTTAACATCTTTCTCTCGGATTGCCTCGCCTACAACCAACTTGCTCTTGCTTTCACACCTGCAAAAAAATACACGAATTCATTCCCAGACAAACTCAAAACAAACAAACTAACAAAAACACATCAAAACAAGAAATCAAAAACAAAACTCGAGGAAGGAAAAACGGAAGTTCTTAATTTATAGTCCCAAGCTGGACTGTCACCTCCTTGTCTTCTCAATTTGATGGCTCCTTTGGATTCTTTACAAAATCTCTCGGGAGCGTACCTTGCGCCCTCCCAGATATCAACGTGGCCAACTGCCCTATCTGCACTTCCAAATTTTTAATAGATGCATTCTGATTCTGCATCCTCACCTCCGTTGATGAAATCAGCTTTGCCATCAGTTCCTCCATACTCGGCTTTTGTGTGAACCCTGCCTGCGGTTGAGGGTTCAACACATTTTCTTGATTCGACCATCTCAAATTCGGATGGTTCCTCCATGGTTGGTTATAATTCAAGTAGGAATTATGGGGCGGCTTGTTACCTACAAAATTAACAGCCTCAACAGATTGGTTAAATTGGTTACCTGCCTGGCACTCGATGCTAGGATGACTGCCTCCACACAGCTCACAGAAAATAGTTTGAGCTTGCATTGCTGCTGCTCCCATGCTGTTTATCTTCCGGTTCATGGCTTCTAATTGAGCCGAAAGAGCAGTGATCTCGTCCACTTGATGGACTCCCATTGGCTTCTGTGGCGTGCTCCTCTCTGATTGCCACTGATAACTGTTGCACGCCATTTCCTCCAACAAGCTATATGCCTCTTCCGGCGTCTTCCTCATTATGGATCCCCCAGATGCTGCATCAATCATGGAATGGTTAGCAGAAAATAAACCGTTATAGAACGTTTGTACCTGCAGCCATATGGGTAGACCATGGTGTGGGCATCTCCTCAACAACTCCTTAAAACGATCACACGCTTCATACAACGTCTCGGGGTCAAACTGCCCAAAAGTCGTGATATCGTTCCGCATCTTCGCCGTCTTGGAAGGGGGAAAGTACTTTGACAAAAACGCTTTTGTCATCCCCTCCCATGTTGTTATAGAACCTGCAGGTAGTGAATTCAACCATGCCTTAGCTTTGTCTCGTAATGAAAAGGGGAAAAGTCTTAACCTGATGGCGTCGTCAGAGACGCCATTGTGTTTGAATGTGTCACAAATCTCCAAAAAGTTGGAGATGTGATTATTCGGATCATCTGTAGCTGCTCCCCCGAACATAACCGAGTGCTGAATCATTTGTATGATTGCCGGCTTGATCTCAAAATTGTTTGCTTGAATCGTCGGCCTCGTAATACTGGACAACGATCCATGAAATGCCGGTTGCGCAAAGTCAATCATCGATCTAGGGTGCTGTGCTTCGTTATTATCAGCCATCGCTCGAGCTTCTCGTAATCGCCTAAGTAAAGTTCTTTCTATCTCCGGATCAAAAGGCTCGAGAATCGGCTCCTCTCTTCTGAGCATGCACTAGAGAAACGATTCCTGTACAAAATAGACAAAAGGAGACAACAAAATACACAAAGTTATTCACAAAGATCAACAAAAGAAAACAGAAAAGAAAAACAAAAACGCAATAATAAAAGAATTGGCTAAATTACAATTAACTAATCTCGTATGATATTATACAGATTAGTCCCCGGCAACGGCGCCAAAAACTTGACCGCTTTATTTTTAAACAAAAGATATTTCAAAGTGTAGTGTGAAGCGATTCTACCGCAAGTGCACGGTTGTCAAGTTTTAGTATAGTGAAAATTAAGTACGGGTTGTCGAATCCACAGGGACTACCGTATAAGTACCAAATAAGATTAATAAGATTATATTTAGCCTACGATTAACAAATGCGATTATCTAAAGCAAACTTAAACTAAGAAATGAAACTCAAACAAGAAGCAATAAAATGAATGGTTCCGGATATGCGAAGGTAAGTTGCTCAAGAAATTTATCAAGCTCTTCGTTCAACTGTGTTATCTTTAATGATTCATTTGAATAAGCAAATTATCAACCAATTGATTCTAAGGGTGAAAGGTTTTCGCTATTATTCAATACACTCTCTCGAGCTGTAAAGAAACTAACAATAAATTAGAATAAGTCACTCTCGTGCACCTATTTACTAATTCAAAGTTGCATAAATTATCAAAACCTTATAACTCTAAATCTCTCGATTCCAAGTTCTCACGTATGCGATATCATCTCTCGATCTCAATCATAACATACTTCATGAATTAAAAGAGCGTGTTCCAACGTTATCTCTCGATCTCGGTTATAACTCTCAGATTCAATCAAAGTTAGCTAGGCTTTGATTTTAACAATCGATTAAATCATGAACAATAGACATCAATACACTCAAACACAATTGAATCAATATATCAAACACAATGATACTAAATCTCAATAAAATAAACTAGAATTGTTTCAAATCAAATACAAAAGAAGTTTAATCGTCTCTCGACCTCAAAAACATCAATTGAAAATTAATATGAAATAGATTAAAGTCTAGAAATACGATAAACGGCGGAATGAATCCGTGCGTAGCACCGCAATCTCTTCTATTGCTCCTTCTTTGCACTCCGGAATTGATTGGCTTTGGCTCGGACGAAGAACCGGAAGAACGGATCTCCTTGGCGGCGGCTAGGGTTCTTTTGTTCAGAAATCTCGTCTGGTATCGTGCTCTCCTCGAAATGAATCCAAAATTCCCGCTTAAAACCCCCACAATCACGATAAAAAAGGAAAATAAAATCTTCAGGATTTCGCGTCTCGATCGATCGGAAGGTTTTCTCGATCGATAGGTGCACTGTTCATGCCAGCTTTTGAAACTCACTGTCTCGCTCGATCGATCGAGATTTTCCACCGATCGATCGAGACTTTAATAAAATTTGCTCTAGAGTCACTGCCTCGCTCGATAGATCGGAAATTTGTACCGATCGATCGAGACTTGAAATTCTTTGATGCTCAACTCTCTGCCTGGCTCGATCGATCGAGAGTAAATCTCGATCGATCGAGATTCCGAAAATTTCATTTCCTAAATTTCAGTTCTTTCTCGCCTCGATTTTGCCCGTTATCTTCATATTGGCTCATTTCTTCCACTTCCGATCTATTTTCCTGAAACAAACGAATAAACACCAAAAAGCATAATATCATCCAGGAAAAAGAAGGAAAGTAGGAAGAATTTACAGTTAAAAACACTCAAAATCTAAGCCTATCAGGTCTCTTGATCAAGGGACGAAAGAACTCCCCCGCCTTCAAGCCCTGGGTGAAGCGCTAATCAAAATCTTTGTTGGGAAGGCAGGCACCTCCAGGCTGACACCATTAAATCGCCGAATGTACTCTCGAAGGGGTTTGCCCTCAATCTGTCTCATCTCAAACAGGCATAGCGAGGTTTTCTTATACCGCTTACTGCTGGTGAACTGGTGAAGAAAAGCCGAGCTGAACTCTGGGAAAGAGGATATTGAAGATGGTTCGAGTTGATTGAACCATTGTTGGGCTGATTTTACCAGGGTCGTGAGGAAAACTTTACACTTTAGACGGTCCGAATAGCAATACAACATGGCAACGTTCTCAAATCTGCCCAGTTGTTCCTCCGGATCCGTGCTCCCGTCATATTCCCCAGCATTCGGGGGTCGGAAGTTGTTTGGGAGCTCTTCCTCCACTATCTCTGGGGAGAAAGGCATACCCTTCTTCTGGGCGCAATGTCCCCCGATCCCCTTCTTCATTACTCTGACCTCCTCGTAGCATTTATCGCGTACGCCCAAATTAACCCTCTCAAGTTAATAACAGTAATGAATGTAGTAGCGTGAGTAGGGATCGATCCCACGAGGAAGGTTATATCTCTGTGTTAACTTATGCAAACGAAAATAAAAAGGGGTTTTGAAGTCAAAGTAATAATACTACGATGCAAAATTAAACTAATATGCAAAATTATCTATATGAATTAACTTATGAGAAAAGTGAGATTCTCGGTTTTCGGTTAACTTTACAATTGGCGTTTACTATCTCGATCATCGATCTTCACAAATGGTTCAATTTCCATATGAATATTCATCATGGACGTTTAATCCAATAATCAAAGTCCTATCTCACCTTAAGTTTAGTTAAGTAGCCCAAGCGTTCTAGTTTAACCCTTATCACACAATCAATCAAAATACAAGCGATTAAGATTTAAATCGATGATAGCATATGAACTAGTGAGATCGATAAAGCTAAACAACATAATCCAAGCGTCTATGTTTAATCCAGTCAATTGTTTACCCTAAGAATTTAACAAACTCACAAACGGAATTTAATCAATCTTAGTTGCTTCGTAAATTAGAGGGATCAAGCGATTCCGTATTTGATATCTAATTTAGCTTTAAATTGTATGAACAATAGCTAGGTGATCAGTCCAACAATCATGCATAACAATTAAGACAATCAAATCAGAAAAACAATTGATACTCAATGCAAATCAACAATCAAAACTTATCTCACAAGAATTGTAAATATCCAATGTATCGTTTTCCTCAACCGAGAATCACAAAAGTATTTAGCTACTCATAACTAGATTAACAACAATCAAAATTAATCTAAGAAATATCAAACTAATAGGAGAAGAAAGAGTTACTAAAAGGGATCACGATTCCGGCTTGTCGATTCCGGTTCCGTTCTTCGTTGTTCTTGAAGAAAACTTGAAAGAAAATTAATCTAAAATCTCAAATTATTCTAAGAGTATGAAAAACTATCAAAAACTGCTGCTAATGAGGCTTAGTCTCGAGTTTTAGGGTATGGGAGTGATAAATATGGGATACAATCTTTTAAACATGGTAAAAGACTCAATTTCCAAATTTCCGGACTCTTCGGCGATCGATCGCCTGATGTGTGGCGATCGATCGTGAGGCTTTTATTTTTCAGCGAATTTCTTGAGGCGATCGATCGCCACTTTATCGCGATCGATCGCCGAGCTCCAGTAGGCATTGGCGGTCGATCGCCAATTTTTCACGATCGATCGCTGGTTCGTGAATTTTGTTGATTAAGTTTCTGTCCATAGGCGATCGATCTCCTCTTCGTGGCAATCGATCTCCTCCTTCAAAATTACATTTTTGCCCTTTTCTTGATCAACTTTTAGTCCTTGTCATGTCCATGTCTCTTCTTGGTCTTTACACATCGTTTTTAGCTCGTTTTCTTCGATTGTACCTACAATTACACAAATATACGATTAGGTAGCATACGTATCAAATTATCTATCAAAACCTACCAAATCGTAGACAATTAAGCACTAAAGATGTGTCTATTTCTAGTCACATCACCTCCTCTCTCAACTCTTCCATCTCAACCTCGAGGTTGAGGCCCCCGTTGGGCGGAGGGTGAGATGTGGCTACGTGCTCGGGTTGTTCATTTTGTCGAATGCTCTCCCCCGGCCGCTTTCAGACTGATCTATGGCTCGCTTCATTGCTTTCTCAACTGTTATTGAGATGAGCGCGTGAGCTATTCGAAAGTTAGTGCCCCCACTGTCATGCCCTCCGCCGGCGGTGGCCCATCTCCATTTACCGACGGTGCTCGACGTTCGTTATTCGTCTCCTGGTTCGTCCTCCGCGTGTTTACCATTTCTATCAACGCCTTATGCTCTTGTTCCCACAGACGGCGCCAATTGTTACCTCAGATTTTGGTAGGGTGTCCTCCTTGGTTAACAATAACCCCTTCAAACGGAGGTAAGTTATCCTGAAAAAGAAAGATTAGAAAGGGAGCCGGAGAGGGTTCTCCGGCGGAGCCCCTCCGACGATCAAGTCAGGATAGATGATGTATGAACAAGAGCTTTTAGTTATGCAAAAGTTGAGCAGAAGTGAAAAAATCAATTAATTACCTCTCAAACCTGATACCTTGGACGTATATATAGCGAGGGAGTGAGATGGACAACCTGTTATGGCCGGCGGATGTTTAGGGGGACCACCGTAGACATTCCTCTGCGTCTTTTTGTTTCAGAGGATAGGGACCACCGACAAATACTGTACATATCGTACGACATCCTACCAGTGAGATCTTGATAGTACTACAAAATATTCCTTGGGTACTGGTCACTTGTTGATTGGTTTATTTATGCGTGGTCCCCTATTCTAGGACAAAATCAGTTACAGATAACTCGGACGAGGGACCACTTCTAGTGCCCGCGATGGCACTGCCGACGCTGAGTAGAACAGGGGCCAAGGGATCCGCCCTGAGTTGGCACTCCAGCTCGGTTACAGCGTGCGACTCATGTGAGGCAGCCGGGGTCGTATCGGTTGGCCGGGGGTGGAAGTTCAGGGCTGAGCTAAGGTTTAGGTTACACGCTGGGTTCATTAGGACATGCTTGGATCTGGAGCATCATGGTATCCAACGGGGTGGCCCTGCGCAGCAACGGACAGGGCAAGGTCGGGTCATACCCATAAAATTAGGGTTGAGGCCGTACTGACCTCTATTAGGGATATCACACCCAATCCTTTAAGTTCATTTCTCCAGTAAACATGTCGTCTGTCGGCTTCTTGCTCGTAAATAACTCCAACAATGTGATATCAATAAAACAAGTTACCTAATTATTCCAGAAATCAAATTCATCAGCGGAAGCTTATAATAATATCAAATCATGGCAACAAACTTTTGAACAGCAACAGCTACAAAACCATCATCCTCAAAACTAGTATTGCTCTTCTTCTTCGATATTTATCTTACTTTATCTGGGAATGGAGAGTAAGGGGTGAGTGTTTGGTTAAACACTCAGCAAGTTGGGGCCAATCGATGTGACAATATAATACTTTTTCATAATTTCCAAAACACATTTCATAATTAGATCAAAACTGATAAGAATACATCATAACATAATTTAATACAATCGCTCTCATCGAGCCATGTAATATAATATTGTCCACATTGGGGCTTGAAATATAATTGCTCCCATCGAGCCATATAATATAATATTGCCCCCATTGGATCTTGTAATATAATTGCTCCCATAGAGCCATATAATATAATAATGCCCGAATTAGACCTTGTAATATAATTGCTCCCATCGAGCCATATAATATAATATTGTCCCCATTGGACCTTATAATATAATATTGTCCTCATTGGACCTTATAATAATATTATTGTCCCCATTGGACCTTATAATATAATATTGTCCACATTGGATTTTATAATATAACATGCATAATTTTAACGTAATTCACATAATCGATTGTGTTTTCAAAACATACATATGATTTTTAGAAAACGAAACGAAATCCCACTTACAGCGATGATTAAGAACGTGTTTAGAATCCGAAACACAACGAAATCCTTCCTTCCGAAGCCTTGAAGAGATCAAAATTTTATGTGTGTGCACTGTGTGTGAAAATTTCAGAATTAAAACTTGAATTACTCGAAGGATGAAGGTTGATTTTGTTCACAAATCAATGCTGCCTTTTCTGAAATTCTGTAGGAAAAAGTACTGATTTTTCTTTTCCTAAACTTAATGGTTGAACTTCCATGATTTAAAGACTTAGTGTTCGAAATATATTGTGATAAGTTTTCGAGATTTGTAGGTTCAAATCTTCAGATTTTTGTTGGCTAAAGTATTGATAAGATGATGTGGTGTTATGGACTTTGACTCCCACTTTTTTTCTTAAGGACTTGATAACTCATTATTATCTTCAATAAAATATTCAATCATCTACAAATATTATCTAATTATTGGTTTAAACAAGTGTTTTACAATCTAAAATTATTCATATTATATAATTCGATATTATCTCAAATATATTTCAATATTATCTTAACACTAAGTTATTGATTTAAAACTCTACAAGATTAAATCATAAAAACTAAATATTATCTTTTAAATTATTATAATATTTCTCAATATTATCTCTTATCTTTTAATATTATCTCTACTCAATATTTGACTTGATTAAACAACTTAAGTTGTTGGCTTGGTTTAAATAACTTTAATTATAGTTTGACCAAAACTCTAGTTGTTTAAATACTTAGTCATTGGTTTACCTACAAGTCTACAAGATTAAATCGAATTGGATTTATCTCTTGAAGTGTTATTGGATAATTAAGTTTCGATTCGAGTGAAGCCTTGTATTCAAGCAATTGAATACGGCGGGCGACCCGTCTGGGCGGGCCGTCACAGTTCATATAAATTATTATTATCTTTATTAGTATTCTTAATTATTTACACACTTTTAATTGTTTTCGAAGTCTACAAGATTGAATATTATAAACACAATATTATCTCTAATACAAGGTCTAGATTATCTTAATATTAAGTTAGTGATTTAAATAAATAACTTTTAGTAGTTTGTTTGACTAAAATTTTAGTGTTTGACTTAGTTGGGAAACCGGGTTTTTACAGGTGCCATAGAAGTCAGTCTATTAGAGTCTTAAGGATAATCTATTGAGGGATACAAAATCCCCAAAGCATGTCGATATTGTGCCATTGAGCCTATTGTCGCTCAAGTACAATTTTCTCAATCTACTCAGTTGACAAAGTTCTATAGGCATGTATCCTTGCAGCCTGTTGTGTTCGAGATCAATCATGTTAATTCATTGCTATATAAAGCTAAAGATGTGAGGCCTGTTAAGTTTCCAATTGAATGAGGAATGGAGCCCTTAATGTGGGATCCAAATGCATTTAAATACCAATTGAAGTTGGTGTTGTATAAAATTTATTGGGTGTGTATCTTAGGAAAGTATCAAGCACAACAAATGGCTTTTTAATAAGAATGCCGAGGCGAGATTTATAATCTCTGTCCTTAAGACAATATTGCCCCGCTACGGTGCTAACGGTTTACTTTGGCAATTTGTCTCCCAAGATACAACGACTATGATTTGTGATAGTAGCACTCCAAATCACAAATCCTTTAAACCACAAAGGTCTAAAAATGCTCAACCATAACAATGATGAAGACTCACAAAATTACTCAAATTTTGATATTCAAATATGATGTGAATTTCCAAAATTCCATGTCTAATTCATTCAAGGGTTGTTTCTTATATAGTATACCAAGTGGTGTCATCAAGAGACACAATTTGGAAGCATCCATCATGAAAAATTGTATCCCAACATGAATGGACACACCATTTAATTTGGAAGCAACTAATCATGAAAAAATACACCCCAACATGAATGAACACACCATTTAATTTGATTCAAATTTTTAACAGTTGGTAGGATACTGTTGAATTGGTTAAGGGATATTTCAGTGAACATCAAATTGACATAATTTGTAAGTGAAGAGATAAATTCCAATTCTTGATTAGGATATTCACCTATGAGATTATTACTTCCTATGTAAAGCTTTTCAAGAAGTCATAAATTGCCAAGATTTGTTAAACGAGTTGTAGGCGATGCCTATGACTATAAGCTTAGAAGCGTTGTTCAGAGTATTTGGGATCTTTCCAGTGAGGCTGTTGTTGGATAGATTGAGAATTTCTAAATTTGGAAGTGAAGTCCCCATGTCTCTAGGATGTTGACCTCTGAAAAAGTTCTCAAAAAGTTGTAGTTTTGTTAGCATTGAGATGTTGAAAATGGAAATAGCAATGGACCCAAAAAAAATCGTTTATTGGCAAGTAAAGCCCGTCAAGTTTAAGATTACCGAACTCTGAGGGTATCTCACCTGTTACAACAATACTATAAACATTAGAGTTAAAACAGACTGAAACTTCCGTCCTAGTCAGGTCCAAGATCAGCGCCAAGCTCTCCAAACTCAATTGGGTTGGCATGCCTAACTCAGGACGGACGAACATCTAAGACACGTACTCGACTCTTATGAGCCGTCCCGCAATCCCGCAATCCCACGTTATAACCAACCAGCAAGCATCTCGCGCATGTCTGCATGTCACGATATTTGGTGCGTGACATTCTCCCCCACTCAATCCATGCACGCCCTCGTGCATGGGGGGAGTATTCTTTCCGTTAGAACACAATTTTATATAACAACGAAATGAATAATATATATAACAATATTAAGAACGGTCTAATTCGATACACTACTAACTCAGAAAGTTTGAATGAATGTTCAATTCAAATCTAAGTGCTAATCAACAAACACTTTCCAACCAAACAATGCATTTTCATATAATATATTTTAAAAATAATTATAAATATATAATAAATTAATATTATTTTTTTACAAAGTTTGTTGTAAACTTTTTATTACAAAATAACTATTTAAATATGTCGGAATTTATTATGATACTAATATAATATGATTTACAGGATTTAACGTTTATCGCTTTATCAAAAAATATAGCTAGTAATAATGGTGCAACTCAAATCTTTTTAAGCCGTACAATATCACAAATGCCACGGACAATTATTGCTTCCCAACAATACACTCCCAAAAATTGCACTCCTTGCAATGCATGATTTTAACACGTGACTTTATATTTGATACCCATCGTGGCATCAATCATTGCCACTTTATCAAAAGATATAGCAGGTGCAAAAAATGCAACTCAAATCTTTTAAACCTTATATCAACATGAGTGTCATGTTTCAATCGCTCAATTAGGACTAGCAGGGACAATTATTGCCTCCCAACATGATATATTAATTTTCATTACACTTAAAAATATACTTACATATGATTATATTAATTTGATGATAAGTTACCAATATACTGATATAAAGTTATAAAAAATAAATTATTACAAAAAATTAACAAGTACATAGATTTATCTATATTTGGTTTCAAAATTTCATATATGCTAAAATATATTTCTGTAAATTTATAAAAAAAAAATCAATTAACATATATCTAAATACAATATATTCAAGAACATATAAATTTAAATTTATGCACAAAATTATTTTTAATATAATTACACAATCTATTATAAAATAATATTCAAATAAATTTAAAGAATATTAAATTATTGGATTTCACGCGTAGATACAAAAAATATTTATTTTATTTTTATCAATGTATTCAAAATATATTTTAGCTGAAAAAATTTGACTTTTTAGTGAGTTGTAATTGTATTAATATATAATTACAATAGTATAATATA
This sequence comes from Haberlea rhodopensis, assembly GCA_907163345.1. Classification (NCBI taxonomy): domain Eukaryota; kingdom Viridiplantae; phylum Streptophyta; class Magnoliopsida; order Lamiales; family Gesneriaceae; genus Haberlea; species Haberlea rhodopensis. Next base: position 1,048,246 of record CAJQUN010000189.1, read on the forward strand.
GGTAGAGAAAAATAGTATCATTATGTTATGTATTTATAATTATTTTAAAAATATATTATATTTGAGTATATAATTTATCTATTGACATGTATTTGTATTAATAATAATTAATATTTTAATATAAACATTATGATACTTATTTATCAAAATATATTTTTTTTCAAATTTAATCAATAAAAGAATCTTGATAATTAACAATGTATACTTGTTGAATTTAATAATAATAATTAGACTTAAAAGTAATATAGGTTAAGGGTAAATAGACTTTTTAGCTGGATCATATACCAATTAATTAAGTCATCTACAATAGTTTATGTATAATGTTAGGATAGCTAGGGGATCCAGCCGAGTCGTAATAGCTCTGTTTTTTAAATTCTCTCGATCGAACAAAGCATCAAGACATTATATTGAGTTAGATTTTTAAATCGAGCGGAAAACAATCAAAATAATCGCTTTAAAGTTGATTAATTATGTTATAATTCATTTGAAAAATATTCAAGTTATATTAATAAAAAATATTGGTTGAAGCATTTTATCACATATTTTTGAGGCTACATTTTGGTATTTTATCAAATAAAAAAATTGATCCAACAATGCATTCCAAAATAGACAAAATAAATGGTGGGAATATAATGAAATTATTTTTAGACTAAATCATCTTAGTTTAGTAACAAAATGAAAATTATAATGAATTAACAAATTTATTATTACTATTATTATTAGTGTTTGTATTATAATAATAAATTTTCTTTGGGTCCATTGAATATATATGGAATTTCACTAAACTTATTTCTTGAATTTATCAAGTATGACAGGCCACCTTTCCCGATGTTAAATTTAGTGATTTTAAAAGTAAATTAGACAAAATTTGGCTCCTAATTCGTTATTTCGTTCATGAGTTTTAATTTGTATATTTAAGTAATAAACTTTGTTAGTCTGATCGATGTCAGATAGGCTACAATCATTAAAAATCATATAATGTAACACTTTTATGATCACATTACTAAAAACGCTTTACAATTGTCACACAAGTGTTAATTACTTAAATTGTTTTTAAGCGATATGAGATTCCTACAAACTTCATTGCCTTCCCCCAAAACAAAATCTTCATTTCATTCTATTTGTATAAAACGTACTGCTCTATATCAAAATTGGTACCTCATTCCTGGGAACATCCTCAATCAACAGCTCGGACGCAGTTCCAGAACCCAAGTCGTACAAGTTCTACATGTTTCAATAAAAACAGCCCCCATACGGGTGAGCATAACAACAACATAATCACAATATCAACACATATACAACTAATAATTTACAAAATATAATGCTGTAATTTAAGCAAATACTCCCAAGTATACCAGGACCATACGAGATCTCTCGCGTTGTTCTTCTTCTAAAAAATGTCCAAAATTATAAATTCCAAAGTCGATTAATCATCTCAATAACGATTACTATTCTCATACTCAAAATTATCAGCTCCATAATCGATAATATACACATAATGTGATGTCCGGAATAATTAATACTTATTCACTTGGTTTAATTGTGACATTTTAATAAGATTCCGAGATTTAAATCATTGGGCAATATATTTTGGCCCGGAGTTGGAATATTTGATTCTGGATCGAGGTACCAGAGCTGTGAGTATGGTATTTTATACATTACGTACACTTACGTTTATTTGGTGCTCGCATGTGAGCAGTGTATATGTGTACATGGGTTGTATAAGAAGGCAAGTGCCTTTCTCTTTTCATTTATTTGTGGTATGTAATTAATTGGGAATTGTTAGATGAATTGAGAATGTAATTAGTGTATTACAAGGGTACATGTTATGTTGAATGATTATAGTTGGGGAAACTGGAAATGGCATGAAATGAAATAAACGGGGAAATTCTATTATTGGTATATTATGCTAAGTTAGCATATGGTTATTTATCAACATAGATGGTCATATGTATATGATTATGTGATTAATGCACTACTTACGGGTTAAGGGCACGGGTGTAATACCCCCGAAATGTGATATGATTATGTTCTACGATGATAAACTATGATGTGTTTAAGGGTTGTGGTGTATTTAAATTGGGGGCCATGATTTATGTTATGATGATATGTTGTGGGGAACATGTTAGGTGTTTTAAGGGATGTATTAATTAAATGAAGTTAGAAAATATCGAGTGAGGATATTTTAATACATCGTACTATATACCGGGACACAATTAAACACCTCAAGGCACCCCAACCACACCACCCCCCCCCCCCCCACCCACTCGGCCACCTCCCCTTTTTCCCACTTGTCAAAGCCCATACCCCCCACTTGGTCATGCCCATGCTTCCAATCACTTTTGCAGCCAAATCATTCCCTTCTCCTTCTCTTGCTCCCCCCATTTTCGTTCCAGCTTAGCAGCTGTAAGGCAAGGAAAAAGCTTGGTAAGAAGGTGTTCAAATCCTTGCAAAAAGAGAGGGGTAAGTGGGTACCCTGTTTTTCTGGGTTTGTGTTTGAGCTTGGGTTTGGTGGGTTGTTTTAATGCATGCTAAGTTTAGGTTTGGGTGAAACCTTGGTATGGGTGCTTACATGAAAGTATTATGTAACTATTAGCATGTTTGCTCGAGCATATTACATGTTTTATATGGTAGATTTCTAGTTATGAAACTATGTGCTCGAAAATCTGGGCAAAGAAGAACATACTCTGTTTTCTGTAAAGTTGGTTGAGGATGAAGATTATGATGATGTTATGATGCATGTTAGCTTAGGTTTTGTTAAACCTTTGATTTTAGAGCTTACATGGATATTTTATGAAGTTCTTCACATGTTTGTTTCAGCATGAAAGATGTGTTATGAAGTAGAAAAGATGGTATGAAAAGAGGTGCTCAAAAGTCTGGGGAAAATCCCGATTTTTCAGAGCTCTCGATCGATCGAGATTTGGTCCCGATCGATCGAGCGAGACAGAAGGTCTAATGCATGTTTTCAAAATTTTGGTGCCGATCGATCGAAGGATTTCTCGATCGATCGGTGAAGCTCCTCGATCGATCGGTAAAATGTTTCGATCGATCGAGCGAGACAGAATGCTAAGGCACTGTTTGTGCACAGTGTCTCGATCGATCGATACCTTGGGCCGATCGATCGAGAGAGGCAGAAAGTTGAAAAATATAATGATGTTTTATTTTGTTAAGTTTATGATGTGAGATGGTTTTGAGGCATCTAATATGGTATTATGTGCTCCTGTAGAACCATCCCAGGTACCGGCACCATCAAGGAGATAAAGTCTGTTGACTCCTCCTCCTTTTGAAAAGGTACGTAAGAGGCGTACGGGCATCGGACGGTAACACACATCTTTATACTACGACGATGCTTTTATTGCATGAGTATTCACGATGAAATGACGATGTTTATACGATGTTTACACGATGATGTTTATACGATGTTTATACGATGAAGTTCATGCGATGTTTATTGCTTATATGATGACATTTATACGATGTAATTGTGGTAAGATGCCACGGGGTAAGATGCCCCACATGGTAAGAGGCCATGCGATGTAATTGTGGTAAGATGCCACGGGGTAAGATGCCCCACATGGTAAGAGGCCATGCGATATATTGTAGTAAGATGCCACGGGGTAAGATGCCCCATATGGTAAGAGGCCATACAATGATATTGTGGTAAGATGCCACGGGGGTAAGACGCCCCATATGCATGATTATAAATCAGGGACAACAATAAGAAGTTAATGAGAAATCCAGCATATTTACTTAACAAATATTTCATGCATTTGCTATGATGTTTTTATGATGCTAAGTAAGATTGTATATGCTCATGATGTGTTGTCCCTGTAGGTACACTTTTGGAGGGAAGGACTAAGGGTCGGGTTGAGGCAGTGAGCTACGAGGGACACAGGAATGTATAGGATTCAAGTTATGATTAGTATCTACTCTAGGAGTAGTGTAAATCTAAAATGACATTCTTTTAGAATGTAATGAATTATTTTTGAAGTTTTGTATTTTGGCCTGTAATCCTGTTAGCTCGTGTAACAACCAAAACCTTAAGATGTTACCTTAATGCATGATTAGTCCTTCTTATGTCTTTTACTCACTGTTAAGGTGGGAAAACCCCACAACGGGGGTCCTTACAACCATTATCAACAACCACGCGATCAGTTCCCAAGTAAGGTTCATAGGAATCCAGAGATGAAGAGTTTGGAGTCATATGCGGGGAGGCACTCGTATCAAGAAACCAATCCGAGGAATTTGCTGGAGATATTCAGCATCCAGCATTGAAAGCCTCAGCTAAGTTAGCATATTCATTATTGGAGGCCTGGATATATCGTTGTTGACACTTATCAGCATAATGACCTTCGCTGCGACAACTTTGACAATGAGGAACATATGGGCAACAACCACGACCTTTTCCACTGTTAGTAGCAGACTGAGATCCACGACCACGAGATGACATTGAGGTGGCAGATCGGTGGTTGTGGGAATGAGCAACGAACACAGCAGTGGGGCATAGAACTCTCAAAGGATTCCCGAACAAGGCAAAACTTTCACCTTTAGATAATATATCACAGAAAAATGGCAGTGGAGTAATGGCCATTTGAGCAGCGGAGAAGCTGGAAAAAAAGGGACCAAGGCCATGAAGAAACCAACGAGTCTTGTTTGTTTCATCGACGGGACGACCAATAGCCGCAAGTTGATACTAAATGGCCTTGAATTTGCACCCATAATCACTGACTGAAAGGGAGCCTTTCTTCATGACTTGTAAATCGTCTTTAAGATGAAGCTCACGAGATTTGGAGCTATGGCTGAAAGCAGATTCTAAAGCGAGCCAGACATCCCTCTTTGTGGTACAACCAATCACTTCCGCCATAGCTTCTTCAGTAAGAGAAGAAAGTAAGAGACTGAGAAGGAATAGATCCTGAATGCACCCTGCAACATACTCCCGAGTTGGGGCAGACGAAGAATCAGAAGTAGAGGAAGGAGACTGTAACGTTGAACCATCAACGAAAGCCAGCGAGATCTTGGCACGTGAGTAGAGAGAAAACTTGATTTTTTTCCAGAATAATAGTTAGAGGATGATAATTTAATGGTGAGCATATGAATGAGTGTGGCAAAAGGGAGAGAATCATCTGTAGAGGAGCTGGCCATGCTGATGAATGAAGGATGAGCAGGCGGCTGAAAAAAAAAATTAGGGTTAAAGTTTAATGTGTTTTGGGTGATACCATGTGGAGAGATTTGTTGATCCACCTCGATTTGAGCGTGAGATTCATTTTATTATAAATAGTATAAAATACACCAGATGATAATTACGAAAGGTATCCAGATAAACAAGAAAAGAGATCATGCTATTTAAACTAACTCATTGATTTATGCTTATCGTTTTACCTGATTGGCATGGTTTGCAGGCTAATGTGCCAACCCGGTGATTTACCCAGAGTGCACCTCAAGGATAACGGTTACGAGTTCTTTCATCATTAAAAAGGGTAATGGTCCCGACGTTAGAAAATAAATAAATAAAAATGTGATGATCCCAATGGGTAAATAGTTTTGAATCTTTATAAAATATATAATAATATAATGTATTTGTGTTGTAACTCGTACAAATTCTTTTACTCATTTGGAGTTTTGTTTCAATCTTGTTGATATTTTACATTTAATCAGCATAACCAATAAACATACATTAACAAATGACTCTTATTTAACAATTCAATATGTTCATTGACGATCAGGACTCTAGTGGTTACACTATCTTCCCTCGTAAACAGTTGGAGCTCGAGTTCGTCCCAACACTAATTTATGAATAAAAAAAAACATGTTCATAATAAAAGTTTCTCAAATATATTTATAAATTACAAGAATATAGGTTAATGTTTCACTCCCCAATAGCTACACGAATATTTATTCTAAGCTTGTATATGACCCATTCGTTGAATCTTTCAAATGTTGACCAAATAAAAAATCTTCTTTGACTCGCCAATGTGTATTTGCAAATGCTTTTCAAAACTGATTATATGCTCTTCAGAAACATTTTCACAATAAAAGTTTCTCAAATGATTTCTAACAGACAAGAACATAGGTTAAACTTTCACTCAGCTACACAAATATTTAGTCTAAGCTTGTATATTGACCCATTCATTCTTTGAATCTTTCAAATGTTGATCAAATAAAAATAAATAAACTTCTTAACTAGCCAACAAACTGCTTTAGTGCGTGCTTGCAATTTTTTTTCCAAAACCGTCTCTCTCTTCTTCAAAGAAAAAAAAGCATATTTTAGGTGTTTTTATTTCATTGATTCTGCTATTACTTCTCTAAAAAACAGAAGCAGAAAGCAAGTCATGAGAAGTTTTTTGATGCTTTAAATTATGTTGTGACAATTTTGTAGTAAATTAAAGTCCATTCAACTGCTTTTTTATTTAAGTAGCAAGCACTCTATTTTTTTGCTTAAAAATATTTTTCTTCAATTTAAAGCAAAAGCAACATAGAAGTGTTTTTGAAGGCTAGTGATTAATGCCAAAGCAAAAAATGTTAATGCCAAAGCAATTTTTATAAATTGACAATTTTATCCCTTAAAAGCTAACTTTTTAAATGGTATTTGTGAATACTAATAGTATTTTCATAATTTCTGTCATATTAATTTATGGTTTATTTTTATTTTTTTTTCAAATCAAAAGATGTTCCAATTTTATTTTTTATATTTTATCCTACTTCTTCTTAACTTCTAGATACTAAAAACAATTTTTTTGAATAAAATATAATTTATCAAATTGGGGGTTGTCATGTCTTTGATGTATGGGCAAAAAAAAAAAAAAAATCTTTCACTATTTACAAATAAATAATCATTTTGTCATCTAAAATATTTTAATAAAAATATTCTTCAAAATATAAAGCAAGATGTACACAAATTAAATTAATATTTAAATCTACCAAATTTATCGTTAGTTTTTAAATCTAACAGCACCCTTCGTTTTAAATTAATTAGCCACTTATATTTAAATGCAACAAACCAATTTTCTCATATTTCTTAATTTGATAATTAATTAAGAAAATTTTACTAAATTTTTTAATGATAAGTTTGATAGATTGTAATTTATTTTAAAATAAAACATAATTTATTTTAAAATAAATTATAGTTACATGTTTTATATATAAATATATATATATATATATAATTGTTTTTAGGGGAGGGGTAGGATTCGAACCCGAGACTTACATTGATTGAGAAATAGATGACAAACACTAGATCAAAGTCTTGATGTCGATAGTTACATGTTTTTGTTATATATTTGGGAATCGAAACCAAAAAGTAGGTCCTCAATTCTAGTTTCTTATAAATACATTTTAAATCTTAAATATATTTATACATTATTGACTCTTCATCATATCTAATTAATGATAAAAATGGCCATTAAATTAATAATATTTAATTTTCATCTTTTTTATTTAATGTCAGAAATAATATCTCAAATAACAAATAATATACAAATAAATAAAATACAGTTTGAATAAGCAATTGCAAGTACATTCTAAGTTCAAGATCGTAAATGTTCCGTAAAGAGCAATTCTCCTTAAATTTTGATTCATTAATTCGATTTCCCTCATTTAATATAATGGAACGTATCTTAAACTCAACAATGCATTGACTTCTTAATTGCCCAATTAAAATGGCAATAACAGAAACAAAAGACTTAAGACTAAGACTACATTAAGTTCAAACACATCCAAAAGACTAAGACTACATAAATGCTACAAAATCTCAAAAAAAAGAAAAAAAAAAGTACAGTTATAAATACCTAGAGTTTATGTCAAATAATTTATAAAAAAAAAAAAGATTCCAAAATATAATTGATTTAGTATTGAGAAAAATATAATGAAAGGGGGTGTAATTATATTTGGTTTTGTTCTCTTGCAATTGGCATATCTTAGTGCAAAATCAGAGGCTCATTCTCCATCAAGAACACCGGCGGAGGATGAACTACATCCCTACATAGTATACACCTCCCAACCAACAACTAAAGGAGAAAGTCCCAACGAACGTTGCCTCAGAATTTTGTCTTCGGTCTTACCGAGGTTTACATCTTTTATCCCTTTTACATTTTACCCTCTTTCATTTCTATATATATATCTATAGCCTGATATTTTTTACGAGGGTAATACAATCACCTCATAATACAATTGTTTTACTTCACACTCTTTTATTTGTACTCCTGCGCTCACGATTCCGACCAATTATGTTTCGGAACATCATGTTGCCTCTCTCACATAACATTAATTATCATTTCTACAAATAGTATAATTTTTAGTTTTAGACATCTCATGTTGTATCTTTCACTTCTAGCCATATGTTGTTGCTTGTAATCTCAGGTTTTAATTACGTGCTTTCGACTATTTACAAATGTTACTCTGTCCCCGCAAGTCGTGTCTTTTTCTAAAAATGGGCATGCTTTTCTTTCTCCTTAAGATAAGACAAATCGTGCACCGATCTCTCTTACATTGATCCACAGTCTCTTTTAGATCGGTTCTCGGTCTCTCTTAGATCAATTATTGGTCTCTTTTAGATCCGACAAGGACAAGTATTTTTAGGGAAATAAGTTGAATCACAATTTTCAAGCTTCAGATCTCTGAGCTTGAACTATCCTACGTTGTTCTTGTATTTATATTTATTAAGTATATAAATAGAAATGATCCCGAGGTCGTATGAGTATAATTCGGTTCATCCAGAGGTTCTTTTAAAACAGATTTTAGTCCAGTCATTATGCCTGAATTCATTCTAGGTAAAACTTATATATATATACACACACACTAAGTAAAATATGTATTTTCACACACACACACACACAAAGTAAAATGTGCGATATATATATTTTTTTTTTGTGGGAACAAAAAGTAAGAAGGCGGCAAAGAATGCACTAATATATGTGTACAAGGTTATTCCTGGTTTCGCTGCTACGTTGACTTCTCATCAAGCCACTCTCCTCAAAGGTAACATACACCCTTCATATTATATGTTTTTTTTAATTGGTTTTGTAATATAGTAAATATAATTGGATTCATCGTTTATATGTAATGAATTTTTATTTGTGATTTTGGCAGGGCAAGCTGAGGTGTTGAATGTGGTGATAGAAAAAAAGTATGATTTGGACCATGACAAGGGCAAAAGAGGACATGGGGGCATATTTACCCAACCTCAACTTGGAGGATAATGTTTACCCGCTCAACTTTCCAAATTATCATGAATGGAATTTACAAAATTGCCCTTTACTTTGTGGAATAATAAAACAGCCCTTGTAATAAAAGCATCATAATGAAAAATAATGGTTGTGTTATATTATATATATATTTTATATATATAATACTTTTCATTGTACGATAGCTTAAAACCTTCTTAAGTTTAAAGTACAATAATTAACTATAGAAATTGTATTAAAGTTGATGCAAGAATATTTGTTTGGCGTCAAAGTTTTTGTACGGGTGTGACATGTACGAAACATCCAATATGTAAAAATCGAATTGCTAAATCAAAGCGATGCGAGTTCTCGACTTGATCGTTAGTTCTGATATCATTGATTATGTTGGTTCTGTTTTCTTAAAACAAATAGACAAAGCATAAGAAGATCACAAATACTCTGTTATAATAAAATGCTCGAAACAGTAAAAAAATTACAACAAACAGTTTAAATAAACTGGGCAGAAACTTTGTTGTTGGACGAGGCCACAGTAAATCGTGTGCCCGTAAACTCTAAATTGCCCGCCTACAACTTCTGGCCTCCTGGACAAGAGAGTTCCAAGGTACAACGTCCCAAACACCTCTGTATGGGTTGAAGCAGAAACCCAGACAGACTCACTCAAACACTAAGAAGTGTGTAGTACTCTCAAGAAGATGATATGATATGCAAATGCAAATTCGGATGAGATAAAGAATGAGGCTGGAGCAGCTTATATAGCTGCAACAGCAGGCCTACCAAAGTCCACAACTTAAATGACAATGCATAGTGGGTTAGATGAAAAGTCTCAACACTTAACATCATATTCATTTCGGATTTAAGTCTCACACTTAAATCTGACATCAATTCTGCAGGTAGGTGAAAAGTCTAAAACTTAATACTCAGCAGAATATGAAAAATCAGGCATATGAAAAGTCATTTCAGAAATCCGAGTAGTAAAAAGATAGGACTGCCTTCGCGGCAGCGACACGCGCGACGCGACGCGACGCGGCGAGGCGTGGCGTGGCGAGTCGAGTCGAGACGAGCGGACGGACGGACGGCGCGCGAGGGGCACCCATCTTTTTTGCTTAACTACACTCTAATGATTTGTATCTCAATATAAACAAACCATAAGTGCCTCAATTACTCAATGTGGGATTTCTTTAGCCTAATTGCCTTTCATAATTAACTTACCATAATTTTGTTCTCATTAACAAAATTAATAATAATATTGGGCTTTTACTGATTAAAACCCAATAATCCTAACAATCCCCCACATGAATGCAATATGGCGAAAAAATTACACAATGCACCTAGATGAAGATTTGAGAGTACTTTGAGAATCCACTGCATCAGGATAGGTAGTGATTAACCTTGAACCTTCCTTAGTAAAGTATCATCGGATATACTTGTCAACCAGTGGACGCGATGCCTTGAACTGTTCGACGTTTTATGTATAACAAGACAACAATACTCACACAGCTTCATCTCCACACTATTATTGGTTCTTTCTTTGTTGTCCATTTTGGCCCTGGACTGCCTTGGATGTTTCATCGAATGCTCTAGAGATTTAGCCCTCAGGTCATCTCATAAAAGCGGCCCCTTCACATTCGACATAGATGGTTTCTCCTAAAGAGTATCCTGTAATACCCCACTTTATCATCTCGAGATAGAAGAATCATTAAGAGCATGAGCTCAGCCTTCCCAAAGTACAGGTCTATCACTCTTTCATCACATGAATAGGTAAGGAACTCAATTTCCCGAGTGCTTTGTTCGATCCCCCCCACAATTCGGTTTTCCCATTGAACCTGCAAATTGGATTTTACAATTCAGGTTGGGTTGCCATCATGGTTGGAAATCAATTTCATGGGCTTCAACCCCATTCCCCTCGATGAAACCTCTACTCGGTCTCTTGTCAGACCTTTCGTAAATGGGTCAGCAATGTTTTCTTTAGACTTCACATAATCTAAAGAAATGACACCGGTTTTTTGTAAATTTCTCACGGATTTATGTCTCCGACAAATGTGTCGTGATTTCCCATTATACACATTGTTATGTGCTCTTCCCATAGCTGACTGACTATCACAGTGCAAATTAATGTGTGGCATTGGTTTTGACCACATTGGAATATCCTCCAAGAAACTCCGAAGCCAATCAGCTTCTTCTGCCGCAAGATCTAAAGCTATGAACTCAGATTCCATAGTTGATCTAGCAATGCATGTCTGTTTGCATGATTTCCATGAAATAGCAGCACCGCCAATTATAAATATATATCAACTCGTAGATTTTATATTTTTGGAGTCCGATATCCAATTCGCATCTGAATACCCTTCAATTACTACTGGGTATCTCGTATAATGCAGTCCGTAGTTAGAAGTATATCTTAGATATCTAAGAACTCGAACTACTGCCTTCCAGTGCTCATAACTGGGATTAATCGTATATCTGCTCAATGTATTGACAGAATTAGCTATATCAGGTCTAGTGCAATCCATGAGGTACATTAGACTGCCTATGACTCTAGAGTACTCCAGTTGTTGCACACCTTCTCCGGGATTCTTGCAAAGATTTGACACCACTTACATAGGTGTTCTAGCGATGGTATTATTTCACTTGTCAAACTTGTCAAGTATCTTCTCGACATAATGACCCTGGGAGAGAAAATATCCATCTGCATGTTTGGTGATCTTCATTCCAAGAATCACATCTGCAAGACCTAGGTCTTTCATCTCAAAATTTCGTGACAACATTTTCTTGGTAATTTTGATGTTATCGTTATTACCAACAATTATCATGTCATCTACGTATAGACATACTATTACATAGTTTGTATTGTCTCCTTTCACGTAGACACACTTATCGCATTGGTTTGTTTTAAACCCATTTGAAAGCATGACGCTATCAAATTTTTCGTGCCATTGTTTAGGTGCTTGTTTTAATCCATACAAGGATTTCACAAGTTTACACACCTTCGTTTCTTTACCTGGAACTACAAACCCTTCAGGTTGTTCCATGTAAACCTCCTCTTCTAACTCTCCATTTAGAAAAGTCGTTTTAACATCCATTTGATGGATCTCTAAGTTATATAATGCAGCAAATGCAATTATTAACCTTATAGATGTTTTCCGGGATACAGGAGCGTATGTGTCGAAATAATCAACACCTTCAGTTTGTCTGTAGCCTTTTACTACAAGTTTAGCCTTGTACTTATCTACAGTACCATCAGCTTTAATCTTCCTCTTGAAGATCCACTTGTGGCCTAGTGGTTTACAACCTGCAGGAAGATCCACTAGTTCCCAAGTATGATTATGTAAGATAGATTCTATCTCTCTGTTCACCGCTTCTTTCCAAAGATCAGAGTCTTGTGAAGACATTGTTTCTTTGAAAGTAGTCGGATCTTTTTCCAACAGATATGTTAGAAAATCCGAGCCAAAAGATTTCTCTTTTCTCGCTCTTTTGCTTCGTCTAGGCGATTCTACATTCTCTTGAGATTCTCTATCCCCCACATTTCTCTCAACATTGGTTTCAGGCATTGTCGGAGTTTTGTTGGGAAAGATTTCCTCAAAGAACGAAGCATCCCTAGCCTCAATGATAGTATTTACATGCATTTCTGCATTATCTGATTTATGCACTAGAAATGATATGCACTACTATCTTGCGCATATCCGATAAACACACAATCTACTGTCTTAGGTCCTATCCTAGTCCGTTTAGGAGGAGGAATTGGTACCTTTGCTAGACAGCCCCAAACCCTTAAAAACTTGTAACTAGGTGCACGACCTTTCCACAATTCATAAGGCGTTTTATCCAATTTTTTATGTGGTACTCTGTTTAGCACATAGTTGGCGGAAAGCAGAGCTTCTCCCCACAAATTCCTAGGTAAGTCGGAACTTATAAGCATTGCATTCATCATTTCCTTAAGCGTTCTATTCTTCCTTTCAGCAATACCATTTTGCTCGGGAGAATAAGGCGCAGTGGTTTGATGAATAATGTCACTCTCAGCACATATTTGTGCAAATGGTGACTCATATTTACCGCCTCCATCACTTCGAAGAATTTTAATCTTTTTATCAAGTTGATTCTCAACTTCATTCTTATAGTGAATGAACATATCAATTGCTTCGTCTTTACTTCTCATTAAGTAGACATAACAATATCTTGTACAATCATCGATAAATGTTATGAAATAATTTTTACCGCCTCTAGATTGTACATACTTTAGATCGCATACATCCGTATGAATCAAGTTTAACGGTTCGGTGCTTCGCTCAATTGAGTGGAATGATGACTTGGTTAATTTGGCCTCTACACAAGTCTCACACTTGTGTTTATTATTGATGTTAAATTTAGGCAATAGATTAAGAGACATTAGCCTTTGTAAGGACTTATAATTCACATGTCCTAATCTACCATGCCACAAGTGTAAAGACTCGCAAGAATAATCAAACTTTAAAGTTTTATTAGCCACATTGGCAACAGTCATTACATTATTTTTGCTTGTGCTAGCCTCATTTGCTGCATTAACATCAACCTCAACATCTACACTAGACTTAGCCTTAGGAGCTAAAGTCGTTACACTCATCTTGAAGAGGTTATTGGCCGAGTAGCCTTTGCCCACAAACATACCACCCTTGGACAGAATGACTTTGTCGGACTCAAACACAAGCCGGAAGCCTTTCTTGTTCAGCACTGCTCCGGAGATGAGATTCTTTCGGATCTCTGGCACGTGGAGCACCTCGGTAAGAGTCAACTCTTTTCCGGAAGTCATTTTTAGCACAACCGTCCCTTTGCCTTCAACTTTTGAGACTGCTGAATTTCCCATGTAGCAGTGCTCATCATTCACCGGTTGATAGGTCTTAAACATCTATTTGTTGGCGCAAATGTGGCGAGTAGCCCCAGTGTCCACCCACCATTCCTTGGAGTTCCCTCCAACAAGATTCACCTCCGATACCACAGCACTCAGATGCATGTCATCCATGTCAGAGCTCAGATTGTCCTCAGCAATGTGGGCATGTGCAGGCCTCTTGCCTTTGCCTTTGTAAGGGACTATCTTCCTCTTACCGTCATTGTTTTGACGTTGAGTGCAGTTGTTTTGACGTTGAGTGCAGTCCTTGGCCTTATGGTTAGGCTTACCACACACATAACAGTCACCGGTGAACCTTCTTGTCTGAGTATCTCCCTTGGGTTCAAAAGTACATTTGCGCTTATTCCCATGGGAGTTGTCCCCAACTTCAACCACGTTGGCCTTGGAAATCATTCCAAATGATTTTTTTCTTGTCAACTTTTCGGTTGTCTTGCTCGATGCGCAGCCTCCTGATAAGATCCTCTAGACTCATCATCTTTCGCTTGTGCTTTAGGTAGCTCTTGAAGTCCTTCCAAGATGGCGGTAATTTTTCAATCATCATCGCCACTTGGAGAGCATCATTTAGCCCCATACCTTCGGCAGCAAGTTCATGATATATCAGCTGCAGCTCTTCGCATTGCTCAACAACGCTCTTGCCATCTACCATTCGATAGTCATGGAATCGCCCGGCTACAAATTTCTTTGTGCCTGCGTCGTCAACTTTGTACTTTATCTCTAACGATTCCCAAAGACTCTTAGCAGTCTCCTTGGGGGAATACACATTAAAAAGTGCATCGTCAAGAGAATTCAGTATGTAGTTACGACAAAGTTAGTCGGCACTCATCCAGGACTCAACTATCACAGCAGATTGAGGATCCTCTTTGTCCTCCACCGGTTTCTCCTCCTTCAGAAACCTGGTCAAGTTCAAGGTGGTAAGGAAGAACATCATCTTCTGTTGCCAACGTTTAAAGTTGGAACCCTTGAACTTTTCCGGTTTCTCAAATTGAGAAAACGGCATTGGACTTCTCAGAATTGGCATTGCGGCCTCAGTACCGCTAGCTTTGATCACCGGAATCTCATTATTCACAGCAGGTGGTTGGGTAAACTGGTCAGCCATTAGCTAAAACAGAACACAAATAGGAGAGCACAAATAATATCAAAGTTTTGAAACAGTAGGTTTAAACCTTTGAAAAATTCATGAACAATATCTTAAGTAAATATGAAAGCTGAGTTTTGATAAAACAGAACAAAACAAACAAAAAATTTAGAGTTTACGATTGTTGGTTCAGTTTTCTTAAAACAAATAGACAATCATAAGAAGACCACAAATACTTTGTTATAATAAAATGCTCGAAACAGTAAAAAACTTACAACAAACAGTTTAAATAAACTGGGCAGAAACTTTGTTGTTGGACGAGGCCACAGTAAACCGTGTGCCCGTAACTCTAAATTGCCCGCCTACAACTTCTGGCCTCCTGGACAAGAGAGTTCCAAGGTACAACGTCCCAAACACCTCTGTATGGGTTGAAGCAGAAACCCAGACAGACTCACTCGAACACTAAGAAGTGTGTAGTACTCTCAAGAAGATGATATGATATGCAAATGCAAATTCGGGATGAGATAAAGAATGAGGCTGGAGCAGCTTATATAGCTGCAACAGCAGGCCTACCAAAGGCCACAACTTAAATGATAATGCATAGTGGGTTAGATGAAAAGTCTCAACACTTAACATCATATTCATTTCGGATTTAAGTCTCACACTTAAATCTGACATCAATTCTGCAGGTAGGTGAAAAGTCTAAAACTTAATACTCAGCAGAATATGAAAAATCAGGCATATGAAAAGTCATTTCAGAAATCCGAGTAGTAAAAAGGTAGGACTGCCTACGCGGCAGCGACACGCGCGACGCGCCGAGGCGAGGCGAGACGAGACGAGACGAGCGGACGTACGGACGGCGCGCGAGGGGCACCCATCTTTTCTACTTAACTACACTCTAATGATTTGTATCTCAATATAAACAAACCATAAGTGCCTCAATTACTCAATGTGGAATTTCTTTAGCCTAATTGCCTTTCATTATTAACTTACCATAATTTTGTTCTCATTAACAAAATTAATAATAATATTGGGCTTTTAATGATTAAAACCCAATAATCCTAACAGATTAAGCTTCAGAAACTACGAAAGCATACTAAAGGATTGACTGGAAATGGAAAAAGAAATAATATCATTGATCCTTCCTAGGCCAAATAATTTATTTTGGGCTGAGTCACATAAAAGTTATACGCAAAACACAATATCAGCATCTCTTAAAGAACAGTGTTGCTATTGAAGGTACACGTCAATCGTTCAGAAAATTTTCCAGAAAATAAACACGATATAACAAAGGGAAAGTTCAGGAAATAAATAAAATAGAATAAAAAATACATAAATTGAATTCTTCAAGACACTAAATATGGAGGAGTCTAATTCCACCTAAGTCTCATATAGAAATTGAATTTTTGTACTTTGAGTGCTTTCTTGATACTAAAGCCTAGCCCGGTGATATCACCAACGTCTCTCTGTATCTCTCGCAACTCTTCGGATGAAACTCTTGATGTGTTCCATGTTTTGATAATATGAGAAAGTTTAGCATGGTGTACGCTAAGTCTTTGATTTTTTTTTTCTTCGTAATAAACAGACGATATGTACGCTAAGTCTCTGATTGTCTGCATGGAGCTGTTCATAGGAGATTCTTAGCTTACTTAGCTCAGTCTTTAGACGGTCACATTCACCTTGCTTAGAACAATTTGGTTCATCGTGCTTATCTATTTGACCTTTGTTTTCGGCTTTGAAACTTTCAAATGATCTAACAGTTTATAATCATTTGACATGTCATGTAATGCAGATACAAGTTTTTCTCGTGAAAATTCATCGGAATCAAAGTCGAATACCTCATCGGTCAGACTTGTTCCTTGTCTGCCATTAGACATTGAACTTCTTATTCGTTATCACGTGATGATTCTTCTGAGCTCTCTGATTCTGAATTACTCTGAGCCCATTTGTTGTTGCTTTCCTCAGCTATAAGTACTCTTTTTTTTTCCCTTAGGTGTCCTTTTCGGTCTTTGTGATGCTTCTTCTTTCAATCATTTCTATGTCTTTCTTCCTTTTCATCATTCTTTGGTCTTGTGCAATCTGCAATAAAATGTTCGGTCTTACCACAATTGTAGCAAGCCTGGTCATTAGTAGCAGTATCTTTTCTTTGTTTGTAATGATGAGATGGCTTAAAGTTCTTCTTATTCTTAGACATGATTTACTGAATTTCTTAATGAATAAGGACATAGCATCGTTACTCATTTATTCCATATATGGATAAGGAGGTGTAGACTGTTTTGGTACAGCTGTCAGTGCCTTGGTTGGTTGAGAGGTAGATGGTTCTGCTTCCCCTCTGGTGGCTGGCTCGAACTCATAGGCTTTTAGGTCAGCGAACAGATCATGCAGTTCGATCTTGTTCAGGTCTTTAGATTCTCTCATAGCAATTGTCTTGACATCCCATTCTTTGGGCAATGCTCTCATATATTTTAGAGTAATTTCTCTGTTGGAATAGTCATTTCCAAGACTGCTCAGTTCGTTGACTATGCTAGTCACTCTTTCATCAAACTCATTCAGAGCTTCTGCAGACTTCATTTTGATGATTTCAAATTTCTGCTGGGTAACAGTTAGCTTGTTTTCCTTTGTCTAGTCATTTCCCTCACAAAGATGTGTGATCTTCTCCCAGATTTCCTTAGCAGTAGAGCACATCATAATTTTGTTGAACATATTCTTGTCCAATATTTTGAACAAGATGTCCTTCGCTACGTTGTCCAGATTGGCATTTTTCTTTTCTTCATTACTCCAGCTCTCTCTTTCCTTTTTCAACATTTGAGGTCCACTGCTTGCAGTTTTGGTGGATGTGTTAACTTTTAGAATCTTCATTGGTCCTTAGTTATAACGTACCACATATCATCGTCTTGAGCACATAGATGGGCTTGCATCCGGATTCTCTAATCGTCGTATTCATATTTCTTGAATGGGAACCTTGCTGAAAGATTTAATCAGTCCGAGTATTCTATTGATTAAGAACATCTGCTCTGATACCGCTTGTTAGGATCGGATATGAGTGTTCAGAGGGGGGGGTGAATAAACACTCTTCTAAATTTGAACTGGACCTCAAATGACTAGAATAACATCACCTATGTAGAGGTACTTTAAATTAAAAGTCTAAGTGTATAGATGAACTAGAAGGGCTTGCATCCGGATTCTCTAATCGTCGTATTCATATTTCTTGAACATGGAACCTTGCTGAAAGATGTCATCAGTCCGAGTATTCTATTGATTAAGAGCACCTACTCTGATACCGCTTGTTAGGATCGGATAGGAGTGTTTAGAGGGGGGTGAATAACCACTCTTCTAAATTTGATATTTTTCTCTTCATCGGATTGATTTCACCTGGATTAGAAAGTGAAATAATTTCTCAATCAAATCTAAGCTCAACATACCACTTTTAGAGTTAGTACGAAAATGGTCTGTTTGGATTAGGAAGACCGGTCTCATGGATAAAATACAAGGGAGTGCAATAAGTAAATGAACAAGATGTGTTTCTGGAAGTTCGAAGGTAATCCCTTCTACGTCTCCCCTTCTTCCACTTAAGGAATGATCCACTACAAGACTTTGAGTAATACAACAAGATGTACAATCCCGATTCATCTGCATTTACCCACTACCAGACTGAAACTCTTAGCACTCAATCTGTTCAGACACAAGTCGTCTGACAGTTATTATGAATTCACTATTCTATCTTAGAACGATTACAAATGATAGAGTGAAAATACTTTTAGCACAAATGATTCTAAATTGATCAAATAAAACAACGAAACGTGCTTTGATACTTTAAGCAAATCGACAAGATTGGATCTTTGTTGATATAGTTTTGCTTGAATACATGCTTGATAATAAATTATGGTAGCGTAGTTTGACCATTTAAGTTGCATCCTTATATAGGTTGTCAACGTTAATATTTCATTTTACTCGCAACTCAGAACTTTGACAACTTTTGTACAGACTGCAGTCTTCTTTTTGGTCACAGAGTGAAGACTTTCCTTTTTCATCTGTTCTTTCGGCGTTTGTCAGACATGATCTGTTTTGCCTAATTACCCTTTAAGGTAACTTCTATAAACCGTTGTAATAAGTCTCTTTCACCATTAAAAGCATCATTAAATGCTTTAATAAATAGCCATTTATCTTCCAGACTGGTGAACATGATAGCATTAAGTCTGTCTGGGTCGGTCTATCTGATTAGCATGTCTAGTCATATCTGATCTGTCTTAGCATTAGTCTGTCTGCTTTGATCTAATCTGGTTAGATTATTGTCGATATGTCTGTTTCGATCTGATCTGTTTTTGTCATCTTTAAAATCTGGAACCAACAAGGCCACAACTAAGGTAGCTGATACAGTAGGAGCTAATATGTATTTGATCAAGGAAATGTGTTTTGAGCTCGACTTATGAACACCTTTGTTGTCACAAGGTGTGACTTTCAGTCGAACATCACCCCAAAGAGCATAATTCATAATAAACGATTGAGCTGTAAAGTTCGAGAATGGTTCTCCAGTTGGGATATCTCCTTCTAGTCTATTGTAGGATAGATCAAGAGAACTTAGAAACTTAAGGACTTTAATGACTTTGGAATAGCTCCAGAGATATTATTATGCGAAAGATTCAGAGATACCAAGCCTCGCAAGTTTCTCATAGATGGAGGAATACTTCCTTGAAGGTTATTGTGTTGAAAAGATAGATTCTCCAAAGACTGCAAGTCGCCAATATAGCTTGGGATATCACCCAAAAGTTGATTCCAAGTTGGTATCGCTGATGATATATTTCCACTTAAGAAGTTAGTTGACAAGTTTAGCACCAAAAGATTTGCTACATTCCACAAGTTTGCTACCTTAGAACTCAATATATTAGAGTCTAAGAACATCTTACTGAGGGATTTTGAATCCCCAAAGCATGTTGGTATTGTTCCGTTAATCATGTTGTCGCTCAAGTACAAATCTCTCAGCCTACTCAGTCGGAAAAGTTCTATAGGTATGTATCCTCGTAGTCTGTTTTGTTCGAGATGTATCTGTTCAAATTGTGTTAGTTCCCTACAGTTTCGGGATCAATTTGCTATGTAAAGCTAAAGATGTGAGGCCTGTCAAGTTCCCAATTGTAGGAGGAACGGAGCCATTAATGTGGCATCCAAATGCACTTAAATACCAAAGGGAAGTGGATAAATTCCCAAGTGAACTTGGTAGGATACTGTTGAATTGGTTAAGGGATAACTGAATCACCTTCAAATTTACAGAATTGGTAAGCGAAGAGATAAATTAAAATTCTTGATTAGGATACGCCTGTGAGATTATTACTACCCATGTGAAGCTTTTCAAGAAGTCTTAAATTGCCAAGATTTAGTACCCTACCTGTAAACCAGTAGTAGGCAATGCCTATGACTGTAAGCTAAGAAGCATTGTTCAGACTATTTTAGATCTTTCCAGTGCGGCTCTGTTAGAAAATTTTTCATCAGTTATGATGCTAAAGTCTATTCGAATTTTATTAGCTATATCTTCATATTATGACTATGAGATATAACATATGGATGTGGTGACTTTTATACAAGGCAACCAGAGGGCTTCGCAACCATTGGGAGTGAGCAAAAGGTTTGCAAACTCCAAAGGTTCATTTAGGGCCTAAGAAGGCATCCCGAAGTTTTAACTTCCGTTTTGATAACATCATCAAAGTGTTTGGTTTTGTTAAAAATCCGAAAGTGAATTGTGTATACAAAAGGGTTAGTGGGAGCATGGTTACATTTGTGATGATTTAAGTCGATTATATCATGCTTATTGTGAATGGTATTGGATTAATCAATTAAAGCATGATTATCTACTAATTTCTCCATGAAAGATTTGGGAGAAGCGTCATACGTGCTTAGCGTAAGAATCTATAGGGATCTAAAGAATGCTTGAGATCTCTCAATCTAAGTACATAAACACTGTGCGAAAAGAGTTTAGCATGGAATAGTAAAAAAAAGAGTTACTTCCCAATATGTCATAGTATTCATCTCTCGAGTCAATGAGTCTTAAGATTGATGAGAAGAGAGAAAAGATGACCTTGGTACCTTATGTTTCGACTTTTAATAGTATAATGTATGCTATGTTATGTACTTGGCCTGATGTAAGTTCTTAGAGTAATGAGCAGACATCAGATAGATCCCGGTGAAGTCACTGGAAAACTGTGGAAATAATCATCAAGTACTTATGAAGAACTTATGATATGTTCATATTTTTTGGATCTGTAAGTGGAGAAATAAATGTTGAAGGCTAAGCTGATGCTGGTTTTTCAGTCGGATGTAGATGATACCAAATCGATGTTTGGATTTGTATTGAAGCTTAATGATGATGTTGTCTCTTGGAAACGTTCCAAGCAAGACAGCACATCGGATTCCATCGCTGAAGCTGAATACATTGCAGCATACGGTGCAACAAAGAGGCAGTTTGGATATGAAATTTCACATCTCATAAGGCGTTTGCCATCTTGCTTGTAATGTATCTTATTAAGAATGTGGTTTACAAATATATGGCTCCCCCCTGCCCCCCAACAATTTGTCGGGTAAGCCTGAATTTATGAACAAAGTGTTCATCATTTATTTTAAAATACAATTCTTCCTTTCGGCGACTCCAGTTCTGAACAAAATTCATCAAATTATGCACAATATTCTCCTCCTCTATCACTTCAAATAATTTATATTCGCTTGCCAAGTTGAATTACAACCTCATTCTTATAATTCTTAAAAGTCTCAAGTGCTTCATCTTTGTTTTTCAAAGATATATATAACAAATTCTTGTGCAGTCATCGATAAATGTAACAAATTATATTTTTCCTCTTCTAGTTTGCACAAATTTAGATCACATAGATCTGTATGAATTAATTCTAGATTAGTTGTAGTTCTTTCCACCTAATTAAATGGTGCCCTGGTCATTTCACTTCAACACAGAACTTCACAACTTTATGTTGCATCAACATTGAATGTAGCCAATATATTTAAATTCAGTCAACGTCGAAGAGTATTGAAATTTACGTGTCCTATACATGCAAAATATTAGAACATTCAATCAAGTAAGCTGAATTACTCATTTTATTGTTTTCAAAGTTTCGGTGAAGCGCCATTAAATTTATTTTGAAGATGCTCTTTTCTAGATAGTCATTCCGCATGAATCTTGTGCAGAAGTACTTGAAGTTCTTGCACTTGATTCACTATGAAATTTGAGTTTACCCTTTTGAAATCCAAGAAGCATCCAACAATGAATTTCTTAAGTCGGCATCTTCCGCCTTATATTTAGTTTCAAGCATATTCCCCCATTTTTTTGTGGTTCTGACTTGACAATACATATTGTGTAGTACATCATCAAGTTCATTCAAGATAGAGTTCTTGCATATAAAGTTGGTTTGATTCCATGCTTCTATGGAGGCTGGTAGCGTTTATCGTGTACGCCTAAATTAACCCTCTCAAGTTAATAACTCTTATGATGTAGTAGGGTGAGTAGGGATCGATCTCACAGGGAAGGATGTATTTCCCAAGGCATCTATGGTATCTTTCAACTCATTCATGATGAACAACTCCCCATCCTCCTTCTTCATAGCCATGGTAAGAGTGACTTCTAGTTCGTCTTTCCCTACAATCTCAAAGACTTCATGTGACAAATAGCCAATAACATCAATAGAATACACAGTGTCATCATCATTGCAAGGATATTTCATGGCATCATAATGTTAAAAGTAACAATCTCACCATCAAATTTCATAGTAAGGGTACCACTATGCACATCTATCTTGGTCTTAGAAGTTTTGAGAAATGGTCTTCCTAACAAAATGAGACTACTCTTATCACCATTCTCCATATCAAGGACATAGAAATCCGCAGGAAATACCAATTCGTTCACTTGCACAAGCACATCTTCAATCACACCCCTAGGATATGCACTAGACATATCCGCTAGTTGAATAACCACTCCAGTAGGGTTCAAAGGACCAAGTTGTAGAGAAGCATATATAGAGTTTTGCATGACATTAATTGATGCTCCTAAATCTAACATGGCATTTTCAAGGCAAGTGCCAATTGTGCATGGAATAGAGAACATACCTGGGTCCTTACACTTACGGATTTTTCTTTGGATCACAACTGATACGTTTTCACCCAGTTCAATCTTTTGAGATCCCTTCAACATATGATTCCTCTTTGCAGTGCATAACTCTTTCAAAAAATTTGCATAGCGAGGTACTTGTTGAATTGCATCAAGTAAAGGAATGTTTACCTCACATCGTCGAAAGGTATCATATAGACTTTTAAGTCCAACATCTTTCCTATTGTCTTTTAATGCTTGGGGGAAAGGGGGTGGCACTTTATATTCAGAGAAGGAATGAGACTTACCTTTTGGTACCTCTTGTTCCATGGTGGTCTTGTCTCCAACTTCAGCTTCCTTTTCTTTATCACCCTTGGGTAGATCTTCCGTTTTATCCTCCGGTATCTCCAATTATTTACCACTACTAAGTGTGACTGCACTGGCATTTTCCCTTGGATTCACCACTGTTTGGGATGGTAGGGTGGTCGACCCATGGGCTTCAACACGATTGAGTGTGGTGGCTACTTGACCCATTTGAGTGTTCAAGATTTGATTACTGGATCTTGTCTCCTGTTGAAATTTTGTAACATTATGAGCAAGATCTTGAATAATGTTCTCTAACCTGTCACTAGTAGTAGGGAAATTTGATTGTTGTGTCCTCTGAAAAGATGGCATGTATGGTTGTGGATGTTGTGGCATTTGAGGTGGAACATTATTCATTGACTGTGGTGCATAGCTCAAGTTAGGGTGGTCTCTCCATCCTGGGTTGTATGTGTTGGAGTAAGGGTCATATTTGCGTTGAGGTTGCCCCAGAAATCCACCTGCTGCATTCACTTGCTCAGCAGATGCTTCTTGAAGTGATGGGCATGAATCTATAGTATGACTCATCTCCAAACATATTCCACACGGCTTCACTGTCTGTGTGTTTCCTCCTGCCATTTGGCGAACAAGAGAGGTGAGACTAATAAGTTGTTGTTCTAGGTTAGACACATTTACCTCTCCATGTTTTCGTTGATTCGGCTCATTTCTAAAGTTGCCAAACTGCTGTGAGTTGGCCGCCATGTTTGCAATCAAGCTTCTCGCATCTTCCGATGTCTTATCCACAAAAGCGCTCACAGCGTCAACCAAGTTCCTGTCACTAGATAACAAACCCTCATAAAAGTATTGTATGAGTAAATGTTCACTTATCTGGTGTTGTGGGCAGCTTGCACACAACTTCTTGAAGTGCTCCCAGTACTCATGCAACATCTCTCCCGTGTACTGTCTAATAGAGTATATATCCTTCCGTATATTAGCCACCCTCGATACTGGAAAGTATTTCTCCAGAAACATCCTTTGAGATCATTCCATGTTGTGATCGAACTTGATGGTAGGTAGAATAACCAGTCCTTTGCAGCGTCCTTTAAGGAAAAAGGGAAAGCTCTCAACTTGATTTGCTCCTCAGTAATTCCAGTTGGCTTCATGGTGATGCAAACCACATGGAACTCCATCAAATGCTTATGAGGATCTTCTCCTGTAAGTTCATGAAAAGATGGCAACAAATGTATTAGTCCAGATTTCAGTTCAAAATTGACATTAGTTGCAAGAGTAGGAAAAGTAATGCAAAGAGGTTGTTGGTTCAAATATGGATTGGCCAGTTGTCGTAAACTTCGATTCGCAGCCATGTTGTCCCTTTCTTCCTCTTCTTGCCTTCGATTTTCTCTCCTTCTCCGATGTAGTGTCCTCTCGATCTCAGGATCGTAGTTAATATTGTCTTCTTGATCTGAGGGATCGCCTGTACTCATGAACAAACAACACGAGTATAAAATGAAATAAATAAAATAAAGTGACGTTAACACAAAAGTAATTGCCTTCCCCGGCAACGGCGCCAAAATTTGGTAGCGTTTATCGCGTACGCCCAAATTAACCCTCTCAAGTTAATAACAGTTATGAATGTAGTAGCGTGAGTAGGGATCGATCTCACAGGGAAGGATGTATTTTCTCTTGTATTAACGGAAAACCAAATAACGAAATAATACTTAGGGGTTTTTCAAATTCTTTAACTCTAAATTAATTAAACTAAAGCAAGCAAATCACTAGTTTAGCAAGATTAAAAAGCAATTCTTTGTTTTTGGTCAACTTTACCTTTGGAAATTATTCACTTGATCATCAAATCACTTAAACATTTGATTCATTCAATTATTCATCATCAATTGAAAACTTCATTCATCCCTAACCTTAATCGTAGTCAAATAGAAAACAACATTCGATTCGACTCTTATCAAATGTTTAACCAAAACTACAGCCGTTAAGATTAAATCAATGATAGTTTCAAAAACTAGTAATTTGATGAATCTAATCAATTAAAACTACAGCCGTTAAAATTAATCATTCAATCATTTTTCCTAAGAATTAATAACACCAACAGCAGGTAATTATCAATCTTAGTTGCTTCTTAATTAGCATTAGATAGTGTATATGATTATTAGGTGATCAATCTATCAATCAAACACAACAATCATAATATTCATAATCTGAAAAAAAAATTGAAATTGAATAAAAAATCCAACAATCAAACCAAAATATTCACAAGTGTTTTTTTTATTCCAAAGGCAAGTATCCCTCAACCAAGAATCAAAGTGTTTAGCTACTCACAATTTTATCTAAAACAAATGAAAATTGTATATAAAACATTAAACAATCAATAGAAAAGAAAGTTACTAAATTCAAAGCACGATTCCGCCTTGCTTATTATGTCTTTGTTCTTCGAGCGTTCTTCAAAAATTGAAAGTAAAATTATTCTAAAATCTAAAAATTATTTTCTAAAGTATGAATTCTCCCTAAAGAGGCTGATTTTTCGAGTATATCAAGGTGTGGAGGCTAATGGAGTAGGTTAGAATCCATGTGGAAAGGAAAGAAATCAAGTCTCCAAACTTTCCAAAATACTGCAGCCGATCAATCGAGCACTTCCTTCCGATCGATCGCCAACTTTTGTTCTCTCTCGATCGATCGAGCTTATCATTCCGACCGATCGAGCTCTCGTATAATTTGTTGCTTAAATTTTCTGTCTCGGTCGATCGATCGAGCTCATTCTTCCGATCGATCGAGCACCTTGTATAAGTTTTATGAATTTTTCTTGGTCTACTTTGATCCCTTGTGAACTCCAATGCATTTCTTGATCTTTATTCGCCTTAGTTAGCTCGATTTCTTCGATTCCAACTAAAATTACACAAATATACGATTAGGTAGCATATGTATCAAATTATCCATCAAAGCATACCAAATCGTAAACAATTAAACTCAATAGATGTGTCTATTTCTAGTCACATCAGAGGCCCTCAATCGGGGATCATTTTCATCTTCTACTATGGTAGAATGATCATCTTTCAAGAATCTTGCCAAATGTAAGATAGAACAACAGTTAATGTTGTCATCCCTTGAAGTCTACGCTAGTTAACTTTGGTGGTCTTTCTCCTTGTGTAGCAGGAACATTGATGGATGTGGATGACATCTTTCTCAAACAATATCTTCTCAAACTTTTTGTATGTCGTTCGTCCGGTGCGGTGCTTCTCCATATGAATTACTCATTGTAACAGTTGGCTTAGAAAAATGACAATAGGAAGTCGTGGTAAGTGTCTTTAAGAAGATTTTGCCCCGCTCACAGTGCTTACGGAATCCGACAATATTCTCCCAAGATATAACGACTTCAACTTGTGATAGTAGCACAACAAATCACAAGTTTCAGAACCACAAATAATTCAAACTCTCCTTTTCAAGAACAAATATGAATGATGCAAAAACACTTTGATCTTGCATTTTCTCACAATATATTGTTTTGTAATTTTTATAATTGAATGGAATATGTTGTATATATACTAGTCCAATGAACAGCAATAAAAAACACCATTTGAAAGTGTTTTTCAGTGAAAAGTTGTACACTCACGCCGAAGGGCACAATTTTCTTATGAAAAGATGCAGGAGGCGTCCTAGGATTTTTTTTTATAATTTGTTTTTTGTCAAAAATACATCGAAATGTGAGGTGTTGCAAATATACCTCAAACCGCGACTAGGAAGTGCGGCGTTAAAACGTTGAGTAGCCGCTTCACCGTGAAGCGGCTACTCAACAATGAGTAGCCGCCCACTGGTTAAGCGGCTACTCAATATTGAGTAGCCGTCCATGGTGAAGCGGCCACCCTCCAGGACCGTGGCCCCGTGTATTGGTTGGTTGCCCGTGTTTTGGTTGGTTGTCGCGTACTCCTTTATGTCACTTCCTATCTCCTTATGTCTCTTCCCATCGTATATAGTCAACTTATACGTCCCTTCCCACCTCCTCTATCGTGCATATTTTCGTCTGTTTGTGTTCGCATAAATTTTCATTTATAATATTATATTTTTACCGACAAAAATTAATCATATTATATATGAAATGTTTTACACCCGTGAACTTTTACGAAAATTAGTATCCGAAATGTGTATAAATAACATGAAGATAAAATATTTTCGACACACGATTCTTCAAACAAATTTCCTCTTCATTTTTTTCTCTTCAATTTTTTCGGTGCGTCAAAAGTGTAAATCAAAAAATTTCTTAGTTGTTCAAAATGGATTCGATTTCCATGCTGCTATATTTTGGTGGTAATATTATTATTGGAAACAGATCGATCGAATATAGCATTCCACCAGTTACACCGATTAGAATTTCACGTTCTATTATTTTATTTGATTTGATTCAACTAGCACATAGAAAGTTAAGCATCGACTCAACGATGTTTAATATCAAATTGTCAACCAAATATGCATTCATGGAGAAATCGTCTTGGAATTAAATACCAATCAATATTGTAGGTGATGATGTTCTACAATTTATAATGGAATGTAACAATATGCAGATGCCGCATTTGTACGTCGATATAGAGGCAAGTAATCATGATTTTGGTCTTGAAGGGCCACAAGCAAATCATCCATATATCATTGAAGGATTGAGCAATATGGTGGTCCATGATCAACCTTCTACTTCAAGCGGTCGAGATGTTGAGCAACAACAAAATTATCCTTATTTCGAGCATGAAAGTGGACCTTGGGATCAATATATAACCACCTCTTCTGAAGAAAATCCTACATATTAGCCAAACACAGCAGAAGTTTGGGGATTACGAGAAGAAATTACACCAATTCATGATGTATTTGATCCTGATGTTGGTGGTTCGCAGCATACAATTATGTTGGCAGCAATTGATGGGCCATCCACACATGACGTACATGGAGATAGTCATCGAGATGTTTACATGAGTGATAGTGAACCCGATAATTCATCGAGTGATTCTGGAGAACACGGTAATGAGGCTGATGAGATGCATGATGAAGACGATGATAATGTCCATGCATTTCCCGGTGAAGAGACAACATCCCATGAACCACCTTATGGTCTGAGACATATGCAAGATGCACCATTTTTGCCAAGCACGATTGAAATGCCGCCATTTTTTAATGCGGTCAATGAAGAGCAAGTTCATGATTCGATTGATGTACCTTCTGGATCACGAACTTGATATTACAACCCAGAGGTCGGAGAGCTGTCCGTGAACATGATTTTCAAGGATAAGAAAGATCTGATTGCATCTGTGAAAGATTACTCTGTTAGAGTTGTCAGGCGTGAGTATTGTGTTGTGGACAGCACACGTACTCTATGGAAATTGCGGTGCAAAAAGACTTCTCCTGCCGTAAGGTGTAAATGGGGTCTTCGAGCGTCTTTGAAACCCAAAATGGGTTTTTGGAAATTAACGAAGTATGGTGGTCCTCACACATGTATCTCGAGTAATGTTGGTATAGACCACCACAACTTGGACAGTAATATGGTGGCAAATACATTGTTGGGGATTGTACGATGTGATCCTTCGTATGAGATTAAGTATGTACAGGAGAATATTAAAGATAAATATGGCTATGATATCTCGTATACGAAGGCATGGAGAAGTTTGCAACGTGCGGTGGAAAATGTTTACGGTACATGGGAGAGCTCTGTGCGTCTACTTCCAAAATACATGGGTGCGTTGTCAAAGTATAATACTAGAACAATTTTGGAGTCGAGGCATTTAAGATCTAACAATCGAGCGGTGAATACATTGAATTATGTATTTTGGGCTTTCAAGCCATGGATAGATGGGTTTCAACACTATCACAAAATCATTAGTGTTGATGGTACTCATTTATACCAAGTATAAGCATAAAATGTTGATCGTCGTCACTCAGCGTTCGGGATTGTTGATGAAGAAACATACGACTCATGGAAATGGTTCTTAGAGAATATCGGTCTACATGTTATACGTGGTGTAACCGGTGTATGTCTTATTTCAGATAGGCATAAGGGAATTGTGCGCGCAGTTGAGGATCTACCACTTTTTCAACCTCCTAATGGTGTGCAGCGTTTCTGTCTAAGACATGTGTGCTCCAATTTTAATTCAAAGTTTAAAAATATCCATTTGAAAGATCTATGCTGGGAAGCAGGCACACAACATCAGAATTGTAAGTTCGATGCCACAATGGAGGCAATCAAAAACAAAAATATTCTGGCATATAGATATTTGGCAGGAATTTCAAAGGAAAAATGGACTTTAGGCCACGATGGAGGTTGGCGTCGTGGGGTAATGATTACTAATATGTCAGAATGCTTAAATGGTGTGTTGAAGGGTGCTCGAAGACTACCTATTTCCGCGGTAGTACAATTGACCCTTCAAAGGTGCGTTCAATACTTTATTCAACGTGTCACCAAAACTCAACGTATGATTCACAACAATCAGCCCTGGCCCGATTATATCAAAAATATGAACAATGGTCAAGAAAATCCATTGAACGTCGTGTTACCCGATATGATGTACGTGATCAAACTGCTTCGGTTGCGACCGATGGAAGACCAGGTCGGGGGCAACATGTTCAAGTTGTCAGAATATCAACAAATGAGTGTTCCTGTGGTAAATGGACGATTTTTGGAATTCCATGTTCCTATGCCATTTGTACTGCCAAATATCATTCATTGGATCCTACCACACTTATTCAACCATGGTATAACATGTCTCAATACTCATCAACCTACATGGGAAAATTTAGTCCTCTTGCAGACATTCGATACTGGGATCCACCCACATTTGAATTGAACCACAATCCTGTAAGACGTGAAAGAAGAAGGGTCGGTAGAAATAGAACGAGTCGTTTGAGAAACGAGATGGATAGTCTTTTTATTAGGGAGAGACAATTACAAAATGTGGAGAGGTAAAATTAATTATATTTTTATGTTATGCGAAAATTGTATTTGTGACAATTAAAATGTATTTGTGACAATTACAAAAATTGGTGTAAAATGATATATATATATATATATATATATATATATATATATATATATATATATATATATATATTCTGACAAGTAAAAATTACTTTCATTTAATATATATATTTAAACAATTACAAATGTTAAAAACATAATATCAATAAACAAAATCATACAACTACAGTTGGCCACCGGTTCCACAATGACATTGCCTACGATTTCATTGCCCTCTACGTGGACCAGTATTAGTAGGAGCATTTTGCTGTGTTTCATCAGAATAACTCGGAAACTGGATAGGTGTTGGAATGTTTCTCGATGGTTGCATCTCCTCCAAATTTCTCTGGTATTCAAAACCCATTAGAGATGTATAATTTTGAGCCTGTGGGGATTGTGGAGTATAATAACCTGCACTATCGAAAACAGTAGCTGGACCAGCAGCAAATGATGCAAAACCACCGAATGGCCCAACAAATGATGCAAAACCACCGGATGGCCCAACAAATGATGCAAAACCACCGGCTGACCCAGCAATTGAAGCTAATCCACTAGATTGACCAGCAGCAATATCAAATCCACCGGATGGCCCAATAACATCAAAATCATTAGAAGCATCAAAACCACTAGATGGGCCAGCAGTGTCAAAACCACCAAATGGGCCAGCAGTGTCAAAACCACCAGATGGGTGGAAACCAATCCCATGTACACGAGGCGATATAACCCTTACAGTGATTCTCTCGTACCACTGCATGTAGTCATCATCTGTTGAGTTTGACCTACCACATGGTTCACCAGAGGCGACATTTCTTAGCCTCCTACGCCACGTCCGAAGATGTATTTTGTGAAATTTGGCACAATCCATATTACGATGACCAGTTCGGGTGACGTCATGTAGCTCATTATCGTTAAGTGCAGGTGATGAAATATCGCATCACCAGGTTAGGACGATGAATCTCCACAATTTGAAAGCAGATAAGTGGGCAAACGCTTCTCCAAATATTATTATTATAGGTAGTAATAATGGAATTAACATCAGCGTCCTCTGTGTCATACACGATCCAGTTAAACTACACATCGTTAAAATTAAAAAAATGGTCAATCAAATATATTGAAATCATCATAAATTTTCAAAATTCAATTACATAATTTAGGTTTACCTCGTCATTACTCATTTGATCGAGAGAATGTCATATAATTCTGACCGAATGTGTTGCTATATGGGTGTGACGAAACACAGTGTTCCACCTATTATAAAAAAAATGTTAAATATTGCAATGTTTTATGATTTTAATATCAATAATCAATAAAAAAAATTAATTATTACTTTGCACCGTAGGGAGCAACAGAACATTCTCAGGGACAACCAAAGTTTTTAATTGTAGGTCAGGGTTCAAACATTGTATCCTACTCCATGCCCAAATATGCCAATAAACATGAAAATATTTTAAAAAAACGGATAAGGTATTATTAATAAGAGAAAATATTACATATACCTACAAAATATACAAATGGCCAGTGATAATGCATTTTCCTATCGTTGATGCATTGCACATTTCAAGGTATAAGTAAGCCAATACTGCACTGCCCCAACTATATGTGTTCACCTCTTCCAAATCTTCAAGTAGCTGCAAATACATGAGTTTTACAGCGCCACTATTATAATCTGGAAACAAAATTCCACATATAATCATCAAAGCTATACAGCGAGTGTACTTTATTACATCCATCTCTGAGCTCATATCAGAGATACGATTAGCTCGGCAGTGATCGTCTAGAGCGGTCATTCTTAGGTGACCGCCTTTAAATTTTGCTTCGGGAGGCTCAAATCCCAGTAACTCAAGACATGTTTCTTGCCATTCTTTCACACGTTGTGAATCATCTACCACAGTTACTGGTTGACCATCAACTTTCAGACCCAAATTATTGAAATATCTTGTAACGTAATTATAGCCTCAACAAATCTAAAATGAAATGTATGGGTCTCAGGCCGCCATCGCTCAACAAGAGCGGTAATCAAATGATTATCGTACATACAATAGCCAGATTGCAAAATACCGTAAAATCTCATATCAATGATATGCCTCCAAACGTGATCATGTATCACGTTCTCCTTATACAATTCACAAATAAGGTTATCTGTATGCTTCACTTTTAGAATATTATCAATATTCTCGGAACAAACAGCGCTGGAGATATGCGTAGATTGTAGATATAATATAGTTGAAGCTTCGGGACCTTAATCTGGTGTCATCCTAAAATTAATAAAAAAATTAACGCACATATCAACCACTAATATTATCATTTATAATATTAATAAAATTATATTATACGTACATATTATAATGAATTGTTTAATTTATTTTAAAAAATTATATAATAAAAAAACATATGAAAAAATTATAATATTTTTAATAATCAACTAACCTTTAATAATAATGAATTGTTTAATTTATTTTAAAAAAATTATGTAATAAAAAAACGTATGAAAAAATTATAATATTTTTAATAATCAACTAACCTTTAATAATGTAGATGGACTAATATATTTTTAAAGAGAGGAGACGAAATGAATTGAAGAGACGAAACAAAAGCCACACAATTGCAGAGCAAAAAACAAAAATTGTATCTTAAAATTTTTTTTCGAGCTAAGTATCTACTTTATAGATGAATTTTGAGTGAGTGGTGTAATTTAATGGAGCAAGTAGTTGGCGGTGGTTGGCGGAAAGCACGTAGAAAACTGCCCACCGTATCGAGTAGCCGCCTACTATGTGGGCGGCTACTCATTAAGCAGTAGCTGCTTACTGTGTAAGCGGCTACCTCTTTTTGAGGAGCCGCTTTCTAAAGAAGCGACTCATACCACTCAAACCATAAATTTTGACATTATTTTTGAAAATTTCTTTTTCTTTCCAAAGTATTTTGTAAAAAAATCCGACGTCCTAGCACCCACTAAGAGGCGTTATGGCGCCTCCATTTCTTACTAAGGGCGCTAGGGAGGCCTGGATTTTCTCGTTTTTCTAATTTTCTCAACATTCGACTTTCCTCGTATCTTTTTAGCTTAATTTCAATCCATACCCATTTTTTCAAACAAAAGTTGCTTCATTATATTTCAGTAGAAACCGATGTGGAGACACCTTCATTGGGAAAAACATGGATTTTGACGGCATGATGGTAATTTATAAGTGAAATTTCAGAGGGAGAATAATATATTATACATATGAATAATATGTTTTCTGATGCTATTATATAAAAAAAAAATATGTACACGTAATACGGCTATTTTGATTATATATTATTCTCTCTGATGATATGGTTAAAGACAATAGACTGAAGCATATTCGATAGCATTTTGAAAAAAATACAGAAATAAAACAAAATATTCAAAGAGGTAGCTACTTAAGCATAAAAAAAATCATGGAATAGAAATGTAAATAAAACATCGGATTGTATTTAGATCAATGGGTGCTTATTCTAGTTAAAACAAATGATTGAATCGATTTTTTAATATATGTTAAAAAAAATATTTGATATGAAAATGTATTTTAAGAACATGGATATTTCGACAACACCGACATAGCCGGATCATTCTTTGCCCAATTGAGCTGCTCGAGTTCGAGCCTGAGTTGATACATATAAAATCCTCCTCCCCTTGAATTTTTTTTAAAAAAACCTTGATATTTCAAGACAACTCCAAATCTATATTTGAATTATTGCACTTTCATATTAAATATTGAGTTTTTGGCAACAAATCCTTGTGATTTTTCAAATAGATGGTTTATAAGCATGTGATTTGAAAAATTCCCCGTGATTTGAAAAATAAGCAGTTTATCCAATATGATTTGAAAAATAGATGATTTACTCTATGTGGTTTGAGAATATATATAAAATTCCGCTTCTGTGCATGGCTTGTGTGATGGGAAGAATATGATATATTTTGCAAACCGAGATAAAATGTATATTTAGAAACCACGTGGAGATAAAAATGCTTGATATCACATATGATAAAATTCTTATTTACAACACTAAGAATAAAATATATATTAGCGATACCATGATTCGATAAATCCCACCGACTCTTTAATATTTGGTACACACAACATGGATATTTGGTATACACAACACCCATGTCAAGCCTTTATATTTGTCCAATTTATTTA
Organism: Haberlea rhodopensis; assembly: GCA_907163345.1. Classification (NCBI taxonomy): domain Eukaryota; kingdom Viridiplantae; phylum Streptophyta; class Magnoliopsida; order Lamiales; family Gesneriaceae; genus Haberlea; species Haberlea rhodopensis. The sequence goes on from CAJQUN010000189.1 coordinate 1,082,913, forward strand.
TAAGTTAACTCGTGATAATACTAAAATATATTGTAATCATCATCTCGAAAAAGCTAATTATTTTCTTTTAAAACTATATATTGTAAAAGTCATAAATAAGGGAAAATACAAGAGAGTATAGCACTATTTAAGAAGGCATAATCCTACTTGACTAATAATTTTGTATCCGAATTCCACAAAATTATACTTCAAAATTCAAATATCTTATTTTTTAAAATAATATAACAAATTCATTTATGAAATTTCCCAAACCAAGTCGAAGGAACAAGGTTAGGTTGATGCTACATTTAAGGATAATGTCTTTAAAAATATATCAATCATAGAATAAAAATATTATCATTCACGAGTGTTGCATACTTTTAAAGACACGTACGTTTACACAGGATTCAGCTTCTTGGAAGTTGGAACGACGTATTTTATTGACCAAGAAATAAGATGAATTATATTTAAATTTATTATTAAATAATAATAAATTGTTGCTGATATGTATGGATTGACTTTTGACTTTAGATTCGCTCCTCGATTCGTGCCTTCCCATTTCTTGCCATGCTTTCAAACAGCTGAATCGTAGAATGATGGTTTTTCTTATATATAAAAAAATATATGTACACGTAATACAGAAATAGACTGAGGGTTTTTTAACTTTTTAATTGAAAAAAAAAATTATTTAATAAAATAATCGACAATTTCAACGATAAAACAAGATGACAAACTGTAAATGCTATGTGATTTTCATTTCGATGTAACAAATGAAGGGTTCGGCCGGACATTTATAGTCAAGAACAGAGGCGGAGCTACTAGTTAAGTGGGTGGGGCTATAGCCCCACCACATTTTATTTTTTTTTTAAAATTGTACTAGTTTGGGAAAAAAATTTAGTGTTAATTTTGAAAAAATTATGTTTTAGCCCTACCCTTTAGACCGATATAGTCTGTTAATACTATGAGTAGCTCGATCAGCCCCATGTAAATTTATATCACAACTCCGCCCCTGGTCAAGAAGGCTACATCTCAGATAACGCATTCATAAAAAAAAAATTGAGATGGCGCCTTCAATAATATTTTAAAAAAATATCTGAAGACGTCATCTCAGATGGCGCCTTCAGTGAAAAACCACGACTGAAGACGCTATTTGAGATGGCGTCTTCAGCTGCCTTCAGTGAAAAACCACGACTGAAGACGCTATTTGAGATGGCGTCTTCAGCTGAAGACGCCATCTCAAATGATATTTTGGGTTAGTTTAAAAAGTTAAAATTTCGATTATTTTGTTAAATAAATTTTTTTTTTGATTAAAAAGTTAAAAAAACCCAATAGACTGAAGCATATCTAATAGCATTTTGAAATTACAGAAATAAAACAAAATATTCAAAGATTGAGCATAAAAAATCATGGAGTAGAAATGTAAATAAATTATCGGATTGTATTTAGATCGATGGGTGCTTATTCTAGTTAAAACAAATGATAGAATCGATTTTTTTAATATATGTAAAAAAAAATTGATACGAAAACGTATGTTAAGAACATCCGGCTATGCCGGATGGTTCGTCACATTTGCCTAATTGAACTGCTCAAGTTCGAGACTGTGTTGATACATATAAATTCCCCCCTACTAAAAAAAACATGGATATTTCAAGATAACTCCAAATCTATATTTGAATTATTGCACTTTCATATTAACCATTTGAGTGCTTGTCAACGAACTATTATGATCTTTCAAATAGATTGTTTATAAGAATATGATTTGAAAAATATAGTTTATACCATGTGATTTTCAAAATAGATAATTTTATTCAATATGATTTGAAAATAAATGATTTACCCTATGTGATTTTGGAATATGTACACAATTCCGCTCCCGTGCATGGCATGTGCGAATGTGATATATTTTGCACATCGAGATAAAATGCTTATTAAAAACCACAAAGAGATAAAAATGCTTGATATCACATAGGATAAAATTATTATTTACAAATGGGAATAAAATACATATTAATAATACCATGATCTGATAAATTCCCACCGACTTCTAATATTTGGTACACACAACTTGGATATTTGGTATACACAATTCTCATGTCAAGCCTTTGTATTTGTCCAATTTATTTATAAGTTAACTCATGATAATACTAAAATATATTGTAATCATCATCGGGGTTTTTTTTTTAAATTAATTTTTAAAAAACTCCTTTTGCAAAAATAATGTATATATAAAACTATTGCAAAAATATCCTAAACCCGATGTCAGCTGAAGAGTAGTCATCTGTTGCCACTTGCAACGGAGGCCTCTTTTTTACTTTTTTTCTTTCTTTCTTTTTCTCGATACATGTATAAAGAAGTAACTGCCAGTTGGTTTTGAGTAAATTAATATTTAATTAAATAATGTAAGATGGAAAAACAAAATAAATGTTCTTTCTATTTCCCAAGTCAATGTAAGCATTAATTATCATATTTTTTACATGGATAATTTGAAAATAAAAAAAATGTAATTGTAAAAAAAAAAATTAAAATTTATAAAGCCTTTAAAATCCATTTGTAGATAATAATTAGAATACATTTATTTATTCACCACTATACCATCCTTAATCTTAGAGCAACAATACAACAATTTAGATGCTTAAAAATAATTTTGGTTAATATAAGTTTTGATACATGAAGTTCTTTTTTATTTAATTTCATAATACATTAATTCTATTAATAGTATTTTAATAATTTAAGTTTTTTATTTGAAAAAAGGACAAATCTAATCCACAAAACTCTCCAAGGAGCAACCGTATGGGTTGTGTTGGGTTGGGCTTCAGTCCCCCCAGCCCATTCCATAATTATTATATACATTTTTGTTTAGGGGGAATCGCAACAAGGTATCATGTGGAGAAATATATTACAAATAAATCTGGAAAAAAAACTCTTCTTACCAAAAATTACACTTATGAGAAAATTAAATTCACATAAGTCCAATTTTTTACTATTGGTTTGAAAAAGGTGTTTTTTAGTTACAAAAATACCCTTTAGTTGAAAACAACATAAACTTAATTTCATATCTTTCTTTTCTTCCTCTCACATCGCCCCACACCTTAAATTTTCTGCTAAAATTTTTTATCGATTCGCAGATCGTTATTTTCTTCCTCATCTCGTAGCCCCGACCTAAAAATTATTTGTTAAAATGTTCTGCACATGAAATATGTTTGAATCGAAGTATCTAAATTGTTCGTAGCATTTGAAATCTTTTTGAATCGAAGTATCTAAATTGTTCGTAACATTTGGAATCTTTTTGAATCGAAGAAGACCTCGGACTAATTGTGAAATGAAGTGAAGATAATTGGATACGAGCAATCATTGAACTTAGTACCCTACACCAGGGGCGAAACCAGCATTTTATATTAGGGGGGGCTAAACTTTTTTTCCTCATAATTTTTTATGCTAAAAAAATCATTGATAAAAAAATCAATGGGCTCACAATAAATAATAAATTTAGCATTTTATATTGAATAATATTTCAACCAATATACAAACGATTAACTCAAAAAGATAAGAAATATATAATGCAATGAAATGCAATCAAACAATTTTGGTAATAGTGTTTTACTCTACGACACTTCTCAGCAAACTCATCTATTATGAATTCAACATCTACTGAATCAGCAAACTCTCGTTCAATGTAAACAACCAAGCAATCTGCAAGAAAATAATTGTCCATCTTATTGCGAAGTGATGTCTTAACAAGATTCATTGCTGAAAATGCCCTCTCTGTAGTTGCCGTTGAAACTGGAAGAGTCAACACTAGGCGAATCAATCTATCAATAAAAATGAAGTGTTCAAATTTTCTAGTTTTAACCAATACTTGACATAACTCAGAAAGTGAACCAATATTCTGAAAATCTGCGTGATGAACTACAGCATACTCATAATGTTCCAACTGTCTTCTCAAAATATCTACTTCCATTCGAGTAAAATCTTGAGGGTAGAATTTTTGGGCGAGAGTACAGAGATCCTCAATATTAAATGATCTGAATCCATTGATAGGATCCAAAGCTGAGCTGAGTTAGGAGTTCCATTGTTTCTTCAGTGAATCTATTATTCAACTCCATCAATTGAAAATCTATCACAACGTTGAATATGCTAATGTGATAATGATGCTCAACTGTGATATCATTTTTCTGTTGACAGGAACGTCTCGTGCCTTCCATATATCGAGCACTCATACTAGGCATCTCAATGTGATACCTTTCCAAAAAAAAAAAAAACATTATCATCATATAATAAATATCTTGTAAAAATGAAAATTAAATGATTATTAAATAAATAAATTCATACCTTTCACAAAACTTCACGACGCCTTCTAGAAATTTCTCCCATCCAATTTCTTGTAACCGTTGAAGCAATATCTTGGTTGATGAGACTAAATTGATTGCATTTAATATGTCTTGAGATTTCATTTGTAATGCTTGACAAAGAATATTAGAGATTCCTAGAACTTCGTCCATCAAGTGCAAGATAAACACAAATTCAAATGACATCATTTCTTTATAAATGCTTCTAGCTTCTCCACGGATGTTACCACTGAGTCCATCATCAATCATTCTTTCAAGAAGGATACAAGTTGCACCATACATATCAATTAAATTACTAACAGAAGCAAGATGTGAGCTCCAACGAGTAGCTCCAGCTCGTTGTAAAGTACGAATTTGATTAGCCCCTGTACTGGTTTTAAGTTCCTCTGAAGCTATCATATCAATGATTTCATCTTCTCGAACAGATTTTAGCTCACAATGACGCTTGAAAGAAGATCCAAAAAAATTGACAACGACACTCAATTTTGAAAAGAATAACCACACCTCATGCACTTCTTTGGATACTGCAACTAAAGCAAGTTGTAAACGGTGAGCGAAGCAATGTATATAATAGGCACAAGGACAATCTTTGCGAAATAATGCTTGTAATCCATTCCATTCACCCCGCATATTACTAGCTCCATCATATCCTTGACCCCACATATTTTCAATCAAAAGGTTGTAATGAGAAAGCACATTGCATATCTCTTTTTTAAGAGTCAATGCATTTGTGCCATTCACCTTAACAACTTCAAAGAAACGTTCTCGAACGAAACCCTTACAATCCACATATCTCAGAATAATGGCCATTTGTTCCATATTAGATTCGTCAAGAGCTTCATCAACAAGAATACAAAACTTGGCATCCCCCACTTCTTCACGGATCATATTTCGCACTTTGTTGGCAAGAATATGCAAAAGCTCTTTTTGAATTTTAGAATATGTGTACTTGGCATTGTGAGGAGCATTTTCCAGGACAAGTGAAGCAAGTTCTTCATTAGCTCTTGTTTGCAGCTTTATCAATTCAATGAAATTTCCACGATTAGTAGAATGTGTGGATTCGTCATGACCTCTAAAGGCACACCCTTGCATAGCTAACCATTTCATGCTTTCTATTGAAGTCTTAAGTCACAATCAATTATTGAGAATTTCTTGAGAAGATACCTTATCCATAACCTTGTCAATGTGATGAGATTTGTTCATCAAGTTATGCCACTTTTCCATAGCAGCATTATGTAGTGAATCATGGTTGCCTTCATGTTGTGCAAATGGACATTTATTCCTTTCTTTAACTCTCTTCCAATCTTGAAATCCTTCACGAGTAAATGTGACATACTTCGAGGAACAACTGTCAAAAATATAGCATGGAAAACAAAATGCACTATTTTTTGCTATTGAGTACTCTAACCATAGAAATTGTCCAAACCAAGTATATTGAAAATGTCAATTTTGTTTTGCATATGCAATGCGATACTTACTTAATTTTAGGTTGACATGGTCTCATTTTGATATACTCCTTTCTAATATCATAATGCATTTCAACGGGATAGGACCATATTGATGAACGTAATCCGGGATCACGTTCCACATACGAACCACAAGTATTTGATGGAATATGGATTTTTTCAACTTCAACACTTGGAGATTTAGGAAGAGAAGATGGGACATCAATATTTGATGAAGAATCAATTGCACTTGTTTGACCATCATTTGCTTTGTTGTAAAATTGGTGAAGAGTTAACTTCGATTTTGCATGTTTGAGGATATGCTCACTTGACATTATATCAATAACCTACATCAAATTTCATTACTCATATTTTAAATCTCCACAAAATATTTAAAACAATTGTTAAATAAATCCAAATTGTTTAATCAAACAATTCCATTTTCCAGTGTACTATTGATTCCAAAAAATATCATAAAATGAATTGAAATCGCACTAATCATCATAAAATTATCTACACAATGTTTTAATCAAACATTTCCACTTTCCAGTATTAAAAAAATAAAAATTCAATATTTCAGTTCATGGCAACTAATTTCTATAATAAAAAAAATAAAAAAAAACATAAATAATTGACAACAATAACTAGTTCAAAACTGACCTTCAAATATTATTATTATTCACTTGAAAGTGGAGAGTGGAGACGGTTCAGCCGTGTAGGTTTGCTAAGAAATTTTTCTTTTTCAAACAAAAGAAAGAATGATAGTATGATAGGTATTAAGGGGTTTAATATATTGAATTTGTCAATTGGGTTATTTAAATAAATTGGTATTTGGACCTGACCCAATTAATTTTTTTTTGTGTTGCTATTGGGCTAGTCTAACCCATACCAAAAAATAAATAAATTTAAAGGAGCTAGACTGGGCTCAGACTGGGCTGAAGCCCAGTCTAGCCCCCACAAATGGTTCGCCCCTACCCTACACTATGGTTTATCTCTATTCTATTTTCTCTATTCCATTTATATTATGTCTATTATTATTAATTATTTTCATCTAATATTTGTGCTCGACAACTTATCCGTTGAGGAAGAAAGACCAAACTTAATATCTAAGGTGTAAATATGCTTTGCAGTTTAGGTAGAGGCAACAACCATCTACAAGACATATAATGCCCGTATCCATATCGGAATCCAGAACGGCAAAAACAAGTTTCATCCCGGACAATCTTTTTTATCGTAGATTCTTAACCTCTTATATGTGACTGAAACAATTTTAAAAATGGAGATTTCAATTTTCTATACTCCACAAATTTTATCCATAGTGTTTGACTCAAGTTCTACAATAATCAGAATTAGAAGTAGTCATGTTAGTTATACCCACGAGCCAAACGGTGGTCTCAAAATGACAATTAGTCTGATGCACGGTTTAATAGAAGATAAAATTATTTGCTAATGTTCTGCACATGAAATATGTTTGAATCGAAGTATCTAAATTGTTCGTAGTATTTCTAGTCTTTTAGAATCGAAGTATCTAAATTGTTCGTAGCATTTGGAATCTTTTTGAATCGAATAAGACCTCGGACTACTCTGCACATATAATTTGTGGATCTACTCTGTACATTCCAATGTGTGTGTGTATACTATGCGTGTATGCGAATTATAAATTTGAATACCGATGCTAAATTATAGATAGCGAAAGTATGTTGGTATTGTTGGGAAAACATTTCTAAGTTTTGGTTATCACAAATATCTACTACTTAAAGTGTCCACTGCATTGAAGCCTTCTGACAGAGAAAATAATGATTAACTCTACAAAGGTCCACCTGGATACTAAAAGACAAAGCTATTTACCGGGTGAAGAGTCATCACCGGATAAAGAGCTATCTACCGGGTGAAAGAATAAAAGGAGATCTATCGGATCCAAAGACCAATAGTTATCATCTACTGGATGCTGAGAGTGAACATCCATTGGAAGAACAGTACTAGCAGACGTCTAGAAAGTTATTAGTTGACCTCAGTCCATCAGACTAAGTAACTAGTAACTATCCAGCAGATGATGAAGAGGACATCAACTGACCTCATAAGCAGCATATATACAGTAAATGAGAAGTCAGCAAACGTATAAGCAACAAGACAAAACAAGTACAAACTCACTCTGACAAAGGTACAACAAAGCGACACACTACTATACCAGCACCACCAATATCGTCAGAATGAAAGAGCCGTTGATTAGCGGAATTGGAAAGAAGACAAAATGAATTTAAAAGAAAATCAGGAAACTGATTTTAAGCAGATCTTTTCAATTGAAGAAAGTTGATGTAGACTGCTGTGTCTATAAATACGTCAAAGTAAAGAATGAAGAATGTGCTGAACAATCCGATCAAGATTCAAAAGACACAAATCAACTTCATTCAACAAAAGCAAAGCAGTCAATGCTTTCACTGAGATATTCTGAAGTTTTGCAAGAGCAGGAAAGAAACATTAGCGTGATCTTGAAGATAAAAGCCCACGGAGTCTGCTGCTCAAAGAACACTCAAAGCTTAAGAGATTTTGTGATGACCTGAGATTAGGGATGTTAATCCCGGAGTGTTAATAACCCGTAAAGTTGTTTTACGTGGCGATTTGGAGTTTAATCGCGGTGTTGGGCCTTCTGGGCTCGTTTAATTGAGTAGTTGGGGTTGTTAGATCCCGAGGTTGAGATCGTATTCTCATTTCGGTGAAAACCTGTGAGTTGGGTTTTTAGTGTGACTCAGAATCTCGGGTGCTGTGTGTGGGCACCGGTAGGGGGTTTTTGAGTTAGAGAGAGAATTTTTGAAAACATATGATTTTTAATGAATCATGATGTATTTGTGGGGATATTAGTATTTCGGGGTATTTTTGCTATAAATACCAGTTGAACCCGAGATTTTAATTATCGGAACCATTTTTCCCCCTTTCTTCCCTCTCTCCTCCCGCGCGCACATCTCGATCCCCTTTCGACCACCGCGCAGAAAAGGCCTCCGCCCGCCGCCGTCCGGCCGCCGTTCGGCGCGTGCCACCCGCCGTTGGAATCGTCTCTTCCAGGCACTTCTATACATACCAACAATTCGAAATTTCGTCGAGAATCGCGTTCGGATTTGCCAGAAAAGCGTAGGGTTCGAAAACTGGATTTCATCCGATTTTTGGGGCTCGATTTTGGTATGTTTTTGGTACGATTTTTCTGGTGTTTTTGGGGCGTTTTTAAGCTGATTCTGAGTCGATGATTCCAGACTTTTTAGTTCGAAAATATTTGTTGCATTTGGTTCGAATTTAAGCTCGATTTTTGTGATTTAGGGTTCGAAAAATTGGGGCTTTTGACAAGGAGTGATGATTCTTGTTATGGATTGATTAATTCATGTTGTTGATGCATTATGATGCTTGATTGTGTTCGAAATTGAGGAATTGGATTCGAATTTAGGGCTTGAATCGAAAATTGGGGATTTTGGCTTGGGGATGATGATTTTCGTTGTTAATTGAGTAATTCATATTTTAGATGAATTATGGTGTTTAATTGGGTTCGATTTATGTTGTGAAGGTTCGAAAATTTGTGGGGAATTCTTGAGCAATTTTCGATATTGGTTTATTGTCTTGTGTTGACAATATTTTTGAGGGTTATGGGTGTGCTTGAGCATGGGTTGCATGTTCGTAATTAATTGTGAATTAATTTATCGTGTTAGCACATCGTTCCTCGGAGCATGGAACTCGAGCGAGGTTTGGCTCGGACTTCGGAGATTAAGGTACGTGCGACGTACGAGCATTACTTTACGTGATAGCAATTGTGAAATGCATAATGTGTTGTAATTGCATTAGATGGTTGTGGGTATGACTATATGCATATATGTGTTGATATATATGGGGTACTGAGTCTATATGACTATTGTACGGCATTTGAGATGCCTGAGAATGATCGTGGGATCATGTACTCATTATAAGACATGTGAGATGTCTAGGTATAATGGAAAATTGGTAAAATAAATGCTAGGCATTTGAACTATCTATGATTGATAGCGAAATTGAGAAATCAGTACTAGATATTGAGATATCTATATTTGTATGTATATTGAACTTGGAATCATTGATTTTTGATACTTGAGAATCAGGCATGCTATGAGTTAAATCAATGTGTTGATTTACTGATTTATGAGATTTGATGAGTTTGATGATTGTGAGAACAGGGACAGTACACGGAATCCCGGATGAGGATGTTGCCATCCAGGGAGTATCATTTAAAATTCATTAATATTTACTTGTGTTGTAAATTATGAATTTCATTATTGTGATTATGAGATTTTGTGTATTGGTATGCTCACCCCGTTGGGGGCTGTCTCTGTTGGGGCAGGTGAACAGGTGCATCGATGGCTGTGGAGCTGAGCTCGAGCTGTTGATTGGATGTACTCCCAGGATCGTGGTACCAGGGCTTGATGGAGCACGGTATCGTATAGAGTACATATATACACCCGAGGGTTTTATACATATTTATGATGCTCGCATGTGAGCACGGTTATGTTTGTATATGGGTTGTATATAAAGGCATGAGCCTTTCTCTCTTTCATTATATGTTGCATGCAATTGTGGTAGAATTGCTAATGATATGAGAGTCGTTAGTGTATTATGTGGGGGTTGAAACCCACTTTTGTCGTCTTATGTGTGACGTCTTCCCTGGCTGGGAATTTACTTGGTATTGTTTTTCCCTGGCCGGGAATTATGTTATGTGTTATGCTTTTATTTCGGGATGGCTCAATTTACGGGGAGACTCTGCCCAAATTTTTATAAAAGTCCACAATGTAAAAAGTGGCAAAATGGGGTTGGTAATGGGCAACTCTATGAGTCTATATGTTAGTAGAGATGATCTTATAACGTTGAATATTAAAGGAATTTTGTAAGCATCATTTGAGCTTCCCGATTGACTTTTTATTGAAAGCATGTGCCACACATAATGGTTAATACACTAATTAAGGGTTAAGGGCTTGGGGTCCTTACATTAGTGGTATCAGAGCAGTGGTTAGCTCTTTGGGGCTGTTGAGGGCCTAAAACATGCTGATGGGGATGTGTAGCACATATTTATGCATGATAGTAGCTAGTGTTGTGTGACACAACTATTTTGCTTATGTGCATTTGTGATATGTGATCATAGTGAAACGATTGTATGTCATGACATCTATAGAATCATAATATAACCTGTTGATTATGATTGTGAGTTGTGACACAGGGACAACCAGGTGGAGCATATCGAAATGCATTGGGATACAGGAAGTACTTTGTACTCATAGTTTATGCATTTACTCATTATAATCATATTGTGGGAATATGGATTATTGTATGCTCATGGGTTGTGATTGTTCCTGTAGGAACACTATGATGCGAAAGGCTAAGGCCATGGTTGAAAGACACGAAACGGTAACCTGCATTTTATATACATCATGGATTTATACATTGTGGATGTATGTGTACATGTAGTGATGATTTTAATGCTTTGCCGCCAAATGTCGAAGCGAGGGGTGGGAGCGCCGCATGTCGCATTTGAGCGAGGTGCATTAAAATACACTCATGATGATGTATGTTGGTATATGGATTATGCTTTGTGATGCAGGTATGGATGAAATACTTGGTGAATATCCCATGAGTCATTGTTATGGATGAGTGATGATTTTAAATGCTTGCCGCTATTTATTATTTTGTGCCGCTAAAATGTGAAGCGAGGGGTGGGAGCGCCGCATGTCACATTGAAGCGTGGTTAGCATATGAGGCGAGGAAAGAATATTTGCCGCTAAAATGTGAGGCGAGGGGTGGGAGTACCGCATGTCCATTTAAGCGAGGTTATTCTATGCCGCCTATATGTGAAGCGAGGGGTGGGAGTACCGCATGTTTTATTTGAGCGAGGGGCATTAAAATACACTACCGTGACAATGACTAGGGATCGGCTATATTGACTGGCGATGGTTCTTGCCGCCATGTATATTGATAGCGATGGTTCATGCCGCTATATTGACTGGCGATGGTTCTTGCCGCCATGTATATTGATAGCGATGGTTCATGCCGCTATATTGACTGGCGATGGTTCTTGCCGCCATGTATATTGATAGCGATGGTTCATGCCGCTACATTGACTGGCGATGGTTCTTGCCGCCATGTATATTGATAGCGATGGTTCATGCCGCTATATTGACTGGCGATGGTTCTTGCCGCCATGTATATTGATAGCGATGGTTCATGCCGCTATATTGACTGGCGATGGTTCTTGCCGCCATGTATATTGATAGCGATGGTTCATGCCACTATATTGACTGGCGATGGTTCTTGCCGCCATGTATATTGATAGCGATGGTTCATGCCGCTATATTGACTGGCGATGGTTCTTGCCGCCATGGATATTGATAGCGATGGTTTATTCCGCTATATTGACTGGCGATGGTTCTTGCCACCATGTATATGGATAGCGATGGTTCATTCCGCTATATTGATTGGCGATGGTTCTTGCCGCCGGATATATTGCTAGCAATGCCTCTTTCCGCTATTATGTGGACGATGATTCATGCTTAGGTGTATAGCGAGGTTTCATGCCACTTATTATATGACGAGGTGTCATGCCGTCGATTCTATAGCGATGGATTGTGCCGCTATGTGTTCAGCACAGGATTTTGCCGCCTTCGAGCGATGGGTGCTGACTACGTACTATTATCGAGCGACGGAGACAGGTATGCCGCTATATTGATAGCGATGAGGTATGGCATATTACTTGTGTTAGCGTTATTGTGGATACTATGTGTTGCTATATATATGCCATGTGTTTGACGATGAGATTATGGATGTCGTGTATTGCCATGTACCGTCGTATGTTTGACGATGTTAGTCGGATGTCATATGTTGCCATATGCCGTCACGGGATATGTTGACATATGCCGTCACGGGATGACGATGACATAGTTGATGTTCTATGTAGACGTGTGGCGTCGTTTTGATGATTAATACATTTATGTTATGTATTAGGTTATATGGTTTGAGTGCCTTGGTGGGCACATGGTAGTGTCTGAGTCACTAGTTGACGAGACCATTATGCCGAGCAAGTTGCTCGAGGAACTATTGGGTGCGCCGTATAGGAATTATACCGCAGCACATATTCGAAGTATATTTGTCGAGCAATGATACCCTTGGGTATGCTCGTTGGTTTGGCTAGGGCCAAGTGATTGGTGGTAAGAGTAGTCATTGAGGAAACTACTCGCTTGTGTTGTGATGTAGGGTAGACTTGGTTGCACCCACCCTGAGGGTGTGGGATAAGTCTTATCGGATTATGATTGTATCATAAGTGAGCAAGGACACCGGGTTGCCCATTGTGCTTGGTATTTTAGAGATATGTTGGGCGATGACCCATTACTCTAACAGTTTGTACGGTATGGCATACCGAGATGGAACATATGGTTTGTTGGTGGGCTTGATATGAGCCTATGGAGACAGCGCTTTGCTAGCCAGATATCGTGGTAATGATATAGTGTGATTGTTGGAGCCATGATACTGCTCGTTGGAATCAAGTTTGGCAAATCGTAAGGTGATACGATGTGGATTGTGGTGGACTCTAGTAGTCACCATGTCATTTGAGGTTGAGGTTGTGCATGCCTCACTGAAACGTGTATACGTTTATGTTTAATTTTGGTGAGACTTGTCTGGGACAGCTCATGATGTAGGAGTACCAACGAGAGAGTCATCAGGTCGTTATTGACTCGATCTGAGGGAACCCGTGTATTTAGGATGAAATGGGTGTTATTGTATCCAGTTTTTCCGAACAGTGGTTCGAGACTTGTGAATCTCGAGTTCGATGGCATTTCCCTTGTGGGGAAGGAGGTAGTATTATACCTATTTGGAAATCTTTGAAAGATTCGGTGAGTTGGTACGTGTGGTGTTGATCTTGGGAATCACACCGTGTTGTTGATCGTCGATTATCGTTCTTCACTGGATAGGGAATGACTCAGAATTGACGGTTGTGTTTGGGGCTTAGGGGTATGTTGTAGATACCCGAGCCGAGTGCATTGAATATGCATGCGATGTCAGTACTTAGGCAGGTATACTGGTGAGTATACAGATGCCAGTTATTGATTTTCTTTCTGTCAAGCATAGAGTTATGCTATTTTTGGATGGTTAAATCTCTGGTGAGAGATATGGAACACCTTGAGATTGGGAATCTCTATGGCACGATAATTATGAGGAACAATCGTGAAGTTAGTTGACTCCCTTGAAGAGGGATTATCTTGTGTGGGTTAAGGTATTTCCTTATTGGTGTTTTCCTCCGAGTTATGCGATAGCCTTCCCAAGTTTGGATTGTTAAATCCTAGGATTGCCAAGGGATGGCAGGAATTCGGATTTTTTTGGGTGTCGCTGTCGACACAAGCGTTGAGGATGCAATGAGTTTATTGCATGTCCTTTCAGAATTTGAACTCTGTGGAGTCTCGATGGTTTATTTATGATCAGGATGTGATCCTTGGAATATCCGGAGGTGGACATCTTGTGAGATGTCTTTTATGTGAATCTGTGGCCGTGAGTTGCCCAAATTGAGTTGCAATGATACGACTGCTCATTCGATGGAGGAGGTTTGAAAGTGGAAACCAGGTTTGGTATGTGTGCACCGTGGTATACTAATGTTCCCCTCGTAACGATGTATGTTAGACGTCGTGAGTCATGATAAAGATATCATTGGACGATATCTACGATGGAATCGGTAGCGATTCGAATCCTTGCAGTTTCAGTTGCCTAACTGCTTTTGGATTATTAGCGTTGAGTGGTGCTGACGCTCTTTGACGTTATGATGGATTTGGAAGTCTATTCCACACCAGAGATTGACACGAGGTCAACGCTCTCACGGTTGAGGTGTCATTCATGATGCGTTCTTACTAGTGGTATTAGAATGAAGGATGACTGTCCGATCTACGGTCGTAAATATTGGTTGTTTTGCAGTCATGAGGGACTAACTTTTGGGATGAACCGCATCGAGGTACGTTTTGCCTCTTGGGTGATGAGTTGGTGTTGGTTTTGGTATGTCGCTCTGTTTCAGAGTTCGATGTGAGGTAAGTATTCTCGAGGTTTTTAAGACGATTCTGATATGGTCAGGAATCGAGGTTATGACTTCTTGTAGTTGTGTAGCCCGGGTGTTACGTGATACACCGGTGCTAATTTCGAGGACGAAATTCTTTTAGTGGGGGATATTGTGATGACCTGAGATTAGGGATGTTAATCCCGGAGTGTTAATAACCCGTAAAGTTGTTTTACGTGGCGATTTGGAGTTTAATCGCGGTGTTGGGCCTTCTGGGCTCGTTTAATTGAGTAGTTGGGGTTGTTAGATCCCGAGGTTGAGATCGTATTCTCATTTCGGTGAAAACCTGTGAGTTGGGTTTTTAGTGTGACTCAGAATCTCGGGTGCTGTGTGTGGGCACCGGTAGGGGGTTCTTGAGTTAGAGAGAGAATTTTTGAAAACATATGATTTTTAATGAATCATGATGTATTTGTGGGGATATTAGTATTTCGGGGTATTTTTGCTATAAATACCAGTTGAACCCGAGATTTTAATTATCGGAACCATTTTTCCCCCTTTCTTCCCTCTCTCCTCCCGCGCGCACATCTCGATCCCCTTTCGACCACCGCGCAGAAAAGGCCTCCGCCCGCCGCCGTCCGGCCGCCGTTCGGCGCGTGCCACCCGCCGTTGGAATCGTCTCTTCCAGGCACTTCTATACATACCAACAATTCGAAATTTCGTCGAGAATCGCGTTCGGATTTGCCAGAAAAGCGTAGGGTTCGAAAACTGGATTTCATCCGATTTTTGGGGCTCGATTTTGGTATGTTTTTGGTACGATTTTTCTGGTGTTTTTGGGGCGTTTTTAAGCTGATTCTGAGTCGATGATTCCAGACTTTTTAGTTCGAAAATATTTGTTGCATTTGGTTCGAATTTAAGCTCGATTTTTGTGATTTAGGGTTCGAAAAATTGGGGCTTTTGACAAGGAGTGATGATTCTTGTTATGGATTGATTAATTCATGTTGTTGATGCATTATGATGCTTGATTGTGTTCGAAATTGAGGAATTGGATTCGAATTTAGGGCTTGAATCGAAAATTGGGGATTTTGGCTTGGGGATGATGATTTTCGTTGTTAATTGAGTAATTCATATTTTAGATGAATTATGGTGTTTAATTGGGTTCGATTTATGTTGTGAAGGTTCGAAAATTTGTGGGGAATTCTTGAGCAATTTTCGATATTGGTTTATTGTCTTGTGTTGACAATATTTTTGAGGGTTATGGGTGTGCTTGAGCATGGGTTGCATGTTCGTAATTAATTGTGAATTAATTTATCGTGTTAGCACATCGTTCCTCGGAGCATGGAACTCGAGCGAGGTTTGGCTCGGACTTCGGAGATTAAGGTACGTGCGACGTACGAGCATTACTTTACGTGATAGCAATTGTGAAATGCATAATGTGTTGTAATTGCATTAGATGGTTGTGGGTATGACTATATGCATATATGTGTTGATATATATGGGGTACTGAGTCTATATGACTATTGTACGGCATTTGAGATGCCTGAGAATGATCGTGGGATCATGTACTCATTATAAGACATGTGAGATGTCTAGGTATAATGGAAAATTGGTAAAATAAATGCTAGGCATTTGAACTATCTATGATTGATAGCGAAATTGAGAAATCAGTACTAGATATTGAGATATCTATGTTTGTATGTATATTGAACTTGGAATCATTGATTTTTGATACTTGAGAATCAGGCATGCTATGAGTTAAATCAATGTGTTGATTTACTGATTTATGAGATTTGATGAGTTTGATGATTGTGAGAACAGGGACAGTACACGGAATCCTTGATGAGGATGTTGCCATCCAGGGAGTATCATTTAAAATTCATTAATATTTACTTGTGTTGTAAATTATGAATTTCATTATTGTGATTATGAGATTTTGTGTATTGGTATGCTCACCCCGTTGGGGGCTATCTCTGTTGGGGCAGGTGAACAGGTGCATCGATGGCTGTGGAGCTGAGCTCGAGCTGTTGATTGGATGTACTCCCAGGATCGTGGTACCAGGGCTTGATGGAGCACGGTATCGTATAGAGTACATATATACACCCGAGTGTTTTATACATATTTATGATGCTCGCATGTGAGCACGGTTATGTTTGTATATGGGTTGTATATAAAGGCATGAGCCTTTCTCTCTTTCATTATATGTTGCATGCAATTGTGGTAGAATTGCTAATGATATGAGAGTCGTTAGTGTATTATGTGGGGGTTGAAACCCACTTTTGTCGTCTTATGTGTGACGTCTTCCCTGGCTGGGAATTTACTTGGTATTGCTGCATTCTGATGAGTATTATGTTTTTCCCTGGCCGGGAATTATGTTATGTGTTGTGCTTTTATTTCGGGATGACTCAATTTACGGGGAGACTCTGCCCAAATTTTTATAAAAGTCCACAATGTAAAAAGTGGCAAAATGGGGTTGGTAATGGGCAACTCTATGAGTCTATATGTTAGTAGAGATGATCTTATAACGTTGAATATTAAAGGAATTTTGTAAGCATCATTTGAGCTTCCCGATTGACTTTTTATTGAAAGCATGTGCCACACATAATGGTTAATACACTAATTAAGGGTTAAGGGCTTGGGGTCCTTACAGATTTATATTTTTGTGTGAGTGTTGTAAAACACATTGTAAGCAACTAAGAGAGTTGTATTGCTAGAAGTTTAGGCCAAGCTGTGTGAGTGCCTAAGAAGGTTGTATACTGAAAAGTGTAAACCAAAATCTTCTAGTGTAACATTCCTGCAAAGGAAGAATGGGAGACGTAGAAGCATCGTGCTTAGAACTTCCAGAACATATCTCGTGTCATTTACTTGCTGCATATTATCGTTCAATTACTTTTACTCACGTGTTCAGCAGACGTCTTCCGCACTATTATTAGTGTCTGCTAACTTGCCAACAATTGAGAACCTACTGCAGTGCTTAACAGTCTGCTGTAACAAGAAGAATCAAAATTGAGTCTAGTGTTTATTCAACCCCCTTCTAAACACTACTCCGATCCTAACAAGTGGTATCAGAGCAAGGTCTTCTCAATTCTGAGAAATACTAAGAACTGATGGCTTAATTCAGCAAGATCCGGATGTTCAAGAAAGATGAATATGATGACTGGAGAATTCGGATGCAAGCACATCTGAGTGTTCAAGATGATGACATGTGGTTCTTCATCACTGATGGACCAATGAAGATCATGAAGGTCAACACAACAACTGCCATTACTAGTGGTGAACCTCAGATGGTTGAAAAGGAAAGAGCATCCTGGACCAATGAGGAAAAAAAAGCAAATATGGACAATGCAACTAAGGATATCCTGTTCAAAACATTGGACAAGAATATGTTCAATAAAATCAAGATGTGTCCCACTGCTAAAGATATTTGAGAAAAGATTGCACAGTTGTGTGAAGGAAATGACCAAACCAAAGAGAACAAGCTCACTGTCGCTCTACAGAAGTTTGAGAACATCAAAATGATGTCCGGAGAAACTCTCAGCGAATATGATGAAAGAGTAACTGGAATCATCAATGAACTCAATAGCCTGGGTAAGGACCTATCAAACTGAGAAGTTACCATAAAAGTCATGTGGGGTCTCCCAAGAGAATGGGATGTGAACACCATTGTCATGAGAGAATCCAAAGATTTAAACAAGATAGATCTGCATGATCTGTTTGCTGACTTAAAGGCATATGAGTTTTGAGCTAGGCATTCGGGTTGAAGATGAACCCGGCACCAGTCAACCAACCAAAGCCCTTGCTGCATCAGAGTCCCTGTCCACCACAACAGAGATGACTCCCAAACAAATGTGCAATGATGCAATGGCTCTTTGTCAATAAGTTTGGCAAATTCATGAAGAAAAATTAGAAGACTTACCAGTCTTATCCACGGAAGCAGAATTTCAAAAATAGATCAGAAGAAGATGATCGTGTCTGCTTCAACTGCCTCAAACCAGAACATTTTATTGTTGATTGTCCAAAGCGAAAGAAGGATGATCAAAAGAAAAGATCCAAGGACTACAAGAAGACATAGATTAGGAAGTACTTGTTGCTGGGAAAAACAAGAGCAAATGAGCTGATTCAGAATCAAAATCAGAGGAATATTTGAGCTCATATAGTGAAAGTGAAGATGAAGGAGTCCACTGTCTCATGGCAAATGATGACAATGAGGTAATTGATTTTAATCTTTCTGAATTTACACATAATGAACTCACTAACGCATTGCAGGACATGATAAATTAGTATCAAATGTTGTATGAGTCCTTCGAGAACTATAAGACTGAACATTCAAGCCCAATCGAACAGCAGGACAGTGAACTTGATTGTGAACAATCAAGGGAGCTGAAATGTCTAAGGGAAAAAGTAAGTCTGCTCGAGAAAGAAAAGAGCGAAGCTAAATGTGCACACCAGAAACTTATTAAGTTGGTTCGCACATGGAACATTTCAACTTCCAGAAAAGATGAAATACTTGAGTCGATAAGGCTTGATGGTGATCTTGTCGGTATAGGCTATATCAACAGTGACTTTAACTCATCTGGTATTAAATCACAGCTGTGTCTGGAGAAAAAACAAGGTTCAAACAATGAAATTTGTTAGATCCAGCACAGTATATGAACCAATTGAATTGGTTAAGGAACCTGTTAAGCCAACACTTGTTAAGGAACGGGCATCACGTTAAGGTATTGGTTACGTTGAGCCAGTAGAGAAAGCTAGACCGGTACAAAAGTTCAGAAATGGACATAAGCCCACTGGTCAAGCAACTCGAGAGGTGAAACCCAGCTGATACTATAATTGTATGCCTGTCCAAAAGAGATATATGCTTCCCAACAAGGACCAAAAACAAAAACAACATGCATATACTCACCATCACACACAACACCCTAGAACACCATCACCATTTACTGCACACACATTTCAGGACACGCACAGACCCAAACGGTGCAGGGTTATCCAAGTGTGGGTCCCGAAAGACTAATCATGTCTGGACCCAAGTAGGATTGGGTACCAATAAGTTCATCGCTTTAATTGCATAGATCTAGACTCCAGCAAGTTCGGAGCTCAGAGTGGTTTTCGGGACAGTGGATGTTCTAGACACATGACAGGAAATACTTGTCTATTCTCCGAATTGGTATATACCACCAGACCAGGAATAACTTTTTGTGACAACGCGAAAGGTAGAAATCTAGGTAAGGGTAAGATTATCCACGGTAACATTATTATTAAAGATATACTATTAGTTGAAAATTTATGCTATAACTTGATTAGCATTAGTCAACTTTGTGACAATGGTCACTCGGTAGAATTCAACCAGTACACGTGCACAATTAAATCTGCCGATGGTAGTACACTGCTTGTAGGTAAAAGGCATGACAACACTTATAAGATTGACTTGAATTTTGATCAGCCTGTCTCACATACTTGCTTTGGTGCCTTGAATAGTTCCAAAACTGGCTTTGGCATAAGCGGTCCAGTCTGCGTAAGCTTGATTTGGTTGATGGACTGCCCCAAATAGAGTTCTCAAAAGACAAGATCTGTTCAGCATGCCAGCTTGGTAAGCAGATCATATCTACCTTCAAGAACAAAGGGAGTAAATCTTCTTCTCGGTGCCTAGAGTTGCTGCACATGGATCTTTTAGGTCCTATTCCAGTAACAAGTCTAGGGGAAATAAGTATGATCTGGTGTTAATAGACGATTACTCTCGTTTTACGTGGGTCTTTTTTCTAAGTGGCAAAGATCAGGCTACTCCAAAGCTGATCAAACTACTGAAAAGACTACAAAATGAGAAATCGTGTGGGATAGATAGAATTCGCAGTGATAAGGGTACTGGGTTTACAAATCAAACACTCGAATCATATCTAGATGGCCTTGGCATTAAACACAAATACTATGCTGCTAGAACCCCAAGGTAAAATGGTTTGCCGAGCGTAGGAACCGAACTTTGAAAGAAGATGCACGAACTATGCTTGCAGAATCAGAAATCTCGCAGAGATTTTGGGTAGAAGTAGTTAATACATCTTGTTATACACGAAACAGATCAATGATTAATAAACGAGCAAACAAAACACCTTATAAGATCTGGAATGACAGTAAGCCAAATATTTCTTATTTCCATGTGTTTCATTGCAAATGTTTTATTCACAACAATGGAAAGACTCATCTCACCACATTTGATGCCAAATCTGATGTTGGAATATTTCTTGGCTACTCTGCTGTTAGTAAGGCGTTCAGAGTATTTAACAATAGAACACTTATAGTAGAAGAATCTATTCATGTGAAATTTGATGAATCTGTTGATAGTACTAAATCTGAACTGCAAACCAATAATTTGAGTAATCGATTAGAAAATACAAATATTGATGATAATCATGATGATGAGTTGGATTACAGAAGTAGGGTCGACTGCATCTTAGATCCAGAAGTCTCAGAAGCACAAGCAGGGGTACCTGCTGGTCCACAAGGGCTGAATTTTGCTGACGATGACACTACTATGCACACCCCTGCTACAGTAGATAGAGAAAACATCAATGTTGAATCAATTCAATCTATTGAGCTACCAACTCATTTTCATACCAACGAAGAAACAAATCTCTTGGACCTCTCCTCCGTTGGAAGAAGGATCATCCACCCGGCCTGCTGCTCCTCTACGCACCAGAGGACCGATGATTAACGAATTTCTTCATGCTTCATTCATCTCTCATAAAGAACCTAAGAAGACAGATGATGCGATTTTAGACCCTAGCTGTATAGAAGCTATGCTTGAAGAACTTAATAAATTTGAGAGAATAAAATTATGGCACTTAATACAACGTCCAACACATTACACTGTCATATGTGCCAAATGGGTATTTAGAAATAATTGGATGAGAATGGTACTGTTATCAGGAATAAAGCAAGACTAGTTGCACAGGGATACAGACAGGAAGAAGGCATCGATTTCGACGAAACTTTTGCCCATGTAGCTCGATTAGAAGCCATTCACATATTTCTTGCATTTGCTGCTTTTAAAGACTTTAAAGTCTATCAGATGGACGTTAAGAGTGCTTTTCTTAATGGCAAACTCCAAGAAGAAGTTTATGTTGAACAGCCTCCTGGGTTTGAAAGCCATCAGCAGTCTTCCTCTGTTTATAAGCTGAACAAAGCTTTGTATGGTTTGAAACAAGCTCCCAGAGCATGGTATGAAACTCTGTCAAAGTACTTGACTTAGCATGACTTTACCATAGGCACGGTGGACAAGACTCTTTTCAAATTCACAAAGGGTGACCATACCCTACTGGTTCAGATTTATGTTGATGATATTATTTTTGGCAGTACAAACTCAAAACTTTGCTAAAGATTTTCCAAAATCATGCATGATCAGTTTGAGACGAGCTTGATGGGAGAGTTATCATTTGTCTTAGGATTGCAAGTCAAGTAGTCTAGTGAAGGAATTCCTGATAAATCAGTCAAAATATACCTAAGAGCTGCTAAAGAAATATGGAATGAGTGCTAGTTTAGCAGCTGCCACTCCCATGAGTTCATCTGCTAAATTAGACTTGGATGAAGCAGGCATACCAATCGAAGTAACAATGTATTGCGGTATTATCAGATCTTTACTATATTTGACAGCCAGCAGACCAAACATCATGTTTTATGTATGTATGTGTGCTCGCTTCCAATCCAATCCTAAGCAATCTCACTTCACTGCTACTAAAAGGATTCTCAAGTATCTAAAAGGAACTGAGAATGTTGGTCTCTAGTATCCAAAGGGCTCAACGTTTAATTTAGTTGGATATTCAGATACTGATTACGCAGGACGCAAGACTGGTATTGTCAATTCCTAGGGAATAGATTGATCTCATGGGGTTGCAAAAAACAGACATCCATCGCAACGTCTACTACAGAGGCAGAATACCTTGCTGCTGGAGCTGATGTGCTCAACTGCTATGGATTCAACAACAACTAAGAGACTATGAATTTGAGTCCACTGAGGCACCAATCTTTTGTGATAATACATCTTCCATACCTATCACATATAATCCAGTTCTTCATTCTCGGATCAAGCATATTGACATCGTCACCACTTCATCCGAGATCACGTAATGAAGAAGGAAATTCGGTTGGAATGCATATCCACCGAACAACAAGCAACATATATCTTTAGGGGGAATCTTAATTCAGGGGGAACTTTTGTGTTTTTCGAAAATCTACCGATGCTTAGCTGGTAAAACAATTGCCTGCTGCAATAGATGCTACTTCACCAGTAGACTCTACATACCAGTGGATATTACCATATATGTTCTTAACCTTCGTTAATTAGAAACCAATTGGAACGCCGGAATTCAAATTTAATTTTGTACTAATGGTGAATTATTTTGGTCCCGCTTAAATCGTGTACGTTCAGTTTTATTTCAAAATTTTCATTGGTTTGATGAACGCCACATGTTCGTAAGTCCGTTCAGCTACATTAATCACTTTCTCAGCACTTCACAAATCAAGATGTCGAAGACCAGCCAACCAAGTTTTGTTACAAATGCTGTCCATGTGGACTTTAACTCAGTTTACACCACCGCCGATGAGGAGATGAAGGGTATATTCCAATATTTGGACAACTCTGGCCTACTGGTTATGATGACCCTTGCACCTACATTTTACAGAGAAACTCTCCAAGAATTTTATGCTACAGCGAGGGTGGTCAACTGTAATGCCCTACAATTTGTTTGATCTTAATTAAGTGATTACACGTGATCAAATAACTTGTTAATTAATCAAGTATTGTTAAATTAATTCTCCTTATAAATATAATTGCATTTCCTTATTGGTAATAAATTATGCAATTTGTAACAATTAAAGATAATAACAAATTTAGTGCTCAATTGTCATTTTTCCACGCGGGTTTAGAAATATTCAATCAGATGAGAGATGAGTCATGGTTTCTTTGTTGTTGCACATGGAGCATGCCAAGAAGTTAGATAAAATGTGATCATTATCTCTCAAATGATATGTTTCAAAGAATTAAGAGATTTTACTGACACTTCAAGTTGCTCATGAGGGCTAGTTCAGAGACAACAATAATAAGAATAATAAATAGCTAAAATAAAATAAGAAAGAAAATGAGAATCGAGAGGTAGATCAAATAGAGGAAAAGAAAAAAAAAAAAAAGAAAAGCAACCCATCTCCTTCTTATGCTACTAGTTTTCATTTATGGTATGCTTCCTAAACTTATTGGATTTATCAAGAGCTTTTGTTGAAGGTTTCTTACATGTTGAAATAAAAAAGGAATTTCAAAGGAAATTTGTGCAGAATGTGTTTTTTTTTTTTTGGACTTTGCTTGGGTTTTTGTTTTTACATGTATAGTACTAGCCGATGAGATGAAGAAAAGCTTGTTTAGAATCATTTTGGATTATGAATAAATTATTGGAATTCTTTTGGATTATGAAGGAATTGGTTTTGGAGAGAAAGCTTACAGAATTCTAAATAATAATTAGCTTATGGAATTTTAATTACCTTGTTTCAATAAAATAACATAGTGGATTTGAAGTGGTAAAGGTATGTAATTTAATCTACGAATTTAGGTACTGTAGTTGTTAGGTTAACCTAGTATGAGTTTAGTTGAGAAATTTGTTAGGGTTTTATTTCTTTGCATATAAATATGTAAACAACGTTCAGAACAAGATTAATTCTAAATGAATTAATTTTGAGGCTATTGGAAATATGATTAAATGCTATAATTATATGTTGTTATTGTGATATCTAATATGGAATTGTTAAATTGATATAGATACTTCACGAGCCTTGGGACGTCAGGAATAGCCTAATCTTAATTATCGATTGTCAGGTATGTGTTGACGTATGAGCATGTATTGATATTCATTTCATTATTATATTATGATATATATTGATGGATGAAACGAATGATGATGTTGAGAGTCGTCGAAATGGGTGACGTGTTGTTATTATTATTGTTGATTGTGTCGCAGAAGTAGGGGAGCGATGTTAGGGATATAACATGCTTGGTATTGCTACTATGTCGATTACATATTTGATGGTTCGCAATGATGATGAGACGATGGGGTATAGTAGGCTCGGTGTTGCCACTATATCGATTATATACTATGGGTCGCAATGATGATGCGACGGTGTGATATAGTTGGCTCGGTTGCCACTATATCGATTTGTATATCGGATGTGATATGAGGTGATGATTGATGGATTTTGATTTGCTGTTGAGGAATTGAGTTACAGAAACAGTCAAGACATCTTCGTATTGTTGTTATTGATTTCAGGGAGTATTTCTGTTATCTTACAACATGTTATATTATTGATAGAATACTATATGTTTATGCTGTTAGTATTGTTGGTGTGTGCTCACTCATTTTTGGGGGCTTTTCTGTTGACACGGGTATCATGCAAAGACGGTAGAGTTGGAGACATGCTTAGGAGCTGTTGAGTCTGAGATGTCTAAGTCCTTGTCACTTAAAATGAAGTTGTCATAGGCTAATACATATGTTTCAACCAGTTGTGGCTCGCATGTGAGCTGGTTTACATTTGTATATGGCATGTA
Organism: Haberlea rhodopensis; assembly: GCA_907163345.1. Taxonomy (NCBI): domain Eukaryota; kingdom Viridiplantae; phylum Streptophyta; class Magnoliopsida; order Lamiales; family Gesneriaceae; genus Haberlea; species Haberlea rhodopensis. The sequence continues at coordinate 1,108,290 of CAJQUN010000189.1, forward strand.
TGTATTATCATATGATTTGGTTATCTTGTGTTGGTGCATATGACTTATGTCATATTTAAGTTGGGTAGACATCATATATTTTTGTGGACTTATATATGTCATGATGTGGTTGTTAGGAGGTCCAATTACGCGGAGATTATGCCAAAAATTTTATACAAATGACGTCATGTGTTGTCTGTTTACGCGGTGACGTTTGAGGCACCACATCAACAACTCCATGGTGTCCTCCATCTCCGGCCAAACTGTCACAATCACTCAGGAGGATTTTGCCACTCAACTGAGTCTTCCCACTAGTGGCTCACTGATCTTTCTACCATATCCGTCGTTGTGCAAGAAGATATGCATACAGTGTTCTCAGAATCTGACATTCGTCTGCGACGTCCTCCATTCAAGAAGATTCTGATGAAGAACCATTTCCGTCAGCTTGCCGATGTTATTACCAAGGCGCTACTGTGTAGAGAAGTTCGAGGTGATGTGTGCGGTTGCAAAGGGCATTGATGTCAACTGGTCAGCAGTACTCTTTTAAGTACTGATTGGCTTAGTTGAATCGACAAAAGGACACTATGGATTCACCCTCCCACTCAGCCGAATCCTAGAAAGCAAAAAGGTACCAGTGGGGACTATTTCCACTCTCCGGCTGATAAATGCTAAATACTTGCAAATTCACCGGAAGCCAACCAGTGGAGACAGTGGTCCGTCCAAAGTTGTTCCCACAAAGAGGAGAAAGGCTCAGGCGGTGAGTGATTCTGAGTAGACGATCTCAGAATCTGTTGAGTCATCACCTCCTCCCCCACCGAAGAAGCCACGAACCCGCAAAGGAAACCCTGATGTTCCCAAGAAGCAAGTCCCTGCTGCTGCTGCTACTGAAGTTTCAGCAGAGGTCACCGATGTTGATCAGGATATCTGCCCCGAAATTGTTCCAACTGTGGAAGTAGTTGAGATTGTTGCACCTTTGGCCATTGTCCCTGCTGTGCCAGCATCTACTGCTGTCAACCCCACATACATGTCTCTAAGTTCCCGCAGGGGTGCATGCTCTTTTACTCTTAGCCTCCGACCGCCAAAGATAGGATGTTCCTACTGCCATGCTCCATTCACCCATGTCGGAAGAGGCAAAGCTGCAGTGGAACTTGTATCCACACCAGTGGCGACTGAGATCACTATGGTAATTGAAGAAGTGGAAGCCCAGCTGCAACCACAATAAATTAATGAACACCAAAATTATCACATAAACATAATTAATGCCCAAATGCATATAATCATTTCGGGGATATCACAATACTCCCCTACTTATAAGATTTCATCCTTGAAATCACATGCACTTACCAAATCGAAACTAAACATAAATCACATACCAGAAAATAGTTCAGGGTAGTGCTGCACCATATGCCGCTCCGTCTCCCACGTGGCCTCCTCGACACCCTGTGATCCCACCTTGATCATCGGTATCACTTTGTTCCAAAGTCTGCGATCAGCCCTGTCCAGAATCCCGACTGGCCGTTCCACGTAGGACACATCAGAATCTAACTGTACCTCAGACGGCTGCAACACATGTGACGGACGGCTCATACTTCCGCAACATCGATACATGGAATACGTCATGAATACCAGATAACGACGGTGGCAAAGCCAAACGGTAAGCCAAGGTACCGATGCGCTGTAAAATATCATACGGTCCAACATACCTTGGAGACAATTTCCCACGCATACCAAACCGCACAACACCTCTGAAAGGTGAGATCTTCAAAAAGACCATATCTCCCAACTGAAACTCCAACGGTCTCCGCCGTTTATTTGCATAGGCTGCCTGTCTATCCTGGGCTGCCTTCATTCTCTGCTGGATAACATTTATCTTATCCCCCATTTCTCGAATCAGTTAAGGTCCTCCCATTGCTTTACTGGTCAAATCATCCCAGTATAATGGTGACCTACAACGTCGACCATACAGAGCCTCAAATGGTGCCATCTGAATACTCGCCTGATAGCTATTATTGTACAAGAACTCTACTAAGGCCAATGAATCTTGCCATGAAGAATCGAACTCTAATACACATGCCCGTAGCATGTCCTTGAGCGTCGTATCTTACGCTCAGTCTGACCGTCCTTTTGGGGATGATATGTTGTGCTTAATCTTACTTCAGTACCCAAAGCTGTCTGAAGACCTCCCCAAAAATGAGATGTAAACCGTGGATCTCTATCAGATACAATAGCCAATGGAATCCCGTGCAGTCTCACTATATCCCGGACATACAGCTGAGCCATCCTCAAGTATGTGTACGTCATACTGTAGGGAATGAAGTGAGCTACCTTCATCAGCCTATCCACGATCACCCAAATGGCATCACAACCAGAAGTCGTCCTCAGCAAGTGGGTCACAAAATTCATGGATATGTGTTCCCACTTCCATCTGGTATCTCTAAGCTCCTTAACTCGCCACCAGGTTTCTGTCTCTCTGCCTTAACCTGCTGACAGATTAAACACCTCTTGACAAAAGCGATAACGTCACGCTTCATCCGTTTCCACCAAAATTGATCACAAAGGTCCTTATACATTTGTCTCCCTCCTGGGTGAATACTAAGTCGGCTGCTGTGAGCTCACTGCAAGATCCCTCTACGCAACTCCGGCGTACTCGGGACTACCCAACGGTTACCTAGTTTCAAAGAACCATCTCCAGCCACTATGAATGTTGATGGCTGTCCTTGAAGTACCAATGATGACCATCTCTGAATCTCATCATCTGTCTCCTGGGCTCTCCTGATATTCTCATAAATGTCCGGCTCTGCCAATAGAGTCGACACCTTTACCGGTGAGGTATCTACATCAAAATCATAGCCCAGATGGCAGTAAGAAGTCATCATAGTCGATAAGTCTATGACGTCCTCCGCAGTACTCTTTACCTTCCGACTCAAGGCGTCTGCCGTCAAGTTTGCTTTTCCAGGATGGTACTCTATTTCACAATCATAATCCTTGAGTAAATCCATCCATCTCCTCTGTCACATATTCAACTCCGCCTGAGTAAACAAGAATTGCAGGCTCTTATGATCTGTATAAATGGTAAACGACGTACCATACAAGTAATGCCTCAAAATCTTCTGGGCAAAAATAATAGCCGCCAACTCCAAGTCATGGACTGGATATCTAGCCTCATGTGGCTTCAACTGTCTCGATGCATAAGCTACCACATGCCTATCTTGCATCAGTATACAACCCAAGCCCTGTAGTGATGCATCAGTGTACAGAACAAACCTCTTATTCTCCGTGGGAATCACCAACACAGGCGCCGTCGTCAACTGATGCTTCAACTCTTGGAAGCTTTGCTCACAAGCCTCTGACCAATAGAATGGTACTCCCTTTTGAGTTAAGTGGGTCAATGGCTTAGTAATCTTAGAAAATCCCTCGACGAATCGTCGGTAATATCCTACCAAACCAAGAAAACTCCGTATTTCGGGCACAGAAGTGGATGCAACCCACTCAATCACAGCTTCAATCTTCCTGGGATCCACCGATATCCCACTGCTAGATGTAACATGCCCGAGAAACACTACGTGGTGAACCAGAACTCATACTTGCTGAGCTTGGCAAACAATTGATTATCTCTGAGGATCTGGAGCACTGTCCTCGAGTGTTTCACGTGTTCTTCCTCACTCCGAGAGTAGATGAGTATGTCGTCAATAATTACTATGACGGACTGGTCAAGATATGGTTGGAACACCCTGTTCATCAAGCTCATAAAGACAGCTGGGGCGTTCGTCACACAGAACGGCATAACTAGGAACTCGTAGTGCCCATACCGAGTCCGAAATGATGTCTTCTGCACATCCTCCTCCCTGACCTGTATCTGATGGTAACCTGATCTCAAGTCAATCTTGCTATACAGCTTAGTACCCTGCAACTGATCAAATAAGGCGTCAATCCTTGGGAGAGGATACTTGTTCTTCACAGTGGCCTTATTCGGTTGCCGATAATCGATGCACAAACGCATCGAACCAGCCTTCTTCTTCACAAAAAAAACCGGTGCGCCCCAAGGCAATACGCAAGGGCGTATGTATCCTTTTGTCCAGGAGTTCCTGCAACTGTTCTTTCAATTCCCTTAGCTCCGCAGGTGCCATCCTGTAAGGGGCACGAGAAATAGCAGACGTTCCCGGTACTAATTCAATCCCAAACTCAACCTCTCTACGCGGTGGGAATCCTGGTATTTCCTCCGGAAACACATCAGCAAACTCCGCTACCACAGGTACATCCTCAACCCTCAACTCTTTATTCTTTTCCGCCATGTCCACGGCATAAATAAGATAGCCCGTGTGTCCACGTTCCAATAATTGGGAAATTTTGATTGCCGATATCAACGGGATCTTCGCACGAGAACCGTTCCCATAGAAGGTCCACTGAATCCCCTCATCAGATCTGAACCGAACTGTCCTCTGCCGGCAATCCACTACTGCCTGATATCTGTTCAATATGTCGATACCCACAATGCAATCGAAGTCTGCCATACCCAACACAATCAAATCCATCTTCAATTCATAGCCCTCAAAATAAATGAGGTAGTCCCCAAGAAACTGATCAGCAACAACACCTTTCCCAGTGGGTGTCGAGACCATAAGAGGCGTTGGTAACAGAGACCTGCACATGTGATCCTTCTCCACAAAACCAACCGATACAAAAGAATGGGAGGCACATGTATCTATCAAAATAAAAGCAGGGTACATAAATAAGTGACACGTACCAGCAATCACCTCCTCTGGAGCTGCCTCGGCCTGCTCCCTAGTGAGTGCATAAACCTGCCCCTGAGGTGGTCCCATCGTCTGACATCCCAATTGCCTTGGCACGTACTGTTTGCTTTGATGTACTGCTCTGTCTGAAAATCTCCCTATGGTGTCTTGCTGTCCTCCCCGGCTAGGACATTCCCGAGCAAAGTGGCCCCTCTTTCCACATTCATCAAGCAGGACATTCCCTTATTGGATGAGGCCCTCCACAATGATAACATTTAATTCCCCCAAATCTCTTCCCTTGTGTCGGCCCCCTATTTGATTGTGTATTGCTCCTATGGTCCCCCATGCGACGGTCGTCGACCACTGAATCTAGAAGATGATGAAACTCCTCTTGACTTAAGTTGGTCAAATCTTGGTTTCAGACTATCAGAGGTTGACTTCTGTGGGGGCGCTGGTGGTGGTATTGCGTCTGCATATGCACCTACTCCAAACTCTGCCAATTCAGCTCGTGTAAGAGCGTCATCAAAGGAAGTAGGGCCATTAGTAATCACCCTGCCATTAGTTCGGGCCTCAAACCTTTCAAGAAGTGCCTCATCTTTGCTTGAGTGTTAGTGGCGATATGAGGCACATATCTTAGTAATGAAGAGTAGTGAAGAGCATAATCTGATACTGTCATGTTGCCCTGTTTCAAATTGGTGAATTTGTCCTCTTTAATTTGTCGTGCAGCGACCGAGAAATATCGGGTTAGGAACGAGTCCTAAATAATCCCCAGTTGATTTCGTGCCCTTGAGCCACTTGTTCCATTACTGTTGTCTTCCACCACATTAACACCTTCTTGGCGAGTTGGAACTCCGCTAATCTGATCCAAGCCGACTTTGCACAAGGGCCCGCTACAAAGATTTGTTCCATTCTTTCCAACCATTCTTCGGCATGTTCCCTCGTCTCAGTCCCCTCAAACATCGGCGGTCAGAATGCAAGAAATTGGGTCAACCTCAGTTCTCTTGGCAACAATTGTTGTTCCGCCGGCTCTTGACCCAAGGCAGGCGGTGGTAGACGATTGGTATACCCAACACTTGCATTAACACTCACTGCATCGCCTATCTCAATGTTTGCTGCCATGTTGTAATACAAAGGTTAACAACCATACCAGAAACAATACATATATTACACCGTTAGATAATATGAATAACAATGAGCACGTTAGCATGACAATTATATACACCAATATGCACTACATGCATAAACATGCTCATAAGCGAACACCTAGCCAACAAGTCGCTAAGGCTACCCTTCACTCATTCCCGGGTTCGCTAACCACTGCTCTGATACCACTAATGTAAGGACTTTGTTACCTTAAGTAAGGATTTAAGTGCAATTAGGACTAAGTATATATAAATCAGAGTATAAAATCTGTGTGTTGAGGCCTTGAGCTTTAAGAATTACATGCCAAAATAATAACTTCCAAAATGGATTAATTACATTCCCAACCAAAAAATGTTAATCCTATAGTTTCACACTACTCCTAGAGTAGGGACTATACAAAAGAACTTCAATATCCTATCCAATAGCACTCATCAAGCTCACCACGTCAACCCCGGTCCATAGTCCTTTTTGCCCAAAATGTACCTACAGGAACAACCCCACCATGAGCATATACAACATTCCTCAACAAAACTCAAGGACAATAATATAAATAACTACATGAAACATATATCATGTATACTCCCTGAGTTGCCACATTTACATACTTCCGTCGGTCGTTCCTGTTTCATAACTCATGTACATAGTCATTAGTGCATAATATAAGTGACCGACTCCGTGTTTCATTCATATGCAACGATACCCATCGACACTTATCCAATATGATTATTCCGGTCTTGTTATAACAGCGGTATTTTAGCACCCCTCACTTTGACATATAGCGGCATCATATGATGTCCCTCGCTTCGACATGACAGCGGCATAAACATCGCTTCGACATGACAGCGGCAAACATCATAATTCCATCGCTTCATATGACAGTGGCAAGTACTACATCCATCGCTCGAATATAACAACCACCGGAATATCAATCATTCCCAAACACATAACAATGCACAATGCATAAACCCAAATAGCATAATCTCATCACCAATTGCTCTACGTCTCACTACGTACCTTTCTTCCAAAAGTGGAGATGTCGTGGGACTTTATCTCCTTTGTTGTGTGGCTACCTGGGATGGTTCTACACATTCACACAAACCAATCTTAGAAGCCAATAATAGTCTGATACTAAAAATCCCACAAATATAACCAAAAAGACATATTCTGGCATCTCACGATCGATCGCGAGGTCCAGTAGCTCTGATTGCCAAAATCTGGCGATAGGCGATCGATCGCTCGCCTCACCGATCGATCGCCCAACATGGCGATTGATCGCCAACCACTGCGATTGGCTACTGCCCACATGCGATCGATCGCTCATTTTTGGGCGATCGATCGCCGCTGTCTGTGTGACAAAAATCCACCATTTTTGCACCTCAAACTTTCCCCAAATCCAACCAATTCAAAAACCAACCACCTTAATACCACCAAAAATCCAACACCCAAGCAACTACAACACAAACCCAAAACAAACCATTTCAAAACTCAAAATACAAACTCAAATCAAAACCAAACCTCACAAAAACAACAAGAAAGAATCTATACCCTTTTTGAACCTCAAATCTTACCAAGAATCATACAAATGAAGCTTTTGCAAAGATTTCTTCTTCCTCTTTTTACAAAAAAATGTGAAAGGGGTTAGGGTTAGGGTTGGGAGAGTGATTGTTAAAGAATGAGGGTTAAAGAGGGGTAGTGGGGTATAAGTGGGGGGGGGGGGGGGGTTAATGATAACATGAACCCCATAAATTAGCATGATGTATAAAATATCCCAACATGATTTTAAAAGCATTTTTACAAAAATGCACCATAACCTCAATCAAACACATGCTTCACCAAAATAATCTTTATCCACCACAAGTAAGCCATGCCAACACCCAAATTCTCAACATGCATCACATGCACCCTGAAATGCATTACCAGGTCACATCTACATGGGACTAAGCATTTCCCATATCAATTAATTCCCACAATAAATTAATGAACACCAAAATTATCACACAAACATAATTAATGCCCAAATGCATATAATCATTTCGGGGATATCACAAGTGGTTCATCAAGTCAACCTCTCTTCAAAGGATGATGAATCCACTGAGTCGACACCTCCCCCCCCCCCCCCCCCCCCCCCAAACTGCTCTAGCCATAATACCCTATTCATCTCCAATCTACCAAGCCAAACTAAATATTGACTCCACATTTCTCGTTCTCATGATCGAACCGTTAACCACTGTTCCTTTTGACTTCACAAATCTTCCTATCATCCCAACTACCCTAACCCCACTGCCATCTAGCTTAGAGATACCTGCTGGGCGATCGTGTCATTTTCCATGACTATTGAGTTGCGAGTTTCTACTGTTGTTGATCAGTCTGGTGATGATTCTGCCGAGGCATTTGCTGACATTGCCACCCTTGTTGTTCAACATGCTGATGTTTCTGCTGAAGCTGATATAGCTATGGAAGTTTCTGATGTGGATGCTTACCTTGCCACCTCGTCTGTCAAAGTATCTGCTGAAGTTGCTCCGTCTGATGATCTGACTACTGATGCCTTATCTGCTGATCCTTCAAGTATAGGCACTGCTGCTGGTGCTGCTGATAAAGCTGGTCCCTTGTCATTTTCCCAAACTCTGGCAAGTGATCCCTCTAAGGACTTCTTGGATTTTCCTGAACAAAGTGATGAAGAAACGCTTTCCAATTTTGATGCTAAGCTGGTTCAATTGTTGGTGTTGGGGTTCAACAATTGCCTCTGCTTTGTGATCGATCGAACACGTGGCGCTTGTGCCAGTGTATGGTTGAAAAGACTGATGTTGCGCCATTACCCTTAACTATAGTTATTGGTAAAGCGGTAAGCGCTCGATCCTACAATTGGTATCAGATCCAAGGTCGCGTGTTCGATTCCCATGAGTTGCAGAGAGTGCAATTATTGGGGGAGGGATTGTTGGGGTTCAACAATTGCCTCTGCTTTGTGATCGATCGAACGTGTGGCGCTTGTGCCAGAGAGAAATCAGACTGACCAGATCGATCGCCCAAAACAGATCAAGCTGATAAGATGACAAAGCATATCAGGCCGGATCGAGGGTAATCAGACTGACCAGATCGATAGCTCAAAACATACAAACTGATAAGGCATATCACATATCAGACCGAATCGATAGATATCAGGCTGACTAGATCGAAGCTTCAGATCGATCTCAATCTTTATCAGATCAGAGCAGTCAAGGATGTATAAAGATTGGTTCTTCAGTCCGAATCATTAACGGCTATTTATTGTAGCATTTAATGTTGCAACTAATGCTACAAAGGACCAAAGACTGGAGATTACCATAAAAGGTAAGAAGACAAAGAAGAGCTTACCTGACAGTCGCCGAAAGCATGAACCAGAACGGCAAGTATCCTGAAGAAGAAGACTGTAGCTTACTCAGAGATTAAGCAGAGTCAAGAGTTGCACATTAAAGGAAATAATGTCGTTGGTACATGCAACTATAAAAGGATGCAACAACAACACAGAAACAACGACACATACGAGTGACACAACGACAAAAGACTCAACAATACAGATAAACAAGACTCTCGCTGATCAATCAAAACAACACAAGCTTTTAAGCTCAGAAGATCTCGAGCTGAAATTATTCTTAGCACGATTACATTGTAATATTTGATCATTTAGGATCACTGTGCGCATCTTGTGTATTCTGTATTGAAAAACAGAAGTAAGAAACAAATTGTAACTATCAGACAGAGAGTGTCTGAACAGATCGAGTGACTAGGAGTTTCAGATGGTAGTGGGGTAAATCCAGCCTGAATCGGGTTTGTACAACAGGATTGTATAAATCAAAGTCTTCTAGTAGAAACCTTCCTTAATTGGAAGAAGGGGAGACGTAGAAGGATTACACCACCTTCGAACTTCCAGAAACATATTCTGTGTTCTTATCTTTCTGCACTCGTTCTTTCATTCAAGCCATCGAGCCGTTCTTACAAATATATAAACAGACCGTTCCGCACTTATACATTCAGTGGTATGTTCTATAAAAGAGTTGATTAAGAAACAGATTTCTTTCACTAATCCGAAAGAAATCACAAGGGGATTAAATTTTAGAAGGAGTATTCATTCACCCCCCCCCCCCCCCTCTAAACACTCCGGACCGATCCTAACAAGTGGTATCAGAGCAGGTCATCTTAATCAGCACAAAGACACTTGAGCTGATGGCATCATTCAACAAAATTCCTATGTTCTCAAAAGAAGACTATGATGACTGGAGAATCAGAATGCAAGCTCATCTGGCAGCTCAGGATGACGATATGTGGTTCGTCATCACTGATGGACCAATGAAGATTCTGAAAGTCTATATAGCAGTCGCCATTACTTGTGGAGAACCACAAATGGTAGAGAAGGACAGATCCCTCTGGACGAATGAGGAAAGAAAGAAAGCAAATCTCGACAACGTTGCCAAAGACATCTTGTTCAAGACATTGGACAAGAACATGTTCAGCAAAATCAAAATGTGCTCTACTGCCAAAGAAATTTGGGAGAAGATAGCACAGCTATGTGAAGGCAACGACCAGACCAAAGAAAACAAGCTGACTGTTGCTCTTCAAAGATTTGAGAGCATAAAGATGAAAAGTGGAGAAACTCTAAACGAGTTTGATGAAAGAGTCACTGGCATCATTAATGAACTGAATGGTCTGGGCAAGGAATACTCAAACAGAGAGATCGCTCTGAAAGTTATGAGAGCCCTGCCAAAAGAATGGGATGTTAAGACCATTGCAATGAGGGAGTCCAAAGATCTGAACAAGGTTGAACTTCATGATCTGTTCGCAGATCTTAAAGCATATGAGTTCGAACTGATAAGCAGAGGTGAAGCAGAGCCATTCATCTCTCAACCAAACAAAGCACTGGCAGCTATTCCAGACCAGATCGCCTCCACATCAGATCGATCTATCGAACAGATAAGTAATGATGCTATGTCATTATTTATCAAGAAATTTGAGAAATTCATGTCTAAAAATAAGAGGAACTTTAAACCCTCTCATTATAAATCAAGAAAGGACGATGGTGTTAATGATCAGGCTTGCTACAATTGTGGTAAGATCGGACATTTCATTGCAGATTGCACCAGACCGAAGAAAGAAGAACGGAAGGAGAAGCATCGCGATGACAGGAAAAAGAAGCATTACAAAGACCGCAAAAATCATGGAAAGTCCCAAAAGGTCCTAGTAGCTGAAGAAGGAAACAGCAAGTGGGCTCAGACTGACTCCGATTCAGAAAGCTCCGAATATTCTTCCAGCGAAAGCGAAGAAGATATTCAATGTCTAATGGCAGACGAAGAGTTGAGTCAGACAGACGAGGTATTTGATTTTGACTCAAATGAATTTACACGTGAAGAGCTCATGTCCGCACTGCAAGACATGGCTAATGATTATAGGATCTTAGCTGAATCATTTGAGAAAAATAAAGCTAAAGTCAATGATCAAATGGATGAGCACAACAAACCAAGTTGCTCTGAGCAGGGTGAGTGCAACAATCTCCAGATCAAGCTGAATAAGCTGAAAATCTCCTATGATCAGCTCCATGAAGAAAATAAGAGAATTAGCACACAAAATGCTAAGCTTTCTCATATATTCAAAACATGGACAAAATCCAGAACATCCTTGGAAGAATTACAAGAGGTACAAAGAAACGTTGGTGATTTCACCGGCATAGGCTTTGACACCAAAGAATCCACCAAAGATGATTCTGAACTGTTGCTGGTAAAGAACAAAATCAAACAAATGACATTTGTTAAATTCAGCACGGTATATGAGACTGAGGCACCTACGATTCAAACGGGAGTCTCATTCGTGAACCAAGGGTTGAGAAAAGGAATTGGATATGTCAACCAAGCCAAAGAAAAGGCACCAGCAAGCTTTGCGTCTTTCAGACCAAATCTAAGGGTGCAAGATCGAAGGCAAGGAAGACAATACAATTACTATAATTCAAAACCAGTTCAACGAAGATATAGACTACCCCATGAGAATCAAAGGTTTCCATATCGCACACATTATCACACACAACATCGAAACAGATCAGCTCACAGCACACCACACACACACAAGTCATTAAAGCTGATACAGGTGTGGGTTCCCAAAGGGCTAATCCGTTCTGGACCCAAATAGGATTGAGTACCAACAATAAATATGTTTGATGACAGGTACCGAAGAAACTTGCATCAGACTGGTACTTGGACAGTGGGTGTTCTCGTCACATGACTGGAAACATCGAGCTGCTGTCTGAAGTTACAGAATGTACTCGACTCAAGATCATTTTCGGGGATAACTCAAAGGGTAAGACCGTGGGCAAGGGTAAGATTGTCCATGGTAACATTATTATCAATGATGTGCTGTTAGTTGAAAATATGTGCTATAATCTGATTAGTATAAGTCAACTTTGTGATAATGGTTATGCTGTAGAATTTCATAAACACACTTGCACTGTTAAATCATCAGACGGTATAATCATGCTTGTAGGAATCAGGAATGGAAATACATATAAGATTAGTTGGAATCATGCTCAACCTGATAATCCTACTTGCTTCATCGCTAACAATGATAATAAACACTGGCTATGGCATAAACGCTTGAATCATATCAATTTTAAGACTATTTATAGCCTGTGTAAACATGATTTAGTTATCGATCTGCCCAAGATCGATTTTGCTAAGGATAAGATCTGCAAAGCTTGCCAAATGGGCAAACAGATCAGATCATCCTTCAAAAACAAGAATGCCAAATCCTCCTCCCGTTGTTTAGAACTATTGCATATGGACTTGTTTGGTCCTATACCAATAACAAGTTTAGGGGGAATGTGGTATACTCTTGTTGTTATTGATGATTACTCACGCTTTACATGGACTATATTTTTGAGCAGTAAAGATCAGACCGGTCCGAAGTTGATCAAGCTGCTGAAACGCACTCAGAATGAGAAATCATCCAGCATAGACAGGATTCAAAGTGACAAAGGCACTGAGTTTTCAAATCAGAATCTTGAATCCTTTCTAGAAGATCATGGAATTAAGCATGAGTATTCAGCCGCTCGAACTCCTCAAATGGAGTTGCAGAACGAAGAAACAGAACGCTCAAAGAAGCAGCAAGAACAATGCTTGCTGATTCTGGAATTTCACAAAAGTTCTGGGCAGAAGCTGTGAATACTGCATGCTACAGTCAAAATCGGTCTATGATTAACAAGAAGCTGAATCTCACTCCATATGAAATATGGACTGGTAACAGACCGTCTATTTAGCACTATGTATTTGGCTGTAAATGCTTCGTTCACAACAATGGTAAGAATCATCTTACAGCATTTGAAGCTAAGTCAGATAATGGCATATTCTTAGGATATTCATCAACTAGCAAAGCTTATCGAGTTTTTAATAATCGAACCTTAACTGTAGAAGAATCAGTTCATGTAGTTTTTGATGAATCTTTGTGTGTTGAGGGTAACAAAGAATCAATTCAAAATCAGATGGAAAACATCCATCTCGAAGCTAACAGTGATGGTGAGATTGTAGCTAACAGGTCAAGAGACAATCCACCAGAACCTGAAGTACCAGCCAGATCGGATCAAGGCACTGAAGCTTCTTCGGATCGAGCCGATCCGGATGATCCAAACTCACATATCAAAGCAGATGCTGATCATACCGCTACTACTACTCATCCGGCTGGACCAGACAATCCAGAGTCAAGCTATCGATGGACTAAGAGGCATCCACCTAATCTAGTGATTGGAAGTCCCTCTGCACCGATTAGAACCAGAGGACAGATGATGGATGAGTTCACTCATGCTGCTTTCATCTCAACTCTGGAACCTAAGAAGATCGATGAAGCTCTGACTGATTTCAACTGGATTAAGGCCATGCAAGAAGAGCTTAATCAATTCGAACAAAATCAAGTTTGGAGTCTAACCCCCAGACCAAGCGATCTGCCTGTTATTGGAACCAGATGGGTTTTCAGAAACAAGCTGGACGCAGATGGAACTGTGGTTAGAAACAAGGCTAGACTGGTGGCACAAGGATTCCGACAAGAAGAAGGAATTGACTTCGATGAATCTTTTGCACCAGTCGCCAGACTTGAAGCAATCAAAATCTTTCTTGCATATGCTGCCTTTAAAGACTTCAAGGTATATCAGATGGACGTCAAAAGCGCCTTTCTTAATGGTAAGCTTCAGGAGGAAGTTTACATTGAGCAACCTCCTGGATTTCAGAACCACTCATTCCCTAATCATGTATACCTACTGAATAAAGCAGTATATGGTCTGAAACAAGCACCAAGAGCCTGGTATGACACTCTATCTCAATTTATGCTGAACCATGATTTTCAGATCGGCTCAGTAGATAAAACTCTCTTTAAATTCACTAAGGGGGAACATACCCTGTTAGTTCAGATTTATGTTGATGATATAATCTTTGGGTCAACTAACCCCAAATTATGCGAGAAATTTTCCAAGTTGATGCAGGGACAGTTTGAGATGAGCATGATGGGAGAACTCTCTTTCTTTTTGGGTCTCCAAGTCAAACAGCTCAGCAATGGTATTTTCATCAACCAAACCAAGTATACCAAAGAGCTGCTTAAGAGATTCGGAATGGAAACATGCTCAACTGCATCCACTCCAATGAGTCCTACAATCAAGTTAGACAAAGACGAAGGGGGAACGGCAGTCGAAGTGACTATGTATAGAGGACTAATCGGATCGCTCTTATATCTTACAGCGAGCCGGCCCGATATTATGTTCTCAGTCTGTATGTGCGCCAGATTTCAGTCAGAACCAAAGCAATCACATTTTATTGCTGCTAAGCGTATTCTGAAATACTTGAAAGGATCTCAGAACATTGGTCTTTGGTACTCCAAAGATTCTAACTTCAGCTTGATCGGATATTCAGACGCAGACTACGCTGGCTGTAAGATTGACCGTAAAAGCACCAGTGGAACATGTCAATTTCTAGGTGAAAAATTGATCTCTTGGTTCAGTAAGAAGCAAACATCAATTGCCACATCTACAGCTGAAGCAGAATATCTTGCCGCTGGAAGCTGTTGCGCTCAAATGCTCTGGATTCAACACCAGCTCAAAGACTATGGCATCCAAGCTGTTGACTCTCCGATATTTTGCGACAACACAAGTGCAACCGCTATCACATATAATCCAGTTCTGCACTCTCGAACAAAGCATATTGATATAAGACATCATTTTATTCGAGATTATGTTGGCAAAAAGGAGATTCGGATCGAGCACATCTCAACAGAGCAGCAAGCAGCAGACATCTTCACCAAACCACTCCCTGAGGCTAAGTTTAATTATTTCCGTCAAATTCTTGGTTTAATTGACTTATCTTGATAGTTTAGATGTTTTCTTCTTTTCGAGTTTAAAGATTTTTGTTGGCACAGATTGATAATACAATATTCAGAAAGACACAGACCGGTCCGAACTTTCAGACCGATCTATGTCAATCTAATGTTATCCTATGATCTGTCTGGACAATAAATCCTTTATTTTGTATTTATTTAAAACAAAAACAGCCCGGACTGATTGCATATTTTAACCGCCTTATCTTTCTTTTATCCTGACCGTTTATTTTGAATTATTTATTTATCATTTTTGGAGATAAAGACACATGTCTTCTCTCTCTTATTTAGCGGGCTGGACATTTCATTTCATTCACTTTTTACCATTTACCGCTTTCTGTTCTCTAACTCTCTCATAATCTCTCAAAACTCTTCGTATATTTTTTTTTTCCATTTACTCCAATGACTACCATAACTCACAACTCTCTCTCCGTTGAGTTCAATGATATTTACAGGGCTGAAGATGCAGAGATGGTCTCCATCTTCCGAGCTTTGGAATCGTCTGGATTACGGAATTTTCTGGAGTGTGGCACGGTGGTTTACGAATCTGAGATTCGTGAAATGTTTGCCAATGCTGTATCCCAGAAGACATCTATCTCCACATCTGTCAAGGGCAAAACATTTGAAATCTCGCCGATGACGCTGGCCAAGACCTTTGGTCTACCCAACTCCGGACTGACTGAGTTTGGGCAGATTCCTCAAGCCTCTCTCACAGCTCTTCAGGGGAAGATTTCTATATTTGGCCACCGCCTGCAGCCCTCGTTCAAAAAGAAGGAAATGCTCTTTCATTTGTGCTGTGCGAAATTGTGGGCAAGCCATTATTGGGCAAAGCTGGGAGTTTTGACGCCGTCACTGCCGAGAAGTTCAGGGCCATGGCTGCTATTATTTCCGGACAGAAGATGAACTGGTCCGTGATTCTATTTGGAGTTCTGATGGAAACAGTGATCGCCTCCAAACAGGCCGTCTGCTTTGCTGTTCCTCTCAGCAAGCTACTGGAAACCTTGGACATTGAGCTGGGGAAGCAATCTGCTCTGAGTCCATTCAAAATTCTCAACTCCAAAGGGCTCGCACTACTGAAGTCAAAGAGTGCTCCACCTACCCCTACCGATCTGGTGGCAGTCAAGATTGAGAATGGAGAAGAACAGGCTGCTGCTCGCAAACCTCGAGTCAAGCGAAAGTTAACCATCCAGACTGACTCTGAAGAAACTCAGTCTGCTCCCTCGCCACCAGCCAAGCCCCTTCCCAAGAAGCCAAGAACCCAGATTACCAAACCAAAAGCACTACCCATATTGCCTCCAACAAAAGCCACCCCTACACCCCAACCTACAACCCAAATTTCAACCACTGCACCCACAGTAACCATCCGAGTCCCCTCTGCCATTCCCGTGGTCAAAGGGATTGTTATCACTGAGTTGGGAGACTATACCCAATCAGGGATCAAGTCCCCTTCATCCACCGGCAAAGGCAAAACCATTATCTCCGAACCACTCTCCTCTAAGCCCAAATCTGTAGCGCAGACAGCAATTGACATTGCTATGGAGGACGTTGAAGCAAGTAAAGGAGCTCATTGTGGTTTTTGATGAGTACGTCGAGTACAGAACGATCAACCACATTGAGAGGTTCTTCGGCAAACTCAGACGCCTTCAGAAAATGGAAGAAGAAGTTCTGAAGGGGACAGAGACCGATGATGTTCGGATCGCTGTACAGCGCAAAGAGCTATTTAAGGCCAATCAAAGATTCAGACTGGCGTCTCTGCTCTTAGCTGCTAAGAAAGCGAATTTCGATCCGAATGTTCCAACTGCCAGAGATGATGGGGCTGTTATTGCTCAATTAGAGATGGATATTCATGCTCTCCATTTAGCTGTCCGCTTTCAACGACAGAAAATCAGCATATCCACTCCAGTAACCAGCCCGGATCATCCCTCTGCAAGCAAGACTCTGGCAGAACCCTTTATTGAGGTTATTCCCTCTGGAGCAGCAGATCAGACTGCAGAATTAGTAGCAGATCAGACAGTAGATCGCGCAGCAGATCAGACTGCAGATCTAGTAGCAGATCAGACAGCGGAGCAGCCATTGCCTAATGCTCCGTCTGCTACAGAAGATGAACCATTGAATGTCTTGTTGGACTCTCCAACAACATCTATTCCCTTGGGATCGTCAGCCTCCCACGTTCAGCTCAGTCCAACCGCAGAACTTGCAACAGTTGGCGCACCAAAGTTCGTCGATCCGGATCTGGTGGTGTCCACAGTTGTTGCAGCTCTACAAATTGAGGAGCCCTCCAGACCCAGCACTCCTCCAGTCCAATCAGATGAAGATATAGCTTTCATACAAGCATTTTCTTCGGATCTGGTCACCTTGATCCGGTCCGAAAGTCACCAAGCTGCTGTATCTTCATTGTGCCGATTGCTGAAGAAGATGATCATGCATTGTCATCATCAGATCACTCTCCAAGCTGACAATCTGATGCAACTCCATTCCTGGCAAGGACCCTTCAGCACCTATCTGACAACTGCCTGTCACTCTCTCAACGTGTTCTAGAAGTTCATCAAGGTCAGAGGCTTACAACTTTGGACTTTGATTCATTCAAAGAGAAGATGACAGCCAGTATCGGCAGCCTTCAGCGAGGACTGAACGATTTGTTCTCTCAGCAAGCCACTTATAAGAACAGCCTGAGAAAAGAGCAGATCGAGCTGGCCACTGAAGTCAGAGCATCCGTCGCCAACTCCCTTCGCGCTCAAGATACTCGTCTAGACGCTATCAGCGCTCAGCTAGCACAAGTTGTAGATTTTCTCCAAGAGATTGCTGCTGACAAAAAGGGGGAAAAGAAAAAAAGACTTCAAGCCGCATCAGTCTTCAAGATAATAGATTGCTTAAATATTCAGACTGTCTGTATGCAAGACTGTTGATCAATAAAGAAATCTTTCTTTGTTAAGTCCTTGTTCATTTATTTTGAACTAAAATAAAAGGCTTAATAATAAAAGGCTTAATCGATCCAACTTAATATTGTTCATTTATTTTGAACAAGAAGACGTAATCGATCCAAAAGTATTCGCTTCAGAGTTCTTATCAGACTGGTTAAAAAGACTTAGAAGCTAGGTTTTGTCATCATCAAAAAGGGGGAATTTGTTAGTTCCGAACTTAATCGATGAGATTTTAAAGATGACAAAACATATCAGACCGGATCGAGAGAAATCAGACTGAACAGATCGATCGCCCAAAACAGATCAAGCTGATAAGATGACAAAGCATATCAGACCGGATCGAGGGTAATCAGACTGACCAGATCGATAGCTCAAAACATAACAAACTGATAAGGCATATCACATATCAGACCGGATCGATAGATATCAGACTGACTAGATCGAAGCTTCAGATCGATCTCAATCTTTATCAGATCAGAGCAGTCAAGGATGTATAAAGATTGGTTCTTCAGTCCGAATCATTAACGGCTATTTATTGTAGCATTTAATGTTGCAATTAATGCTACAAAGGACCAAAGACTGAAGAGTACCATAAAAGGTAAGAAGACAAAGAAGAGCTTACCTGACAGTCGCCGAAAGCATGAACCAGAACGGCAAGTATCCTGAAGAAGAAGACTGTAGCTTACTCAGAGATTAAGCAGAGTCAAGAGTTGCACATTAAAGGAAATAATGTCGTTGGTACATGCAACTATAAAAGGATGCAACAACAACAGAAACAACGACACATACGAGTGACACAACGACAAAAGACTCAACAATACAGATAAACAAGACTCTCGCTGATCAATCAAAACAGCACAAGCTTTTAAGCTCAGAAGCTCTCGAGCTGAAATTATTCTTAGCATGATTACATTGTAATATTTGATCATTTAGGATCACTGTGCGCATCTTGTGTATTCTGTATTGTAAAACAGAAGTAAGAAACAAATTGTAACTGTCAGACAGAGAGTGTCTGAACAGATCGAGTGACTAGGAGTTTCAGACTGGTAGTGGGGTAAATCCAGCCTGAATCGGGTTTGTACAACAGGATTGTATAAATCAAAGTCTTCTAGTAGAAACCTTCCTTAATTGGAAGAAGGGGAGACGTAGAAGGATTACACCACCTTCGAACTTCCAGAAACATATTCTGTGTTCTTATCTTTCTGCACTCGTTCTTTCATTCAAGCCATCGAGCCGTTCTTACAAATATATAAACAGACCGTTCCGCACTTATACATTCAGTGGTCTGTTCTATAAAAGAGTTGATTAAGAAACATATTTCTTTCACTAATCCGAAAGAAATCACAAGGGATTAAATTTTAGAAGGAGTGTTCATTCACCCCCCCCCCCCCCCCCCCCTCTAAACACTCCGGACCGATCCTAACAGTTGGCTATTATCTCCAACTTGGCTGGCGAAGTCTCCAAACTCAAACATGAAGAAAGAGACACCAATCATGAAATTGGTAATCTACGGCGCCACACTGACTCCCAGTTAAGGGACATCTACCGAGATGTCAATCTTCTGTCTGATAAGGTCAGAGGTTTTGAACAATTTGCCACGAAGGCCTTTTCAGACTCCTTCTCCAAGATGGGGCAAGCCCGACTTACACTCAGCCAATAGAATGAATCTCTTCATGCTGCTACCACACTGGAGGTTGGAGGGAAGATTGATGATATTCATCAGAAATTTTCTGAGCAGATGACATCTATGCAAGCAGCGTTTGCCTCACACTTACAAGATCTGAGCTACAGTCTTCCCGCTGTCACTCGAACTGGTCGAAGGCTACCGGAACCCAGCAAAACTTATCAGTCACGAAGAAGGGAACAAGCCCCAGAAAGCCGATCATCTGCTGGTGCTGAAGAACCAAGTCAGTCGAGACCTTCATCCCCGCAGAGGCCAAACAGTACATGACAAACACCTACTGACACACGTCCCTCAACTCGTGACTACTCAAATCATTGGTTGGGACGCCCACAGTAACATATTTTGTCTCCATCTGTTACTTTATGTCTTTACTGCAATAAAATCATGCTTTCTTGATTCAATGATTATCTTATCTAATTTACTTTAATCCAAGATTGATATGACACATCATAGTGCACCTTGCCACTCTTGGCCATAAATAGCATGATCACTGCCTCAACACATCTCACACTACAACATGCTTCTCTTAACATTTCACCTACTGTTCTTGCACCTTTTCTGCAATTCTCATTCATGGGTTCATTACTTATCTAAATCAACCCTACTTGGGTCGATTACTTATCTAGCCCACCTCTGCTAGCTCCAGCTTCACGGACCGATCTTGGTGTTCACCACCATCCTGGAATTTTGAAAGCATATGCTTGGGTGCTGATGACAAAAGGGGGGAAGACAGAGACTATGATGAATGAACAGAATATTACTTTGAAGATAACGTAGTTTATTTTCTTTGTTTTCTTTTGTAATAATTTCTCTGTATGCACTTTCTCCCCTTCCTTTGTCAACAACTCTGAAACTAGTCAGCTCTGATCATTCCATACTGGCTATGTTTCTCAAGTTGCTTTTAACCCCTTGAATAGATTGTAGACATAGGATTGTTGTAAAAACTGTAAGATGTACAAAGAGTTTATTTAAAATAAAAATGATATTCTTTTTGTTAATGTTCAGCTTGATTACTACTTGTAATCTGCTTATTTATTTAACAATATTTGCTACTCTCCACTATCATGGTTCTAAGTCCTAACAGGTATCTGTTGTTCAATGTTCAAGAAAGAGTCTCCACTGCTGAGTTTTGTCATCGCCAAAAAGGGAGAAATTCTTGGGAAAATATTTCTAAGTTTTGGTGATCACAAATATCTGCTGCTTGAAGTGTCAACTGCATTGAAGCCTACTGACAGATGAAATAATAATTTAACTCTACAAAGGTCCACCGGATACTAAAAGACAAAGCTATCTATCGGGTGAAGAGTCATCTACCGAATAAAGAGCTATCTACCAGGTGAAAGGATAAAATGAGATCTATCGGGTCCAAAGACCAAGAGTTATCATCTACCGGATGCAGAGAGTGAACGTCCACTGGAACAACAGTACAAGCAGACGTCTAGAAAGTTATTAGTTGACTTCAGTCCATCATACTAAGTAACTAGTAACTATCCAGCAGATGATAAAGAGGACATCAGCTGACCTCATAACCAGCAGATATACAGTAAAGGAGAAGTCAGCAGACTTATAAAGCAACAAGACAAAACAAGTACAAACTTACTCTGACAAAGGTACAACAGAGCGCCGCATTACTATACCAACGCCACCAATAGCGTCAGAATGAAAGAGTCGTTGATTAACGGAATTGGAAAGAAGACAAAAAGAATTTGAAAGAAAATCAGGAAGCTGATTTTAAGCAGATCTTTCCAATTGAAGAAAGACGTTAGACTGATGCGTCTATAAATACATCAAAGTAAAGAATGAAGAAGGTGCTGAACAATCCGATCAAGATTCAAAAGACACAAATCAACTTCATTCAACAACTTTCACTGAGATATTCTGAAGTTTTGCAAGAGCAGCAAAGAAACCTTATTGTGATCTTGAAGATAAAAGCCCACTGAGTCTGCTGCTCAAAGAACACTCAAAGCTTAAGAGATTTATATTTTTATGTGAGCAACTAAGAGAGTTGTATTGCTAGGAGTTTAGGCCAAGTTGTGTGAGTGCCTAAGAAAGTTGTATACTGAAAAGTATAAACTAAAGTCTTCTAGTGTAACCTTCCTGCAAAGGAAGAATGGGAGACGTAGAAGTGTTGTGCTTCGAACTTCCAGAACATATCCTGTGTCATTTACTTGCTGCATATTATCGTTCAATTACTTTTACTCACAAGTTCAGCAACCGTCTTCCGCACTATTATTAGTGTCTGCTGACTTGCTAACAATTGAGAACATGCTGCAGTACTTAAAAGTCAGCTGTAACAAGAAGAATCGATATTGAGTCTAGTGTTTATCCAACCCCCTTCTAAACACTATTCTGATCCTAACATGTATGTTTTTTTTTTAAAAAAAAAAAAATCTCTCATGGCTTTGACTGATGCATATGGTTGAAGAAGGTATGCGCTGGTGTCCGTGCTTGCTTGCTTATTTACAAAATTTACAGCCTGACAGCAAGATATTGCAACGAAGAAGATGACCCAGAGAAAAAGTAACTGGTGCACGAAAATTATAAAAAACAACTGGTGCACGAAAGTTATAAAAAGTATCTGGTGCACGAAAATATAACATTGGTACACGAAAATCATAAAAAGTAACTGATGCATGAAAATGATAAAAAGTAACTGGTGCACGAAAATCAAATACAACTGGTGCACGAAAGTTATAACATTGGTGCACGAAAATCATAAAAAGTAACTGGTGCACGAAAATGATAAAAAGTATATGGTGCACGAAAATTATAAAAAGTAACTGGTGCACGAAAATATAACATTGGCGCACGAAAATCATAAAAAATAACTGGTGCACGAAAATGATAAAAAGTATATGGTGCACAAAAACTATAAAAAGTAACTAGTCACGAAAATATAACATTGGTGCACGAAAATATAACACTGATGCATGCAAATACAACACTGGTGCACAAACTGTGTTAATTAACTGATGCACAAAATTTGTAAAAAATAAACTGGTGCACGAAATACAATAACTGGTGCACGAATTTAAATGGTTTGTACTTCACTTACTTAATTGTATGGTTCGTGCACCACCCACTTGCGATTATGGTTCGTTCATCACATATTTTTTCTATGTTTCGTGCATCAGTTACTGATTTTAATTTTCATGCATCAATTACTGATTTTCAATTTTCGTGCATCAGTTACTGATTTTCATTTTTCGTGCATCAGTTACTGATTTTCAATCTTTCGTGCACCAATTACTTTTAATAATTTTTGTACACCAGTTATTTTTTATAATTTTCATGCACCGGTTATTTTTTATAATTTTCGTGCACCAATTAATTTTTCTCTGGGCCATCTTCTTCATTGCAAGTTTCAGGCTGTAAATTCTGAAAATGAGCAAAGAAGCACGGACACCAATGAATCATAACTAAAAAAACCCTCAAAAGGCAACAAACGGTATATATATATACACTTACACACATACACACACAAACACACACATACACACACACACATACTAGGTTTGAAAAAAAAAATTTATGGATCGAAGTATTGGAATGGAAAATCGAAGAGATGAAAAGAAAAACCAACTGTAAAAAATCGTAACTGGCGAGAGAAATTTACAAGGAGATTTGAATCGCCGTGGTGAAAGGAAGAGCTCGAACGAAGTGCTGAAAGGAAGATAATGAAAATTTCTGAGATTGCCGCATTTTCTTATTAAGGGCACTTTTGTCATTTCTTATTAAATGAATGCAAGTTTTTTCCCAAACTAGAATGAATACAATTCTAATGTAGTGTATCGGCCTGAACTTTACTCTTTTGTTTAAGTATTAACCGAAAAGAGTGCAGATTAGTTGGTAAATGGTAGTCAAACATTGATTATGGTGCAAAGTTCAAATCCTCGCTATATCCTATTTGCATTAAATTTTTGGATTTATCCCATAAAGTATTTGAAAAATATTTATTTTTAAAATTTATAATAATTAAAATAATTTCATATTTATTTGTTAAAATTCTCATCTTTTTTATCCCTTTTGCATTAAATTTTTGGATTTATCCCATAAAATATTTGATTTTATTATTCCATAAATTTTTTAATTACTTATGTACCCAAGAAATATTCATTTTTAAAATTTATAGAAGTTAAAATAATTTCATATTTATTTGTCCAAGTGCTCATCTTTTCAAGTATAATATACTTTTAAATATGTAGATATATATAATTTTTAATAAAAAAATTATTTCTTTTAGAAATATTTTTTCTTGTAAACTTTTTTCCATCTAAACTTAAGCTCCCTTATAAATAATAATTTGAAATTTAGATTAAATGGATTATGAAATATTTACAAAAAATTGTGAATGAAGTTAAACAATAACTAACGAGTATGCGAATTACACACTTATATAAAATAATTATGAAAAATAATATATTATTTTCATACAAAAACAGTGTAAATTTTTACCCCTTTTAATATAAATTATACATATTAAATAACAATTATTTTTTTATGTTCAGCCCCCAGTTTGAGATTTCTAGCTATGCCCCGAAACTCTGTATATGAAATTAAAATACTATTAATAGAATTAAAGTATTATGAAATTAAAAAATTATTATCATGATCAAGAATTTATTTATTTTTATCGTAGTTGAAATTTATTGAGTAATTTTTGATAATCAATATAAAATATGTTAAAATAAAAGGTTACATTAAAATTTTGCATTAGATTATTGTTTTGGAAGATATATTCAAGTTGATCGATCGATATACTTTTAAAGATTGTCTAATCATATATACATTTAACAATTTCTAAACAAACTCCAACCTTTTTATTGAAGTTTTGATTCTTTTTTCATCGTACGAAAATACATTTTTCATAATTTATATTTTATATTCTAAACTTTTTAAGAGTTATAAAAAAGTATAAGTTTATTATAATTATTAAAATCGTTAATATTTTCGAAGAGATAACTTTTAAAATATGAAGTTATTTTTTATTTAATTTTATAATACATTTATTCTAATAATAGTATTTTAATTTCATACAGAGGGTTTTGTGGATTAGATTTGTCATTTCTTCAAATAAAAAACTTCTAATTTATTGAAATACTATTAATAGAATTAATGTATTATGAAATTAAATAAAAAAGAACTTCATGTATCAACAATATATTAACCAAAATTATTTTTTAAGCATCTAAATTGTTGAATTGTTGCTCTAAGATTAAAGATGGTATAGTGGTGAATAAATAAATGTTTTCGAATTATTATCTACAAATGGATTTTAAAGGCTCTATAAATTTTACTTTTTTTATTCTCAAAGATTAAATTTTTTTTATTTTTAAATTATCCTTGTTAAGAATATTATAAGTAATGTTTAATTTGACTTGGGAAATTCGAAGAACATTTATTTTGTTTTACATTTTACTTATTTAATTAAAGATTAATTTACCCAAAACCAATTTATACTTACTTCTTTTTACATATATCAAGAAAAAAGAAAAGAAAAAAAACAAGATGCAGCGGAGGCCTGCCAATGGTAGGTTCTAAGTCACATAATCTTTCTATCCCCCTCCACGCACTGGTGCTCCGGCCGCGAACTGGCGAACTCGATGCGCGTGCGGCGCATTAAGGCGATTTAAGAATTTCTAGTTCGCGCTTTAAGAATTTCTAGTTCGCGCACTAAGATTTTATAATTCGCGCACTAAGATTTCCTAATTCGCCCACTAAGATTTCTTAATTCGCCGCATTAAGATTTACTAAGTCGCGCACTAAGTTACTAAGTCTTGTTAATCCTCCTTAATTCTTCGATTTTTTTTTTCTGTAATTATAAAAAAAATTCTTTGATTTTGGGTTTAGATGAATTTTTATGGTTTCTAGGTATTTCGGGTTGGTAAGAAAATTATATTATATGGTAAATAGATAGATAATGAATTATGAAAAGACATAATAACATATGAAAGATTAAAATATGTGATAAAAGAAAGTATAATAAATCTGTGATTTTGTAACATTTTTGCGGAGTAAATAATAATAAATTTGATATCTTAGTTTTTTGCATGAAAAATTAATAGAATGAACTTTATAAATAAAACTTTTATTTTTATTGAGTTAATTTAAATGTTTATATTAGTCATTTCATAAAGTAATAATATAAGTCTCCGGAAATAATATGAGTCATTTTTAATAAATTCATACAATTACCAAGCATGTTGAAATAAATATGAACAATTTGGTTTCATTTTTCAAATTCGTTATTTTATATCTTAAAATAAAAGAAAACTTTAATACTTCATCTCTATTTCTACAATAT
Source organism: Haberlea rhodopensis (assembly GCA_907163345.1). NCBI lineage: Eukaryota > Viridiplantae > Streptophyta > Magnoliopsida > Lamiales > Gesneriaceae > Haberlea > Haberlea rhodopensis. The sequence goes on from CAJQUN010000189.1 coordinate 1,134,420, forward strand.
ATTTTTCGGAGAATTCTTACTAGATGAACGATCAAATACTAGATTCAAATTACGTTGTATCACTGGCTATAATATTTTTGCAAAGCTGCAAATGTTAGATTCTTCAATAAAATCTAATTTTAATATTTTTTAAGAATGGTAAAGCTGCAAACACCAAAGTTGTTAAGAACTTCATATTGTAAATTTGTAAATAATATAATAATGATGTGAGTTTGTTAAATATGATGTATATTATGTATGTTTAACTTCATTTTATCAGTGTGTATGTATATATTTTTATTTATATATTAATTTTTAATAGGCACATTAAGGCGCACCCGCACTCAATTTTTTTGCAAATTGACGCACTCACGCATCCGCATCCGCATTCGCATCCACATCGCTCCCACATCAGACTTATGTGACTTAGGTTGCAGCTGACAATTGTTTAGGATATTTTGCAATACTTTTATAATTATGGTATTTTTGCAAAAAGATTTTTTTTAAAATTAATTTTAAAAAAAATCATCATCATCTCTACATCACCTAATTACACTACACAGGACTCAGTTTCTTGGAAGTTGGAACGACGTATTTTATTGACCAAGAAATAGAAAAAATATAATAAGATGAATTATATTTAAATTTATTATTAAATAATAATAAATTGTTGCTGATATGTATGGATTGACTTTTGACTTTAGATTCGCTTCTCGTTTCGTGCCTTCCCATTTCTTGCCATGCTTTCAAACAGCTTAATCGTAGAATGATGGTATATGGGCTCTCTTTTTTTCTGGTCAGTTTCTATCTACTCTTCTCGATTCTTGCTTGGATCGATGATTTAACTGTTGTTTTTCGAGTCCTTTAAGGTTTCTTGATTATATACTTGGTGGGTGATTGGTGATTCTAGATCTTGGGGTCTAATAGATGTTTAAATGATTGGTTTTGATATTTAGTTAAACCATCTGCTGATGCTTAACTGAGGTTTAACTAAAGTAAAGGGTGTGAAGCTTAAATGAGTTTCTTTATTCGAAAATTTGTAGGTTATAAAGGAGAAAGTGAGAAAAGTTGGGGAAAGATTGGATTTTTTGATGGGGTTTTTGATGTGTTCTAGGATATGTTTTAGGATCTTACATCCCATCAGTTCCGATGGATAAAACGGGAATCTGTCTGATTTGTTTCACATTTTTAGTGTGATGCCTAGAAGAATTTATTGGATGCGGCTTGGAGATAGAATAAGCTTATTTGATGGGATTTATAAACATCAGCTGATAATCTTAAGTTCAGACCATTTATTGTAGGTACATGAACTTTCATCCTCATCGTCTTGATTTTACACTAATCAGTTGAATAAGTTTAGGTTATGTTTGAATGGATGTGTTCCTGTGAGGATTTTCTTGGGAAATTGTTGATATCCCAACTGAATCTAATCATGTCCATGAATGTTAAACTTAAAAATCAGTATAAAGAAAGATTATTAACCTTAAAAACCTTAAGTTTAATATAGCAAATTTGACTGCTTTGTAGCTAAGTAGTGTACTGTGTGTTGCATGCTGCTTTCTATTTGCTGTTACCATGTCGTTTTGAATCTTGCTATGAAGTTCTTTGGATTTTGGTCTAATGTTTTGTACCTCTGTATCGTCCCTTATGTGAAACATTTTCAATGCCACAGGTTTTGGTAGTTAAAGGAAAAAATTAATTCAATATGGATCCTGAAAAGATTCGTGCTGATAAATGGACTGAGCCTTCATCAAGCCATGAAACACACTTACCACCAAATAATCAATCCTTTGCTAATTTTGATTCAGCCAAACAGAAGTGGGAAGAATCATCATTTCTTGATTATGGTATGAGGATGGATTCTCGAAACTCCTTTGCTTGTGACTCTAATAACCAAAACCTAATGAGTGACCCACAAGGTAATCATATGAGTAAGGCCGGTGAGCCAAATAACATTCATGATTGGGATCCAAAAGTCATGCTAAACACTTTGTGTTTCCTGGATAAAAAGATTCATCAGCTTCAAGATCTAGTACATTCGTTTGTGGCACGCCGAGACCAATCTGTGGGTCGGCCAGATGAGCTTTTGGCTCAGCAACAGCAGCTTGTCACTGTTGATCTCACCTCAATTATAGTCCAGCTTATATCAACGGCAGGCAGCCTTCTTCCATCTCTGAATCATAACCTTTCATCGGTGAATCCTATAAACCAGTTGGGACACTTAAGTGGTGTTGCTAGTCCTTCAAATGGGGTTCCAAGAAACATCATTTTCCCAAAGAATACGAACTTAAACAAGGTGGAAGATCACTTGAACCTGATTGATGCAACAGGTATCTGTGGTACCGAACAAAATTCCAACATGGAAGATCAAGAAACAAAAAGTGACGATGATGCTGAAGAAGGGGAGAATCTACCCCCAGGCTCGTACGAAATTCTGCAACTTGAGAAAGAGGAAATCCTCGCGCCTCACACCCATTTTTGCACCATATGTGGAAAAGGATTCAAGAGAGACGCTAACCTAAGGATGCACATGAGAGGCCATGGAGACGAGTACAAAACCCCGGCTGCTCTCGCAAAGCCCAGTAAGGAATCCACCTCTGAGCCAATTCTTGTCAAGAGATACTCATGCCCGTATATCGGCTGCAAAAGAAACAGGGATCATAAGAAGTTCGAGCCTCTCAAAACAATCTTATGTGTGAAAAATCATTACAAGAGAACCCATTGTGACAAAAATTACACTTGTAGCCGTTGCAACACAAAGAAATTTTCCGTTCTTGCGGACCTCAAAACGCACGAAAAACACTGTGGGAGAGACAAATGGCTTTGCTCGTGTGGCACAACCTTTTCTAGGAAAGATAAGCTCTTTGGTCACATTGCTCTTTTCCAAGGCCATACTCCTGCTATTCCAGTGGAGAATTCTAAAGGGTTTTCAATACCAGCCAGTGAAGTTCAAAATAGTGAATCAACTAGAAAGGTTGAACAGATAAATTTCGACTATCAGTCGAATGCTCCAACCCCAATTGCCTTTCAAAACATGGTGGATGTAAAGGGGTCATCCGGAGAGGATCTTGCGAATTTCTTCTCACCTTTTGAAACGAACGGCATTGGTGGTTTCCATGAATTCCCTCGACCCCCATTTGAAGATTCTGAAAGTTCGTTTTCGTTCCTGCTTTCAGATTACCCCCAGAAGAATGGACGATTTTCTGGTTCAAATGATATGTTGGACTAATATTAGTGATATGGTGTGGCCTTGTGCTAATGCTTTATCTATACATTAAAAAATTTCTACATTTCCCCCTTCAGCCTTTGATTGCATTTTGTATCTTTATTTACACTGCCATGATATTGCAAAATTTTCTTTATCAATGAATATGCCAGTTATCGTTTTCAACCATTGAACGTTATAACATCAACTACTAACCTTTAATCTCAATGGATTGTGATAGACTATATGAACCATAGAAATTATCAGGTTAGGATGGTCTATACTACATTGAGTCTTCTAGTTTTCCAGGACTAGAATGCTCTTCAACCTGATCTTCGTCTCTAAATTTACAAAAGAACACAATTGTTTCATTACCTTTTACCCTCAATTTTGTCTATTCCAGGACCTATTAAACTGGGAAGACCATGGGAATTGATAGAGAAAAGGATGGTCTATACTACATTGAGTCTTCTAGTTTTCCATCAAATTCAGGTTCTTGTGTTAGTTCTTCAATTTCTTGTAATAATTCTACTTTGAATCTTACTGCGCAGATTAACTCCAGTAGTACTGTTTAAAATGAATCCTTTTAGCATCAACGTCTTGATCATATTTCTTTTTCACGTGCGATGTTGCTACCATTTTTATCAAATAATTTTGAATTGCACACTACACAATATGTCCTCAGTCCAAACATACACGATCTCATTTTCCACATGTTTCAAATCATCGTGCCTCTAAACCATTTGATTTACTTCATATGGTTGTTTGGGGTCCTTTTCACACTCATACTTATGATTGTGAGAAATATTTTTCTCACTACTGTTAATGATTATACGAGAGTTACTTGGAGTTAAATTATGCATTTTAAACTTGACACACTTCAATGCATAAGAATTTTGTAACTCTTGTTCATACCCAATTTTCTTCTGACATTAAGGTGATTCGCACTGACAATGCATCCGATTTTTTTCAAAGCTGAATGTGTTGATATGTTTCATTCTTTGGCATTATTCACCAAATTCTTGTCCATACACTCCACAACAAAATGGAGTTGTTGAAAGTTAACAACTGTCACATCCTTGAAATTGCTCGAGCTTTGAAATTTCAAGCTCATCACCCCCGTAAATATTGGGGCGGCAGCATACCCCATTAATCGAATTCCTACCCACTTTTGTCTAAAGAAACTCCTTTCGAAATGTTATTTAATACCACCCCTTCTTATTTTCATATCTATGTTTTGAGTCATTTGTTATGCATCTGTGTTGCCTAAGGGCGATAAATTCTCTCCTAGAGCCACTACTTGTGTGTTTCTTTGTTACTCTAGCACTCGAAGGATTCAAATTCAGGGCCTCACTACCTTCAAGTTCTTTTTTTGTTTCGAGGGATTCAATTTCATGAGACCATCTTTCCCTTTTCTCAAGTTAATCCGGTTTCTTCTATTTTTCTTCCTAATCCCCATCCTTATTTTGATTATGTTACTCCTTTATCCACTGATTCCCAATCTCCAATTTTAGTTCTTGCCCCCTCTTCATCCAGTCCCCAGCCTATTCCTTTTAGGCAATCAAGTCGTGTTTCTCGACCACCAATTTAGACTCAAAACTATGTTCGTTCTTCCTCGAACTTTAATTCCCCTTATCCCATCCATCGATACATTTCTTATTCTAAGCTTGCTCCTCAATACCAGGGCCTATTTGTCCTCATAAAGATCTTAGCACTTTTCTTGAGGTGTCTAATGATCAAAAATGGAAACAAGTTATGGATAATGAACTTAATGCATTGATTTCTGTTGTGAAACCGACAGATCCGATCACACCAATCTATTTCGATATATCTATATATAAGTTGCGACTAAATTTTCTTTACTACACCAAAGTCACCTCTGGCCCAGAAACACAAAATTGGCCTAGTGTACATGAGTTTTATAATCAAGAATTCATGTTCACAATATCATGCAATCACCTTTCTTTAGCACAGTAAGAACATGTCAATTAAATCATTGGCCGTAACTTTGATCAACTTCCGTAAACTCACAGTGCACTACCTCAATTCAATAACAGTAAAGAAATCAGCTCTTATGACACTTCAAGAACGCATGCATTATTATCTTTCTGGACAATAAATCACAGCACATCAGAATCAAATTCACAGCACACTATTCCATTAAGACAGTAAAGAATTCGACGCTTTTGATTCAAGAATGCATCTCACAAGCACACATCAGATTATGCACAAATAATCGAAACGAAAAGTAAGGAAAGAAATACATCGGATATACGTTCGACAATCTTTTCAGCCTACATCCACGGGAGGGGGGACGATTCCATTAAGCATCAAACCAAGAGTTTGAATCTGAATACAACACACTCCTCCTCTCTCAATCTCTCTGTCTACCCTAATTGATACAAGAGATTTCCCAAGGATTAACAATGTGTTTCACTCAATTCTTCTACAACTCTTTTCTCTCGGTGCTCGTCTCTCTTTCCCTCAAAGAATCTTCTGATATCTTCTCCATAAAACTATTCTTCTCGCTTGAAGAAAACCACCGTTTGCAATCTGTTTTCATCCCCTGCTATAAATGGCCAAAAGTTATGGCATTTCTCTCACCAACACAATCGTTGGATTAGCTCTTGGTTGGATGGTCCAGATGCAACCTGTCATATTAAACAAATGCAAAGAGAGGAAAAAACAAGGGTAAAAGAGTAAATTTACAATATTTAAAAGTCAAAATATAACAAATCTCCACCTTGACTTCTAATTAACTACCCGATGAGATCACCCCCCCCTCCAACCAGCCCCTAAGGGCATTAGTTCCCTCGGATATTCATTAAGTCCAGATAACGTCTGAACTTAGTTGTGGGCAATGCTTTAGTAGCCTATCCCCCGGATTGTCCTCTGTGGGAATCTTCATCATAGTTATCAGTTCCTCCTCGATAACATCCCTCACGAAGTGAAGCTTCACGTCAATATGTTTGGACCTCTCATGGAACACTTGATGTTTGGTCAAGTGAATCGCACTTTGGTAATCACATTATACCTTGATAGCTTCCTGGTGCATACCTAACTCTTCAATCATTCCTTGTAGCCACATTGCTTCTTTTATTACTTCAGTGACAGTAATATACTCAGCCTCCGTCGTGGAAAGAGCTACCACCGATTGAAGATGTGCCTTCCAGCTTATAGCAGCACCAAACATTGTGAAGACGTATCATGTTAGGGGCTTCCTGGTGTATATACTTCCCGCAAAGTCTGAATCTACATATCCTACTATGTGATCAGTTCTGTTTTCTTGCCTCTTGGACATTAGTCCTAGCCCCACGGAATCTCTTCACATATCTCAGAACCCATTTATATGCCTCCCAATGGCTTCTCCCTGGATTTGACATAAACCTGCTGACGAAACTCACATCATAAGCCAAATCAGGTCTACTGCATACCATGCCATACATTAAGCTTCCTACGACACTCTCATGTGGCACGATCTCCATTTCTGCCTTTTCTTCATTACTCTGTGGTGACTGATTTGCTGAGAGCTTGAAGTGTTGTCCCAATGGTGTAGTCACAGGTTTTGACTCGTGCATGTTGAACTTATTAAGAACTTTCTCAAGGTATGATTCTTGGGATAGAAATAAACACTTTTCCTTTCTATTCCGAATGATATCTATCCCTAGGATCCTTTTTGTCTTTCCCAAGTCCTTCATCTCAAATTCCTTATTCAAAATATCCTTGATATTTTGAATCTCTTCTTTACTGTCACTCGCAACCAACATATTATCCACATAAAGAAGTAGATAGACAACTACCCGGTCTTTTTCTTTCTTTATGTAGACACAACTATCATAGCTGCATCAAGTAAAATTCACCTTCAGCATGTACTCGTCAAAACGCCTATACCATTGCCTTGGGCTTTGCTTGAATCAATAGAGGGACTTCTGCAAAAAGGCATACTTTATTCTGATTGCCATTAATTATGAATCCCTCATATTGACTCATATAAATGGTCTCTTCCAACTCTCAATGTAAACACGTTGTTTTCACATCCAGTTGTTCCAGCTCCAAGTCATAGTGAGCAACCAAAGAAAGTAGTAACCTTATCGAGCAATGCTTGACTACAGGAGAGATATTTCATTGAAGTCTATCCCTTCAATTTGTGCAAAGCCTTTGGCGACCAGCCTGACTTTGTATCCCTAAATCTTCCAAATGCCTCAGATTTATTTCTCAATACAAAGACCCAGACTCTTCTCGAGTAGTCATCCACAATGGACATGAAATACCTCCCACCACCATGAGTTTGAGTTCTAGTAGGTCCCCAAACATCTGCATGCACATAATCAAAATGTCTAACTGTCTTATGAATTCCAGTGTTGAACTTAACCCTTTTGAGTTTACCTAGCACGCATTGTTCACAGGATTCCAAGTTTTCAATTTTATCTCCACATAAAAGATTCTGCTTGGACAATCTACAAGACCTCTCTCACACATATGCCCTAAACTCTTGTGCCACAGATTGGCTTTGCTAAGATCAGTCTTACTTACGGTGGCTGAGTGACATGTTACCCTGTTTCATATCATTGAATACAATCCATTTTTCCTAAATCCTTTCATGACAAATAGGGATCCGTACATACTTTCAGTGATCCATTCTCAGCCTTAAAGACGTATCCATTCATCTCTAGTGTGCCTAAGGAATTAGATTCTTTTGAGTTCTGGAATGTATCTCACTTCTTGCAGGAGTTTTTATGTACAATCATGCATTCTTAGCCTAATGGAGCCAATTGCAATAACATTGCAGCCTTTGTTGTCCCCAAGCAACACTATGCCACCATCGACTCGGTCGAGAGTCTCAAACCAGTCCTTGTTGGGGCACATGTGGAAACTGCAACCTGATTCTAGTATTCATTCTTTGTTGGTCTCTGTTTGTCCACTACTAATGCATCTGTTGAATCATATTCATCTGACACTGCCGATGCATTATCCCCATTCCTGGGTTTTTCCTGGTCTTGCCTCCTTTCCGGACAGTCGCTCTTGAAGTGACCTTCCTTGTAGCAAGTATAACACTTATACTGAGTTTTTGACGCTTTCCCATTGCCACCTTTTGCAGGACTAGACTTCAATTTTGATTTCAATCTAGTCTTCTTGGCCCACTTCTGACCTTGCTGGTCAGGTTTTTCTGGTCTGCCCCTCGTGAACAGACCATCCCCGGTACTTGCTTCCTTCCCTTCGATTTTCCTCTGCAATTCCCTGGCTCTTACCCCTGACTGGACTTCCTCAAGGGATATGGTCTGATCCCTTCCATAGAGCATAACATCATTGAAATGATTGTATGACTTTGGAATCGAATTCAATAGCAGCAAATCTTTGTCCTCATCCTCGTATTTCACATCTATGTTCTCAAGATCATCAATGATCTTGTTGAAGTCATCAGTCTGTACCGAGACTGATTTTTCTTCAGTCATCTTGAATGAATAAAGCATTTGCTTCATGTAGAGTCGATTTGCCAAAGATTTCGTCATATACAGCTGCTCTAACTTTGTTCATACCGCGCTTGCCAACTTTTACCTCGCCACTTCTCGGAGCGCCTTATTGAACTATGAGCCTTGTCTAGGATATCCGACTTCTCTTTGTCAGATAGGGTAGCAGGGAGTGCGTCAATTCCTTTCAGTGCGTCTAATGTTCCTTGTTGCACCAAGATTGCTCGCATCTTGAACGGTTTAAAGCTCGTTTGTAGCTAGAATCGTTTCAGTCCGTTGTCTATTGAGTATTGACGCGACCTCTAATTGGCAGTTGCATCAAATGGATGTTACTAATGCATTCGTTCAGGGAGTTGGATGATGAGATTTACATGGATCTTCCTCAAGGTTTTGCCAATCAGGGACAGTCTCGGGTTTGTCGATTGCGCAAATCATTGTATGGACTCAAGCAAGCTTCGTGGACAATGAAATCAAAAGTTTTCTGAGGTCATGGTAAAAGTTGGCTTCACACATTCAATTGATCATTCTTTATTTGTGAAGAGGGAAGAAGAGAGGGAAGGAGGGAGTAATACGATCTTGCTTGTTTATGAGATGATATTGTGGTGACAGGAAATGATAATGAATCGATCTTAGCTCTTATAACTTACTTGCACTCTGTGGTTACAATCAAATACTTGGGGCCACTGAAATTTTTCTTTGATCGCACGGTTTAAGTGAGGAATTTTTACGAATCAAAAGAAAAATATGTTTTGGAGATGATCTCGGAGGCTGGCTTGTCTGGTTTGAAGCCATATAATACCCCACTAGAACAGAATTTGAAGCTAACATACATAGAACTTGATGGTATCATGTCTCAAGACAAACTGGTAGATAATTTACTTGATGATCCAGGTCCTTTTCGAAGGTTAATAGGAAGACTGTTATACTTAACTATTATTAGGCCTGACATATGCTTTGTTGTGCAAAATCTAGCCAATTTATGCATGCACCGAAAGCATCACACATGGAAGCTGCATTGAGGATTTTGAAATATCTGAAGACTTGTCTACAACTTGGAATTCTATTATCATCAGGGAATTCAAAATCTGAAGACTTGTCTACAACTTGGAATTCTATTATCATCAGAGAATTCTTTTCTGTAATCAACATTTTGTGATTCAGATTGTGCGGCTTGCCCCATGAGCAGAATATTTGTGATAGATTTTGGATTAAGCTGAACGATTCCTTAATATCTTGGAAGACAAAATGCAGACTATGGTATCAAGACTTCAGCAGAATCTGAATATAGACCAATGGCGGCAACCACTTGTGTAGTTATTTGGATTGTTCGGAGTTTTAGATGATATAGGAGTAAAGCCTACAAATGCAATGATCTTGTATTGTGACAACAAAGCAACTTTGCACATTGCAGCAAAAATCTAACATATCATGAAAGAAAGAAGCACATCGATATTGACTGTCATTTAGTGAGTGTTAAGATTCAAGAAAAGCTTATAGAAGCCGCATATATTTCATCCAGTAGTGCTCGATCGATCGAGCAAGGTAGAAAATTCGAGCAACAAAATTTGTGTCTCGGCGATCGATCAGTGAAATGTCTCAATCGATCGCCAAATGTTACTGGACAAAAGAATGAAAGGCAGCGATCGATCGGCAAAATGTCCCGATCGATCGCCGAAGGTTTCTGCTCGAAAAAAAATAAGTTGGCGAACGATCGCCAGCTTGTCCCGATCGATCGTCAGAGTCCGAGAAAAATTGGAAATATGGTCTTTTTACCATCTTGGGAATATTTTGCCTATGCTAGCATATCCACCTACCAAAACTCGAAAAAGGGGCCTCCTATCACCATTATTCAGACTTTTAATCATATTATTAGATTTTAGAAGAGATTTGGCTCTCAAACTTTTGAAGAAGGCTTTGGAGGATCAAAACACGAAGATGGAATTGACGAGTCGGAAGCTTGTTTCTCTTTAATAACTCTTTTCCTAGTTTTTATTTGATGTTTTATACACTAGATTTCGTTGATTTTGATTTGATTATGAGTAGCAAAACCTTTTAATTCTTGGTTGATTGATACTTGCCTTTGGAATTGAAACACTTGTGAGAATTTTGGTTTGACGTTTGATTTTAATTCAATTTCAATTTGTTTTTCAGATTATGATTGTTATGATTGTCGTGTTTGATTGATAGATTGATCACCTAGTAATCATATACACAATCTAAGGCTAATTAAGAAGCAACTAAGATTGATAATTACATGTTGTTGGTGTTATTAAATTCTTAGGAAAAACGATTGGATAACTAATTCTAACGGATGTAGTTTTATTGATTAATTCATCAAACTTACTAGTTTTTGAAGCTATCATTGAATTAGTCTTAGCGGCTGTAGTTTTGGTTAAGGATTTGATAAGAATCGAATCTGAATGTTGTTTTCTGTTTGACTACGATTAAGGTGAGGGATGAAATAAATTTCCAATTGATGATTAATTGAATAAAAATCGAGTATTTGGTTATTTGATGATCAAATGAATAATTTCCAAAGGTAAACTTGACCAAAAATCAAGAATTGCTTTTTAATCTTGATAATGTAGTGATTTTGTTTGCTTTAGTCTAATTAGTTATAGTTAAAAATTGCAAAAACCCCTTATTGTCATTTCTTTATTTGGTTTTCCGTTGACACAAGAGCTTCTTCGTGGGATCGATCCATACTTTCACTACTACATTAATATTATAAAGAGTAGGGTTAATTTGGGCGTACACGATAAACGCACATCAAATTTTGGCGCCGTTGCCGGGGAAGGCATTTACTTTTGTGTTAACTTTATTTTTATTTCTTTTTATGCTCTTCTCGTTTGTTCATGAGTACAGGTGATCCCTCAGATCAAGAAGACAACATTCAATACGATCCAGAGATCGAGAGGACGCTACATAGGCGAAGAAGAGAAGCTCGAAGACAAGAAGAGGAAGAGATGAACAACATGGCCGCGAATCAAAGTTTATGACAAATGGCCATCAGATTTGAACCAACAACCTCTCTGCATTACTTTTCCTGCTCTTGCAACAAATGTTAATTTTGAACTGAAATCCGGACTAATACATTTGTTGCCTTCTTTTCATGGACTTACAGGAGAGGATCCTCATAAGCACTTAATGGAGTTTCATGTGGTTTGCACCACCATGTAACCGACTGGAATTACCGAGGAGCAAATCAAACCGAGAGCCTTTCCCTTCTCCTTAAAGGATGATGCGAAAGACTGGCTATTTTATCTACCATTAGGCTCGATCACCACATGGAATGACTTGATGAGGACGTTTCTTGAGAAATACTTTCCAGCATCAAGGGCTGCTAACATACGAGAGGAGATCTATATCATTAGGCAGTACACTGGAGAGACACTTCACGAGTACTGAGAACGCTTCAAAAAGTTGTGTGCAAGTTGCCCACAACATCAGATAAGTGAACATCTACTCATTCAATAATTTTACGAGGGTTTGTTATCCAGTGACAGGAATTGGTAGATGCTGCGAGCGGTGGAGCTTTTGTGGATAAGACACCGGAGGAGGCGAGAAGTTTGATAGCCAACATGGCAGCCAACTCTGGCAACTTTAGAGCCGAGTCAGCTCAAAGGAAACAAGGAGAGGTAAATGTATCTAATTTTGAGCAACAACTTATTAGCCTCACTTCTCTTGTTCGTCAAATGGCAGGAGCAAATGGACAGACCTTGAAGCCGTGTGTAATTTGTTTGGAGATGAGTCATACCACGGATGCATGCCCCTCATTTGAAGAGACATCTGCTGAGCAAGTGAATGCAGCGGGTGGATTTTCGGGGCAACCATAATGCAAATTTGACCCCTACTCGAACACATACAACCCAGAATAGAGAGACCACCCTAATCTGAGCTATGTACCACATTCGATGAATCGTGTTCCACCTCAAGTGCCACAACATCCACCACCCTACATGCCACCATTTCAGAGGACACACAGTCTAATTTCCCTTCTACTAGTGATAGACGTCTTGCTCATAATGTTACAAAATTTCAACAGGAAACAAGATCAAGTATTCAAACCTTGAACACTCAAGTGGGTCAACTAGCCAGCGCACTCAATCGTGTTGAAGCTCATGGATCGAACACTCTACCTTCCCAAACAGTGGTGAATCCAAGGGAGAATGCAAGTGCAGTCACACTTAGGAGTTGTAAAGAATTGGAGATACCGGAGAAGAAGGAGCCAAACCCACCCAAGGATAATGAGGAAAAGGAAGCTGAAGTTTGCAGGAGGACAAGGTTCTGATGCTTTCGGTGATGCATCTAGAGATAACCGAGCTCCGTGATGAGCGAGCTCAGGTTTATGCATTGTTTTCTTTTCCCAGTAGTATTACTCTACTTTAAGAAAATAAATTTACCAGGGTATGCCTGTGAATGGAATAAATAATATATACATATATATATATATATATATATATTGATATCATTATCTATGTATTACCTAAAACCAAAATTTTTTTAGGGCCATTTGACAAGACATTTGAAATAAATCTTCCGTTGTTTACGCAAATTAATCATTGTGTGATAATTAAACACCATTGTGTGACAAGACCACCATGGAACACGAGGTACCAAAAGGTAAGTTTCCTCCCTTTTCTGAATATAAAGTGCCATCCCTTTTTCCTCAAGCATTGAAAGACAATAGGAAAGAAGCTGGACTTAAAGATTTATATGAAACTTTTCGACAGTATGAGGTAAACATTAATTTGCTTGATGCTATCCAACAAGTACCTGCGTTATGCAAAATTTTTAAAAGATTTATGTACTGCAAAAAGAAATCATAGGTTGAAAGGATCCCAAAAGATTGAATTGGGTGAAAATGTGTCAGCTGTGATCCAAAGAAAAATCCCTACCAAGTGTAAGGATCCAGGTATATTCTATATCCCGTGCACAACCGGTAACACTAGTATTGAAAAGGCCATGTTAGATTTAGGAGCATCGATTACTGTCATGCCATACTCTATTTATGTTGCTTTACAACTTGGTCCTTTGAACACTACTGGAGTAGTTATTCAAATAGCGGATAGGTCTAGTGCATATCCTAAGGGTGCGATAGAAGATGTGCTTGTGCAAGTGAATGAGTTTGTTTTTCCTGCCGATTTCTATGTGCTTGATATGGAGAATGGTGACAAGAGTAGTCCCATTTGTTAGGAAGGTCTTTCCTAAAAACTTCTAAGAAGAAGATAGATGTTCATGGTGGTACCCTTACTATGGAATTTGATTGTGAGATTGTTACTTTTAATATTTATGATGCCATGAAATATCCTTGCAATAATGATGACACTGTGTATTCTATTGATGTCTTTGACTATTTGTCACAGGTAGTTTTTGAGATTATAGGGAAGGATGAACTGGAGGTCACACTCACCATGGCTATGGAGAAAGAGAATGTGGAGTTGCTTATCTTTAATGAATTGAAAGATAACATAGCTACCTTGGAATCCATATGTTTTGCAGGAACCTACCATCGGGTTGAAGCCACTACCTAACCATCTTAAGTATGTCTTCCTTGGTGAATGAGATGCACTGTTAGTGATCATCTCTAGCAAGTTGGGGGATGATCAAGAGGATGATCTTATTCATGTGCTCAAGGTGCACAAGACTGTCATAGGTTGGACCATTGCTGACATAAGGGAATCAGTCCCTCCACACGCATGCATCACATTCTACTTGAAGAAGGAGGGAGCCCCACACGTCAACCCCAAAGGAAGCTTAACCCACCCATGATGGATGTGGTGAAGGAGGAGATTTTAAACCTTTTGGCAGTTGGGTGATCTACCCATCTCAGACAGTCAATGGGCCAGTCCAGTCCAAGTTGTGCCAAAGAAGACTGCTATTACTGTGATCAAGAACAAAGATGATGAGCTAGTTCCTACTCGTATTCAGAATGGGTGGTTGTTTGTGTCGAGTACCGGAAGCTCAACGATGTGACCAGAAATGATCACTTTTCTCTACCCTTCATTGATCAAATGCTTGAGAGGTTAGCTTGTCATTCATACTATTGTTTTCTTGATGGGTATTCTGGTTATTTTCAGATTGCAATTGCACCGGGGGACCAAGAAAAGACCACTTTCGCATGCCCTTTTGGCACATTCGCCTACCGACGCATGCCCTTTGGACTATGAAATGCCCCAGCCACGTTTATGGTTAGCATATTTTCTGAGTTTATTGAGCATATTTTAGAGGTGTTCATGGATGATTTTACTGTGTACGGTAACTCATTCAAGGTTTGTCTAGCTAGCCTTACACTTGTGTTGAAAAGATGCATTGAGACTAACCTTGTTCTAAATTCTGAAAAATGTCCCTTTATGGTATACCAAGGTATAGTATTGGGTCATGTCGTTTCTGCTAATGGTATAGAGATAGACAAAGCTGAAATTGATGTTATGCGGTCTTTACCTTATCCTACTTGTGTTCGGGATGTGCACTCTTTTCTTGGACATGCAGGTTTTTATAGAAGGTACATCAAGGATTTCGCTAAGATAGCTACACCTTTGTGTAAGCTACTGCAAAAAGATGTCGCTTTCGAGATGGATGAAGCAAGTAAGAGCTTTTGATAGACTGAAGGAGTCATTGACTTCTACCCCCATCATCCAACCTCTCGACTGGAGTAAGCCTTTTGAGATCATGTGCGATGCTAGTGACTTTGCGGTTGGCGCTGTCATAGGCCAAAAAGTGGGGAATGCTTCACATGCCATCTACTATGCATCCAAGACCTTGAATAATGCTCAACGGAACTATTCCACTCTGAGAAAGAGCTTTTAGCAGTTGTTTTTGCCCTTGAAAATTTTTTATCTTCTTTACTTGGTACTAAAGTCATTGTTTATTCTGATCATGCAGCTCTTCGCTATTTGATGACGAAGAAGAAGGCAAAACCAAGGCTTATAAGGTGGATTTTGCTCTTGAGTGAGTTTGACATACAAATCAAGGACAAGAAGGGCAGCGAGAATAAAGTAGTGGATCACCTAAGCCGTCTACCTCATGTGGATGACGAGCTTTGTTTGAAGGAGGAATTTCAGGACGAGCAACAACTCTCCACAAGCAATAATTTACCATGGTATGCTCATATTGTGAATTTTTTAGCTGCTAACGTATTACCTTCTGAATTGTCTAGGTCTCAAAGAGCAAAGATAAGGATTGATCCCAAGTACTATGTATGGGATGACCCTTATCTATGGAAGAACTGCGCGGATCAAATCATTAGAAGATGCATCCCCGCGACTGAGGTAAGTGACATTCTAAAGTTTTGTCATTCATATGCTTGTGGTGGACATTTTGGAGCAAATATGACATCTAGGAAGGTACTAAAATGTAGCTTCTTTTGGCCAGTTCTATTTCATGATGCCTACTATTTCTGCAAGATCTGTGCTCAATGCCAAATGGCTGATAACATATCCCAACGAAAGGAGATGACTCAACAACCCATTCTTATTTGTGAGATTTTTGACGTATGGGGGACCATTTCCTATTTCTTATGGTCATGTTTATATACTACTTGCTGTTGATTATGTCTCGAAATGGGTGGAAGCTAGTGCCACCCAAACTGACAATTCCAAGGTTGTTGCAGATTTTATCAAACGTAATCCTTTCTATAGGTTTGGAATCCCTAGAGCCATAATCAGTGATAGAGGTACACACTTTTACAATCGAGCGGTGGGAAGTCTGCTGAATAAGTATCATGTGACACACAAAGTCTCCACCGCCTACCATCCTCAAACAAGTGGCCAAGTCGAGGTCTCTAATCGAGAAATCAAAGCCATCTTGGAAAAAACTGTCAACCCAACAAGGAAGGATTGGAGCTTAAAATTGGATGACGTACTTTGGGCCTACAGGACTGCACACACAACTCCAATAAGTATGTCCCCATATTGATTAATTTTTGGTAAACCTTGACATCTTCCTGTAGAGTTGGAGCATAGAGCATACTGGGTTGTGAAGAATTTCAACATGAAGTATGATGAGAGTGGTATTCATAGAAAGTTACAATTGGAAGAATTAGAGGAGATAAGAAATGAGGCATATGAGAGTGCAATGATTTCCAAGGAAAAGACGAAGGACTTCCATGACAAGATGATATCAAGGAGGAGCTTTGAAGTTGGTCAAAAAGTTCTCCTTTACCATTCACGTCTTCGCCTATTTCCAGGTAAGCTTCGTTCTGGATGGAATTGGCCTTTTGTTGTTACTAATGCCTATCCTCATGATGCAGTTGAGATTCAAAGTTTGGACACCATCAAGACATTCAAGGTGAACTGTCACCGACTGAAACATTACTACGAGGGTGTCCAAAACGAGGAAGGGTGACAATTGAACATAAAGTTGGCTCTAGAGGATCCAACTAACTTCGAGTGATCTTTGGACTGGAGTCGGGCCACCGACGTTAAACATAGGCGCTACTTGGGAGGCAACCCAAGGGGAGTTAGTTTTCCCATCTCTTTTATAGCTTTCTTAGTTTTTATTTTTCTCTTTTCTTATATTTTTTCCTTACATTGGGGACGATGTAAGATTTAAGTATGGGGGAGAGATTAATGGTTTGTTATTGTTTTCCTATTACAAAAATACAAAACAATCGAAAAATTTGAAAAATTTTGAGCTCATAGTTAGTAATGAATGCATTCTTAGAATCACTAGCCCATGATGAAACCTAATTTAGGACATGCATGCTTTTTGAACATAGGTGAATTGTTAACCTTGGAACACTTTGAACTCTAATGCAACTTATGCTTTGACATAGTAGTTGAATATATTGAGCACGGATATTGTCATGACTTGTGAAGTGTGCATAGCGTAGTGAAAATTGTGCGAATTTTATGATAGTCTTAGGAAGTCTCTGATACATGCTAGAACTTAACTACATGCTCTTTGAGGCATATGTCTAGACTACTTGCGAACATGGAAGTGATATAGGTGATCTTTGATGCGTTTGAGCCTTTCAAGCCAACCATGTAAACAAAATCATCGCTAGTACTATTTGGAGCTTTAATATAAAAGAATGGTTGTGTACTAAGCATACAAACAACCACCATTCAACATTCTTTGACTAGCTTAGCATCCTTCCCTAATAAGCCTAAATGTCATTTTAATCCACACCTTTGAAGGGAGTATGAAGTGTTTCATTCACATGCACTTAGGTATTCATTGATCCATATGTTTGAGCTTCATTATAAAAAGGAATGACATGCATGAAAGAAAAGGGCTACCTTGAGAAAATAGATAAAAACATGACTCCAAGGGGAGCCAAGGCACAAAAGAATAAGATTTGAAGAAATAAATAATGTAAGAAGAGAAGTATATTGTGCATATCATCATACTCTCTTGCTTCATACATCCTTCCCTTTCTTTCATAAGCCAACACCTAGGCCAAGCTACAAGCTAATTAAGACATACTTGATTCATGTTTGCAAGTGGCTAAGATAGTGGAGAAGAGTGTGCAAGTGAGCTTATACTTGTGTTAGTGTATAACTTGAGCTATTGTGGCTTTGCATCTATTGGATCTATAATTTGTACATGGCACTTGTTTGTGACCACACACGCATGTTCACTGCTTTGTTGGGTGTGAACTGTTAACCTTTCACCATCTTTCATTAATATGCATGTTTATGATTGTTGAGGCATTAAAGTGAGGACAAGATACTTTGTTATGATACTATGAGCCAACAAAAATATTGTAGTTCTGTCTGATTTACTCGAGGTCGAGCAACGATCATGTATGGGGGAGTTTGATGTGACTAGGAATAGACACATCTATTGCGCTTAATTGTCTACGATTTGGAATATTTTGATGGATAATTCGATACAAATGCTACATAATCGTATATTTGTGTAAATGTAGGTGGAATCGAAGAAATCGAGCTAACAATCGCGAATAAGGATCAAGAAATGCATTGAAGTTGACAAGGGATCAAAGTAGACCAAGAAAAATGCATAAAAGTTGAATGAGGTTCTCGATCAATTGCCCAGAAGAGCTCGATCGATCGAGCAAGGCAGAAAATTCGAGCAACAAAATTTGTGTCTCGACGATCGATCAGTGGAATGTTCAATTCGATCGCCAAATGTTACTGGACAAAGAATGAAAGTCAACGTTGGATCGGCAAAATGTCCCGTTCGATCGCCGATCGATCGCCAGCTTGTCCCTATCGATCGCCAGAGAGTTCTAGAAAAATAGGAAATATGGTATTTTTACCATCTTGGAAATATTTTTCCCTATCCTAGCATATCCACCTACCATAACTCAAAAAAGGGGCCTCCTATCACCATTATTCAGACTTTTAATCATATTATTAGATTTTAGAAGAGATTTGCCTCTCAAACTTTTGAAGAAGGCTTTGGAGGATCAAAACACGAAGACGGAATTGACGAGCCGGAAGCGTGTTTCTCTTTAGTAACTCTTTTCCTAGTTTTTATTTGATGTTTTATAAACTAGATTTTGTTGTTTTTTATTTGATTATGAGTAGCTAAACCTTTTAATTCTTGATTGATGGATGCCTTTGAAATTAAAACACTTGTGAGAATTTTGGTTTGCTTGTTTGATTTAATTCATTTTCAATTTGTTTTTCAGATTATTATTGTTATGATTGTCGTGTTTGATTGATATAAGAATAGGACGAGCTGAGGCTTCCACGACTCCAACGAACGTCGGGTCCAGGTCTCTTACCGTAGTAAGTTGATCACCTAGTAATCATATACACAATCTAAGGCTAATTAAGAAGCAACTAAGATTGATAATTGCCTGTTGTTGGTGTTATTAAATTTTTAGGAAAAACGATTGGATAATTAATTCTAACGGATGTAGTTTTTATTGATTAGATACATCAAACTTACTAGTTTCTGAATCTATCATTGAATTAATCTTAACAACTGTAGTTTTGGTTAAGAATTTGATAAGAGTCGAATTTGAATGTTGTTTTCTGTTTGACTACGATTAAGGTGGGGGAAAATAAAATTTCCAATTGATGATTAATTGAATAAAAATCGAGTATTTGGTTATTTGATGATCAAGTGAATAATTTGCAAAGGTAAAGTTGACCAAAAATGAAGAAATTCTTTTTAATCTTGATAATCTAGTGATTTTGTTTGCTTTAGTCTAATTAGTTATAGTTAAAAATTGCAAAATCCGCGTTATTGTCACTTCTTTATTTGGTTTTCCGTTGACACAAGAGATTACCCTTCTTCGTGGGATCGATTCCTACTTTCACTACTACATTAATATTATAAAGAGTGGGGTTAATTTGGGCGTACATAATAAACGCACACCAGCATGTCCCAAGAAGGGCATGTCCAGAGAGTGGTATCCAGAGAAGGAAATGTCCTAGAGAATGGCATGTCCCAAGAAGGGCATGTTCCGCGAAGGACATATTTAGGGAATGGCATGTCCCGGGAAGGGCATGTCCAGAGAGTGGTACTTCCAGAGAAGGAAATGTCCTGAGAAGGGCATGTCCCGTGAAGGACATGTCACGAGAAGGGCATATTCAGAGAAGGGTATGTCCCGAGAAGGGCATGTCCCGCGAAGGACATATCCCGGGAAGGGCATGTCCAGAGAGTGGTACTTCATGGGAAGGACATGTCCCGAGAAGGGCATATCCTGGGAAGGACATGTCCCGAGAAGGACATATCCCGAGAAGGATATGTCACGTGAAGGACATATCCCAGAAAGGGCATGTTCCGAGAAGGACATGTCCAAAGAGTGGTACATTCAGAGAATGGCATGTCCCAAGAAGCATGTCCTGAGGAGGGTATGTCTCGAGAAGGGCGTGTCCCGGGAAGGAATATTCTTATCTCAAAGTATGGATATGAAGTTGTAATAACAAGATCGCTAGAATCATGGGATCACAGAAGGGGTCATAAAGATGTCTCAAAATGATTGACAGACGGTATGAGAGATCACGTCGCCTATGGAAGTAATGATTAATAACACCTCGGAAAAACAAACGAGAGGTGTCCAAATATGAGAGGTTAGGAACAAGGGGACCTACTATCATCGTTATGAAAAATGACGTGTAAATAGTGTTTTCCGGAGTATGAGTTAAGTGATTAACTGAAGGTACAATAATTACATATTATAATCTAAAAATAGGTGAGGATATAAGGACCGAAAAAAGAGAAAAGAAGGATAACTTCTGAAAAGCTGGCATAGATATGGTGAATACGCGAAGAACACGACAAAATAACAATCAAGAACCTGAAGAATCCTCAAGCGTTCATCGGGAGCAACCCCCACCAGGTGTCCCTATTTTCCCCCGGGTAAACATAAGTCATGAGGAACTTCCGAGATGAGCAACTACAAATCATGATGCCACCTCACGCAACCAAGAATCCATTGCCCCACCTTTAAATGATCAATGGATGAACTAAGAGAACAAATCCATCAGTTAAAGGAAGAACTGACTAAGCCTTCACCTGGCAAAAGAAATATGCATTTTTCTCTTGATATTGTGGAAGAAGTCCTGCCTAGAAACATTCGATTCCCTAGCGTGGGGGAATATGATGGTAGTTTCAATCCTGGAGAACATTTGGGGCGCTTTGAGAATGCTTCCCTGTTGCATTGTTATTCCGATCAACTCAAGTGCAAAGTATTTCTCACCACCCTCGTTAAGTCCGCCCAACAATGGTTCAATCAGCTTAAACCTGGTTCTATAACCTCTTTCGACGAGTTCAGTACTTTATTTGTACACCAGTTTTCCAGCAGCAAAAAACACAAGAAGACTTCCTTAAGTCTTTTTGATTTGAAACAAGGGGAAGGGGAGATTCTCGTAAGTGCATTCGTTCAACGATTGCAAGGAGGGAAATTATTTCAATCTTAATCGAGGAGGGAAATTATTTCAATCTTAATCAAAAAACCACCCGCAAATTTCGATGAGTTATTGTCCAGAGCAGAGAAATATGTTAATGTAAAAGAAGCTCAAAGATAGAAACAAGGTGATTCTAAAGAAGTCGGACGAGGGGTGGAGAAAGTGAATCAGGCAGGAGATAAGTGGCTGGGAGATAAGGCAGATCAGTTTGGTCGATTTTCTCAATTCACGCCTTTAAAAACGGTGAAAGAACAACGAGTGAATATTTGTGAAGATCATCAATCGTCACAAAGAGCGAGGTACCGGCCTTCACAAAACTTGGGAAAGTTTTGCACTTTCCATCAGAATAGCACACATGATGCCAAGGGTTGCACTACACTCAAAAGAAAAGAGAGAGAATATTCGCAAGGTATTCCTAGGCCTATTGCCTCAGTTCGTCCGGGCCCTAGGGTAGGCGGCGTAGCGGGGAAGGTTCCTTGTGTCGGGCCACCAGCTCCTCCAGACAATGGTCAGGGATTCAGACCGGCCCAGGCTCTAAACTTTCCACATGCATCTCAAGAAAGGATCCCATCGCAAGAAAACCTCTGTTTTCAAGGAGTTATTGACATGTATCCGTGGTCCCACGGATGGTTACAAATTTTCAGTTTTGGGCTTATGGATCTTGAAGGCATCAGGCTCCCCATAACAATGCTTTAGTCATCCGAGCCACCATCTCGAATTACGACATTGCCCGGGTATTTGTAGATTCAGGGAGCTCAATCAACATACTTTTCCAGGATGCCTTTGGTCAGATGGATCTCGGAGGTCATAAACTGGAATCAGTAGAAACAACATTATTTGGTTTTGCAGGACATACGGTGTACCCTCTCGGGCAAGTTATCTTACCCATGACTATTGGGTCAAATGATATCAGAAAAAATAGGATGATAACTTTTTTAGTGGTGGATGCCCATATTCCTACAATGTCATCCTGGGGAGGCCAGCTATGATTGAGTTCATGGCCATAGCTTCAACGTACCATCAAAAACTGAAATTCCCTGCGGGAACGGAAATTGGAGAAATGAGAGGAGATTAGCCTTCCTCCAAGAAGTGTTATGCAGAAGATATGCCTGGCGCTGGTCAAAAAGGACAAGAAGTATGTGTGGTAGGAAGAGAAGAGGTGTAATTTGTGATTGATGAGCAAGAGGAGGTGACCTTAAATGGTAGCCAAGCAGGGAGGACCCTTCGAGTGGCTAAAGATTTGGAAGCAAATTTAAAAGCTGATCTAATATCATGCTTGTGGACACATGAAAACTCCTTCGCATGGTCACCTTCGGACTTGAAAGGAATATCTCCTGATGTAGCGGAGCATGCCTTAAACGTACAAGATGATGCCAGGATAATTAAACAGAAAAGGCGTCATTTTGGTCCCGAGAAAGACAAAATCATAAGAGAAGAGGTGTGAAGGTTGTTGGAGGCAGGCCATATTTGGGAAGTCCAATTCCCTCTTGGCTATCTAATGTGGTTTTGGTACCAAAGTCTTCAGAAAAGTGGAGAGTCTGTGTTGATTTTAGGGACTTGAATAAAGCCTGCCCTAAGGATTGTTACCCTTTACCTCAGATCGACCAGCTCGTCGATCCTACCTCAGGTTTCAATATCTTGTGCTTGATGGATGCCTATCAAGGATATCACCAAATCCCTCTAGTCAAAAAAGATCAGGAGAAAGTAAGTTTAGTACGTCCGATTGGACTTATTGTTATATTGTCATGCCATTGGTTTAAAGAATGCAGGGGCGACGTACCAGCGACTGATGGATAAGATATTTGAAGGACAGCTCGGGCGAAATATAGAGGTGTATGTGGATGATATCCTCATCAAATCCAAAAGTCATACCGACCTTATCTTCGACTTGGAAGAAATTTTTGCTACGCTGAATAAGTATGGAATGAGGTTGAATCCATCCAAATGTGTCTTCGGAGTCAAAAAGGAGAAGTTCTTGGGATATATTGTGACAGAGAAGGCATTGAGATCAATCCGGATAAAGTCAAAGCCATTCAAGACATGATATCTCCCAGAAATATAAAAGAAGTACAGAAGTTGACTGTACGTATAACGGCCGGTTTATTTTCAGATCGGTTCATCGCAGTTATCCATTTTCCGAGTATTGAGGAAAGCTAAGCAATTCGAATGGGGAGAAAAATGTGAAAAAGCCTTTCAGGAGTTGAAGTTGCACTTAACAGCCTTACCCACCTTAGTGTAGCCAGAGCCAGAAGAAAGATTGTGGATATATCTATCCAAGACAGAGTATGCTGCCAGTTTGGTGTTGATTAAGCAAGAAGGCTGAGAACAAAGACCAGTATATTATGTAAGCCATGCTTTGAAGGGAGCAGAGTTAAGGTATCTGGAGGTAGAAAAGTTATCTCTATCCTTGGTCATCACCATAAGGCGTTTGCAACCATATTTCTTATCTCATCCAATCACAATGCTCACCAATAGTTCCCTGGGGAGGATTATGTCACAGCCGGAGATATCAGGCCGTCTGGTGAAGTGGACGATATGTTGGGATATGCCCTAAGACAAGTCATTAGATGATTGTTTGTGACATATTCTGTAATATGATTTTATGAATGGCAATTCATTATTATATATTATTCTTTTAACTGTGCATTGTGAATTAATATATATGTTAATGTCCTTAGAATAATATTGTATTATTCTTAAAGATGTCCCTAGTCAAGTATTATCATGAATAGGGATAATGATAATACGTAGAGACTAGTATATGTTGATCGATGAATTGTTCATTGATATGAGATATCAAATCAACATATGGGTACATGTTAGAGAACGATGTACTGGACAGACCCACCATGAGAATGCAACATGGATAGTTATATGATCGTCATATGCAATTCTCATAGTGATAATAATGTATGTAATCCTTACGACTTGTGATCATCAGAGATCCCAACATAAGGAGTTATGTATCTTGATATCGTCAAACGTTACCCGTAACAGGGTAATCTATAAAGGCGACTATTGGATACACTACGAATTATGTAGAGGGATGTTGACTGATCGAGATAGGATTTGTCCCTCCTATATAACAGGAGATGTGTTTGGCCCTTGATCAAGTGAGAACTAAAATGCATGGCCATGCTCGAATGAGTCGATATGAGATATCGAGCTTATTCGTTTATTCTAGTTCTACTTGGGGATCAAGAAATAAAGATTGGATATACGAGTATGACTATTCCATGACTCGTGTTCAATCTAAACACAAAGGACAAAGGGATTAAGTTACATGATTAATATTATCACAAGTTCTAAAGGTTATGTCGAGTCATTGACATTCTCGTAATTTGGGTAGCATCGATGTGTTGCTAGATACCGCTCGATGCTTGCGACATAAAATGAGATTTTATGTCACTGCCAACATTACGAGATCCTATCGGGTCGCACAAAAGATTAAATCGAGAAGGGAAATTAAATTCATGGGATGAATTAAATAATTAAGAGGAGTCTTAATTAATAATCATAAGGATTAATTAAATCATGGGCTTAAGCCCATGAAGCTTTAAGAAAGCCTTCAATTAATCATATATAATTGTTAACAAGTTTTAATTAGATTAATACTTGAAAGACAACTTCATAAGAAAACCCTACACTAGCTACAAGAGCTCTCGGCCGCACCACAAGAACTCTCGGCCTCCTTCAAAGTCGAGGGGTTCTTGGTGGTTTTCGAGCCATCTTTCGATTGTGAATCGAGTTAGCTACGTGTACCGGTTTAATAACTTGTCTAGCAACTTGTTATTAAACCATCCCTTCACCCGATTTGATCGTGTGGATACCGTTGAGGCAAAACCATTCGAGTTTTGCTAAGTGACTCGGAGAAGGCGTAAGACGTGGTGCAGCTCCGTGGATTCTGCTTCAAACACGCTACAAGGGTAAGACACTTGTAATTCTCTAATCCGATATGAATCCCTATGTATAGATCCGGTGTTAGTAATCCCAAAATTTTATTCCGCTGCGTTGTATGCTCATGGGGTTACTTACAGTGGTATCAGAGCCGTGTACAAGGCTCATATCGGATTTATGTGATTAAATTGTGTTAATCATATTAGAGCTTATATTGCATGCTATTTAAAACTGTATTTCATATATGATATGGATTAAATCAAGTTTGCGAAAATCATCGTATGATATTATATTTGATATAATTGACGGATCGAAATATATGATAATTCGTGATCAAAAACCGGTACAATGGCTCACGGCCGAGACCACCTAAGGGCTAGGGTTTCGAACCCTAGTCACCATGGCTCGGCCGCCGCTTGCAAAAGGCTAGGGTTTCGAACCCTAGTCATCATGGCTCATAGCCGCCACATGTTGCTAGGGTTTCGAACCCATTGGCTCGTGCATGGCCATGCAGCCGCCGCTTAAGGGCTAGGGTTCGGACCCTGGCTCGAGCATGAGCCGAGCCGCCGCAAAATTAGGGTTTTTGAACCCATTGGCTCGTGACGGCTAACTCATGACGGCTAGGGTTTTCGAACCCTAGCAGCCGTGCATGGGCTCGCCGCCACCGCTCGAGCATGGCTCGGCCATGGCTAGGGTTTCGAACCCTAGGCCCACTATTGGTCCAGCCGTGTGCTTCATGGTTCGAACCATGGTGGTTCGAGTCTTAGTCGCTTTAGTTCGTGGCATGTGATGTCCCGAGCGTACGATATTTTTCAAAAATTATTTTACAGTTTTAATTAGAATTAAATTTAAAATGTTTAGAATTTAATTAATTAAATGTTAATGCATGCTTTATGTGTTGTTTGAGCATGGTGCGTGGTTATAGCCCTTTGACCTATTAGATAGGATTTGTGGATGTTTGTAATTTATAATACGACCTGCGTGTCGTGCCTTTTCTCTGTTTCATTCTAAATGTAATCCCTCCCCTATGTTCCCCTCGAATGTGAATCGAGGAATTCTATATCTTGTAAATAGTGTAGTTTATTTTGTTGATGGTGATCAATGAAGATGGAGCATCGTGCCGGGATGAGGAGGCCATTCACAAATTGGAGCCAAAGAAGGTGCTTGTGAAGTTACCTTAGGTTGACTCATAGGATTTTCTCATTGGCTTGAGAAAATCTATAGTAGGGGCTATAACCATGTCAATTTTAATTATGTATGTTGATGCATGATTTATCTTATGTTTTAGTTTGATAATAGTATTACACATATATGTAGATATGTATACAACTATAGGTAGTGGACATATTTTTAAATTATCAAATTAATCATGAGATCAATAAATCCCTCTAAAATATTAAGCTTTAGATGCCTTCCAAAATAAAAGTACTCGTCAATAACTTCGATTGTACATGTGTGGGTTTGCCAAAGCAAAGCACCGTGGCAATCTTAGTAAGGCGCGAAAGGATAAAAGTGATATCCGTTATACTTTAATTGGGTACGACTTAACTAGGTTATCTCAATAGGATTGGGAACCTAGAGGCATGGGTTGGATTTTAATTCATTTGATGAATTGAACAAAGCGTTGTTCGTCCAACTATCCAAGAATTATATGTGATGTAATTGACAAAGTGTTGTCTACCTAAATAACCGAGTCTTGGGCGATTAGCCAAAGCTAACTCAAGATTAAGTGAAATATGGATCTTGGCCCACTAAAGGTTTTGAGGGTTGATATTTTTCAAACAAAATAGTGGGAGTATCATTTAATATAAGACCATGTTAAATGATTTAAATCATAAACTTATTTTGCATATTTATATTGTAGATATCCATGGCAACTAACAACGTTACTAGCACTTTATCACTGCGATCGGTCCTTGAGAAGGACAAACTAAATGGGACGAATTTCCTAGACTGGCATAGGAACTTGAGGATAGTCCTCAAACAAGAAAAGAAACAATATGTCCTAGAGGAACCCTTGCCCGCTGAGGAACCGTCCCCTAACGGCTACAAGAACCGAAAAAGATGCTTACAAGAAGCATCAGAGTGACGCACTTGATGTTGGGTGCATCATGCTTGCCACCATGAACTCTGAGCTTCAGAAGCAACATGAGGAAATGGAGGCGTTCGATATGATCGAACACTTAAAGCAGTTGTACCAACAGCAAGCTAGACAAGAGAGGTATGACGTCTCTAAAGCGTTATTCCAGTGCAGGATGGTAGAAGGAAGCTTGGTTGGAACTCATGTGCTCAAGATGATTGGGGTACATTGAGAATCTGGACAAGCTGGGTTTTCCATTGGACCAAGAGTTGGCCACCGATGTAATCTTGCAATCGTTGGCCTGAGAGCTTCAGTCAATTTGTAGTAAATTACAATATGACTGACAATGGAAAAGACTCTACCACAGTTGCTTGGTATGTTGAGAACATATGAAGCAAATACTAAGAAGACTAAGGCCACAAATGTCCTTATTGTGAATAAGGGCAAAGGAAGGGCCAAAGCTAAAGGCAACAAGAAAGCAAAGAAGGTCTTTGCTAAATCTAAGCCAAAGTCTTATGCACTGAAGCCAAAGGGAGGGATAGCAAAGGAAGGGAACTGTTTCCATTGCGGTGAGACCGGCCATTGGAAAAGGAACTGCAAAGTATATCTGGAGGATCTAAAGAAAGGAAGTGTGACTTCCGCTTCAGGTATTTTTGTTATAGAAGTCAATTTATCTACTTCTTCATCATGGGTATTAGATACTGGATGTGGATCTCACATTTGTGTACATGTGCAGGATCTCAAAGGAGTAGGACATTGGCGAAAGGTGAAGTTGATCTCCGAGTTGGAAATGGAGCAAGAGTTGGCTGCATTAGCTATAGGAGATTATCATTTAGCTTTACCTTCTGGTTTATCACTGATTTTAAAAGACTGTTATTTTGTGCCTTCAGTTACTAAAACATTATTTCTATTTCTTGTTTAGACAAGTATGGTTTTTCATTATAATAAAGGACAATTGTTGTTCTATTTATTTAAATGATATGTTTTATGCTAGTGCACAAATGGTGAATGGTCTTTATGTATTAAATCTTGATATGCCTATCTATAACATAAATACTAAAAGGATTAAAAATAATGATTGTAATCCGACTTATCTCTGGCACTATCGCTTGGGCCACATAAACGAGAACCGCATATCTAAACTTCATAAGGATGGAGTATTAGATTCATTTGATTTTGAATCATATGATAACATGCGAATCTTGTTTAATGGGCAAGATGACTAAAGCCCCTTTCAAGGGACATGTTGAAAGGGCAAATGTTTTATTGGGACTAATACATAGTGATGTATGTGGACCAATAAGTACACAAGCTAGAGGTGGTTTTCAATACTTCGTTACATTTACTGATGACCTCAGTAGATATGGGTATGTGTACCTAATAGAAACATAAACATGAAACCTTTGAAAAGTTCAAAGATTTCAAGAATGAAGTACAAAACCAACTTGGCAAAAGTATCAAAATCCCTTCGATCAGATCGAGGAGGTGAATACTACTAAGCCAAGAGTTCATGACTATCTAAAGGAGTGTGGGATAGTCCCACAACTCACTCCTCCGTATACTCCACAATGGAATGGTGTATCCGAGAGGAGAAATCGAAACCTTGTTAGACATGGTTAGATCAATGATGAGTCATGCAGATCTTCCGATATCGTTTTTGGGGACACGCTCTAGAAACCGCAATTTTCTTACTGATGAACCGTTGTTCCATCTCAATCAAGTGGAAAAGACACCATATGCGATTATGGACTGGGATGACGCGCTCAGTTATGTCTTTTATGAAGATTGGGGTTGTTAGGCTTTCGTTAGACGTTCACGCCATCTAACAAACTTGGACCTGATAAGTGTTTATTGTGGGGTTATCCTAAGGAAACGAAAGGGTACTATTTCTTATTATCCACCGAGAACAAAGTTAGTTGTTGATCGGACTGGTGTCATTTCTTGAAAGAGAATTTATTTCTAGAAAAACCAGTGGGAGAAAAATAGAACTTAGTGAAGTTCAACCACAAGAAAACACTGAACCTGAGATTGAGATGGAAACAGAGCAGGCACCACAAGCTGTTGTGGAAGAAGCACCTGCTCAAGAGACACAAGCCCAGCGTAGGTCTGTAAGAGAACACCGGGAGCCACAGAGATATGGATTTCTTGTGACTCAACAAGGTGACTTACTACTTATTGATGAGGATGAGCCGTCATCTTATCAACAAGCTATAATGGGCAATGATTCTGAGAAATGGCAAGAGGCCATGAAATCTGAGATGGAATCCATGTATGCAAACCAAGTATGGACTTTGGTTGATCCACCTGAAGGGGTACGACCCATAGGGTGCAAATGGATTTTCAAGAAAAAGACCGATATGGATGGTAACGTACAAACCTATAAAGGTCGGCTGGTTGCAAAAGGATTCAAACAAATTCATGGTATTGACTATGATGAAACCTTTTCACCAGTGGCCATGGTTAAATCCATAGGTTACTTGCAATAGCTGCATTTCATGATTATGAAATCTGGCAGATGGATGTCAAAACAGCTTTCCTTAATGGAAATCTGCTCGAGGATGTGTACATGACACAGCCCGAGGGTTTTGTCGATCCAAAGGATGCTGGAAAGATATGCAAGCTACAACGATCCATTTATGGATTGAAGCAAGCTTCTCGGAGTTGGAATCTTCGTTTTGATGATGCAATCAAAGAGTTTGGTTTTATCAAAAATGAAGATGAACCTTGTGTCTACAAGAAGGTCAGTGGGAGCGTAATCATTTTCCTAGTGTTGTATGTAGATGACATACTTCTCATTGGAAATGATATCCCTGCCTTGCAATCTGTAAAGATTTGGCTAGGGAACTGCTTTTCGATGAAAGACTTAGGAGAAGCCACCTATGTATTAGGAATCAAGATCTATAGAGATAGATCGAGAAGGCTTCTTGGTCTAAGTCAAAGTACATACATAGACAAGGTGCTTAAAAGGTTTAGCATGCAAGAATCCAAGAAAGGATTCGTGCCTATGACACATGGTATTTATCTCTCGAAGGAACAGTGTCCTTCAACACCAGATGAGAGACAACGCATGAGTAAGATTCCATACGCGTCAGCTATTGGATCTATCATGTATGCCATGATATGTACTCGTCCCGATGTATCGTATGCTTTGAGCATGACGAGCAGATATCAAGTTGATCCAGGTGAAGGTCACTGGATTGCTGTCAAGAACATCCTGAAGTACTTGAGAAGGACTAAGGATACATTCTTGATTTATGGAGGTGGGTGAGGAAGAGCTCAATGTAATGGGTTAAACTGATGCAAGCTTCCAAACCGACAAAGATAATTTGCGATCGCAATCAGGATATGTGTATTGCCTAATGGAATGCTAAAGATATCAAAGTACCAACGATGATAAGGTATCTGACCCATTGACGAAGCCACTGTCACAGCAGAAGAAGAAACATTTGATCGTCAAACTAGATTCTTAGGCATTTAGGTGTAGTCTGAGTGTGTCTTAGTGCAAGTGGGGGAGATTTGTTGGGATATGCCCTAAGACAAGTCATTAGATGATTGTTTGTGACATACAATGTAATATGATTTTATGAATGGCAATTCATTATTATATATATTATTTTTTAACTGTGCATTGTGAATTAATATATATGTTAATGTCCTTAGAATAATATTGTATTATTCTTAAAGATGTCCCTAGTCAAGTATTATCATGAATAGGGATAATGATAATACGTAGAGACTAGTATATGTTGATCGATGAATTGTTCATTGATATGAGATATCAAATCAACATATGGGTACATGTTAGAGAACGATGTACTGGACAGACCCACCATGAGAATGCAACATGGATAGTTATATGATCGTCATATGCAATTCTCATAGTGATAATAATGTATGTAATCCTTACGACTTGTGATCATCAGAGATCCCAACATAAGGAGTTATGTATCTTGATATCGTCAAACGTTACCCGTAACAGGGTAATCTATAAAGGCGACTATTGGATACACTACGAATTATGTAGAGGGATGTTGACTGATCGAGATAGGATTTGTCCCTCCTATATAACAGGAGATGGTTTGGCCCTTGATCAAGTGAGAACTAAAATGCATGGCCATGCTCGAATGAGTCGATATGAGATATCGAGCTTATTCGTTTATTCTAGTTCTACTTGGGGATCAAGAAATAAAGATTGGATATACGAGTATGACTATTCCATGACTCGTGTTCAATCTAAACACAAAGGACAAAGGGATTAAGTTACATGATTAATATTATCACAAGTTCTAAAGGTTATGTCGAGTCATTGACATTCTCGTAATTTGGGTAGCATCGATGTGTTGCTAGATACCGCTCGATGCTTGCGACATAAAATGAGATTTTATGTCACTGCCAACATTACGAGATCCTATCGGGTCGCACAAAAGATTAAATCGAGAAGGGAAATTAAATTCATGGATGAATTAAATAATTAAGAGGAGTCTTAATTAATAATCATAAGGATTAATTAAATCATGGCTTAAGCCCATGAAGCTTTAAGAAAGCCTTTAATTAATCATATATAATTTGTAACAAGTTTTTAATTAGATTAATACTTGAAAGACAACTTCATAAGAAAACCCCCTACACTAGAAAAGAGCTCTCGGCCGCACACAAGAAACTCTCGGCCTCCTTCAAGCGGGGGTTTTTGGTGGTTTCGAGCCATCTTTCGATTGTGAATCGAGTTAGCTACGTGTACGGTTAATAACTTGTCTAGCAACTTGTTATAAACCATCCCTTCACCCGATTTGATCGTGTGGATACGTTGAGGCAAAACCATTCGAGTTTTGCTAAGTGACTCGGAGAAGGCGTAGGACGTGGTGCAGCTCCGTGGATTCTGCTTCAAACACGCTACAAGGGTAAGACTTTTTAATCACTCTTCTATCCGATATGAATCCCTATGTATAGATCCGGTGTTAGTAATCCAAAATTTTATTCCGCTGCGTTGTATGCTCATGGGGATTACTTACACGATAGAGTTGATATGAATATGATACGAGTACAGGCCAAGACTGCC